>BNCR01000002.1:640000-1056983 GCA_014656515.1 Oryzias celebensis
TGGCAGGAAGGTGAGCTGATGGAGCGGACTGGCAGCCAGGCAGGCTGAGCTGACGGTGCAGGCTGGCATGTTGAGCTGACAGAGAGGGCTTGTGGGAAGGCTGAGCTGACAGGATAGGCTGGCAGGCAGGCTGAGCTGACAGGGTGGGCTTGTAGTTAGGCTGAGCTGACGGTGGGCTGGAAGGCAGGCAGGTGAGCTAATGGAGCGGACTGGCAGGCAGGCAAAGCTGACGGAATGGGCTGGCAAGTTGAGCTGACACAGTGGGCATGCAAGGTGAGCTGACAGGGCGGGCTGGCAAGCAGACTGAGCTTACAGTGGGGGCTGGCAGGCAGGCTGAGCTGACAGAGTGGGCTGGGAGGCAGGCTTAGCTGATGGAGCGGGCTGGAAAGATTAGCTGACAGGGTGGGCTGGTAGGCAGGCTGAGCTGACAGGGTGGGCTGGCAGGCAGGTGAGCTGATGTAGCGGACTGGTAGGCAGGCAGGCTGAGCTGACAGGGTGGGCTGGCAGGCAGGCTGAGCTGACAGAGTGGGCTGGCAGGCAGGCTGAGCTGTCGGAGCGGGCTGGAAGGATGAGCTGACAGAGTGGGCTGGCAGGCAGGCTGAGCTGACGGAGCGGGCTGGAAGGATGAGCTGACAGGGTGGGCTGGCAGGCAGGCAGGCTGATCTGACAGAGTGGGCTGGCAGGCAGGCAGGCTGAGCTAACAGAGTGGGCTTCCAGGCAGCAGGCTGACTGACCTGATAGAGCAGACTGGCAGGCAGGCAGGTGAGCTGATGGTGCGGACTGGCAGGCAGGCAGGCTGAGCTGACGGAGCGGGCTGGACAGATGAGCTGACAGGGTGGGCTGGCATGCAGGCAGGCTGATCTGACGGAGTGGGCTGGCAAACTGAGCTGACAGGGTGGGCTTGTAGTTAGGCTGAGCTGACAGGGTGGGTTGGCAGGCAGGCAGGTGAGCTAATGGAGCGGACTGGCAGGCAGGCAGGCTAAGCTGACGGAATGGGCTGGCAAGTTGTGCTGACAGTGTGGGCTTGCAGTCAGGCTGAGCTGACAGAGCGGGCCGGCAGGCAGGCTGAGCTGACGGAGCGGGACGGCAGGCAGGCTGAGCTGACAGAGTGGGCTGGCAGGCAGGCAGACTGATTTGACAGAATGGGCTGGCAGGCAGGCAGATGAGCTGACAGAGTGGGCTTGCAGGCAGGATAGCAGGCTGAGCTGACAGTGTGGGCTGGCAGGCAGGTGAGCTGATGGAGCGGACTGGCAGCCAGGCAGGCTGAGCTGACGGTGCAGGCTGGCATGTTGAGCTGACAGAGTGGGCTTGCAGGCAGGATAGCAGGCTGAGCTGACAGTGTGGGCTGGCAGGCAGGTGAGCTGATGGAGCGGACTGGCAGCCAGGCAGGCTGAGCTGACGGTGCAGGCTGGCATGTTGAGCTGACAGAGAGGGCTTGTGGGAAGGCTGAGCTGACAGGATAGGCTGGCAGGCAGGCTGAGCTGACAGAGTTGGCTGGCAGGCAGGCAGGCTGAGCTGATGGAGCGGACTGGCAGGCAGGCAGGCTGAGCTGACAGAGCGGGCTGGAAGGATGAGCTGACAGGGTGGGCTGGCAGGCAGGCTGAGCTGACGGAGCGGGCTGGAAGGATGAGCTGACAGGGTGGGCTGGAAGGATGAGCTGACAGAGTGGGCTTGCAGGCAGGATAGCAGGCTGAGCTGACACAGTGGGCTTGCAAGGTGAGCTGACAGGGCAGGCTGGCAAGCAGACTGAGCTTACAGTGGGGGCTGGCAGGCAGGCTGAGCTGACAGAGTGGGCTGGGAGGCAGGCTTAGCTGATGGAGCGGGCTGGAAAGATTAGCTGACAGGGTGGGCTGGCAAGATGAGCTGACAGGGTGGGCTTGTAGGCAGGCTGAGCTGACAGGGTGGGCTGGCAGGCAGGTGAGCTGATGTAGCGGACTGGTAGGCAGGCAGGCTGAGCTGACAGAGTGGGCTGGCAGGCAGGCTGAGCTGACAGAGTGGGCTGGCAGGCAGGCTGAGCTGTTGGAGCGGGCTGGAAGGATGAGCTGACAGAGTGGGCTGGCAGGCAGGCTGAGCTGTCGGAGCGGGATGGAAGGATGAGCTGACAGGGTGGGCTTGCAGGCAGGATAGCAAGCTGAGCTGACAGTGTGGGCTGGCAGGCAGGGTTAGCTGATGGAGCGGACTGGCAGCCAGGCAGGCTGAGCTGATGGTGCAGGCTGGCATGTTGAGCTGACAGAGTGCGCTTGCAGGCAGGATACTAGGCTTAGCTGACAGTGTGGGCTGGCAGGCAGGTGAGCTGATGGAGCGGACTGGCAGCCAGGCAGGCTGAGCTGACAGAGTGGGCTGGCAGGCAGGCTGAGCTGACGGAGCGGGCTGGACAGATGAGCTGACAGGGTGGGCTGGCATGCAGGCAGGCTGATCTGACGGAGTGGGCTGGCAGACTGAGCTGACAGGGTGGGCTTGTAGTTAGGCTGAGCTGACAGGGTGGGTTGGCAGGCAGGCAGGTGAGCTAATGGAGCGGACTGGCAGGCAGGCAGGCTAAGCTGACGGAATGGGCTGGCAAGTTGTGCTGACAGTGTGGGCTTGCAGTCAGGCTGAGCTGACGGAGCGGGCCGGCAGGCAGGCTGAGCTGACGGAGCGGGCCGGCAGGCAGGCTGAGCTGACAGAGTGGGCTGGCAGGCAGGCAGACTGATTTGACAGAATGGGCTGGCAGGCAGGCAGATGAGCTGACAGAGTGGGCTTGCAGGCAGGATAGCAGGCTGAGCTGACAGTGTGGGCTGGCAGGCAGGTGAGCTGATGGAGCGGACTGGCAGCCAGGCAGGCTGAGCTGACGGTGCAGGCTGGCATGTTGAGCTGACAGAGTGGGCTTGCAGGCAGGATAGCAGGCTGAGCTGACAGTGTGGGCTGGCAGGCAGGTGAGCTGATGGAGCGGACTGGCAGCCAGGCAGGCTGAGCTGACGGTGCAGGCTGGCATGTTGAGCTGACAGAGAGGGCTTGTGGGAAGGCTGAGCTGACAGGATAGGCTGGCAGGCAGGCTGAGCTGACAGAGTTGGCTGGCAGGGAGGCAGGCTGAGCTGATGGAGCGGACTGGCAGGCAGGCAGGCTGAGCTGACAGAGCGGGCTGGAAGGATGAGCTGACAGGGTGGGCTGGAAGGATGAGCTGACAGAGTGGGCTTGCAGGCAGGATAGCAGGCTGAGCTGACACAGTGGGCTTGCAAGGTGAGCTTACAGGGCGGGCTGGCAAGCAGACTGAGCTTACAGTGGGGGCTGGCAGGCAGGCTGAGCTGACAGAGTGGGCTGGGAGGCAGGCTTAGCTGATGGAGCGGGCTGGAAAGATTAGCTGACAGGGTGGGCTGGCAAGATGAGCTGACAGGGTGGGCTTGTAGGCAGGCTGAGCTGACAGGGTGGGCTGGCAGGCAGGTGAGCTGATGTAGCGGACTGGTAGGCAGGCAGGCTGAGCTGACAGAGTGGGCTGGCAGGCAGGCTGAGCTGACAGAGTGGGCTGGCAGGCAGGCTGAGCTGTTGGAGCGGGCTGGAAGGATGAGCTGACAGAGTGGGCTGGCAGGCAGGCTGAGCTGTCGGAGCGGGATGGAAGGATGAGCTGACAGGGTGGGCTTGCAGGCAGGATAGCAAGCTGAGCTGACAGTGTGGGCTGGCAGGCAGGGTTAGCTGATGGAGCGGACTGGCAGCCAGGCAGGCTGAGCTGATGGTGCAGGCTGGCATGTTGAGCTGACAGAGTGCGCTTGCAGGCAGGATAGCAGGCTTAGCTGACAGTGTGGGCTGGCAGGCAGGTGAGCTGATGGAGCGGACTGGCAGCCAGGCAGGCTGAGCTGACAGAGTGGGCTGGCAGGCAGGCTGAGCTGACGGAGCGTGCTGGACAGATGAGCTCACAGGGTGGGCTGGCATGCAGGCAGGCTGATCTGACGGAGTGGGCTGGCAGACTGAGCTGACAGGGTGGGCTTGTAGTTAGGCTGAGCTGACAGGGTGGGCTGGAAGGCAGGCAGGTGAGCTAATGGAGCGGACTGGCAGGCAGGCAGGCTAAGCTGACGAAATGGGCTGGCAAGTTGAGCTGACACAGTGGGCTTGCAAGGTGAGCTGACAGGGCGGGCTGGCAAGCAGACTGAGCTGACAGGGTGGGCTGGCAGGCAGGCTGAGCTGACGGAGCGGGCTGGAAGGATGAGCTGACAGGGTGGGCTGGAAGGATGAGCTGACAGAGTGGGCTGGCAGGAAGGCAGGCTGATCAAACAGAGTGGGCTGGCAAGTTGAGCTGACAGGGTGGGCTTGCAGGCAGGATAGCAGGCTGAGCTGACACAGTGGGCTTGCAAGGTGAGCTGACAGGGCGGGCTGGCAAGCAGACTGAGCTTACAGTGGGGTCTGGCAGGCAGGCTGAGCTGACAGAGTGGGCTGGGAGGCAGGCTTAGCTGATGGAGCGGGCTGGAAAGATTAGCTGACAGGGTGGGCTGGCAAGCTGAGCTGACAGGGTGGGCTTGTAGGCAGGCTGAGCTGACAGGGTGGGCTGGCAGGCAGGTGAGCTGAGGTAGCGGACTGGTAGGCAGGCAGGCTGAGCTGACAGAGTGGGCTGGGAGGCAGGCTTAGCTGATGGAGCGGGCTGGAAAGATTAGCTGACAGGGTGGGCTGGCAAGCTGAGCTGACAGGGTGGGCTGGCAGGCAGGCTGAGCTGACAGAGTGGGCTGGCAGGCAGGCTGAGCTGTTCGAGCGGGCTGGAAGGATGAGCTGACAGAGTGGGCTGGCAGGCAGGCTGAGCTGTTCGAGCGGGCTGGAAGGATGAGCTGACAGAGTGGGCTGGCAGGCAGGCTGAGCTGACGGAGCGGGCTGGAAGGATGAGCTGACAGTGTGGGCTGGCAGGCAGGCTGAGCTGTCGGAGCGGGCTGGAAGGATGAGCTGACAGGGTGGGCTTGCAGGCAGGATAGCAGGCTGAGCTGACAGTGTGGGCTGGCAGGCAGGGTTAGCTGATGGAGCGGACTGGCAGCCAGGCAGGCTGAGCTGACGGTGCAGGCTGGCATGTTGAGCTGACAGAGTGGGCTTGCAGGCAGGATAGCAGGCTGAGCTGACAGTGTGGGCTGGCAGGCAGGTGAGCTGATGGAGCGGACTGGCAGCCAGGCAGGCTGAGCTGACGGTGCAGGCTGGCATGTTGAGCTGACAGAGAGGGCTTGTGGGAAGGCTGAGCTGACAGAATTTGCTGGCAGGCAGGCTGAGCTGACAGAGTGGGCTGGCAGGCAGGCTGAGCTGACAGGGTGGGCTTGTAGGCAGGCTGAGCTGACAGGGTGGGCTGGCATGCAGGCAGGCTGAGCTAACAGAGTGGGCTTCCAGGCAGCAGGCTGACTGACCTGATAGAGCAGACTGGCAGCCAGGCAGGCTGAGCTGACAGAGTGGGCTGGCTGACAGGCTGAGCTGACAGAGCGGGCTGGACAGATGAGCTGACAGGGTGGGCTGGCATGAAGGCAGGCTGATCTGACGGAGTGGGCTGGCAAACTGAGCTGACAGGGTGGGCTTGTAGTTAGGCTGAGCTGACAGGGTGGGCTGGAAGGCAGGCAGGTGAGCTAATGGAGCGGACTGGCAGGCAGGCAGGCTAAGCTGACGGAATGGGCTGGCAAGTTGAGCTGACACAGTGGGCATGCAAGGTG
Organism: Oryzias celebensis; assembly: GCA_014656515.1. Taxonomy (NCBI): domain Eukaryota; kingdom Metazoa; phylum Chordata; class Actinopteri; order Beloniformes; family Adrianichthyidae; genus Oryzias; species Oryzias celebensis. The sequence goes on from BNCR01000002.1 coordinate 645,643, forward strand.
AGCTGACAGAGCGGGCTGGCAAGCAGACTGAGCTTACAGTGGGGGCTGGCAGGCAGGCTGAGCTGACAGAGTGGGCTGGGAGGCAGGCTTAGCTGATGGAGCGGGCTGGAAAGATTAGCTGACAGGGTGGGCTGGTAGGCAGGCTGAGCTGACAGGGTGGGCTGGCAGGCAGGTGAGCTGATGTAGCGGACTGGTAGGCAGGCTGAGCTGACAGGGTGGGCTGGCAGGCAGGCTGAGCTGACAGAGTGGGCTGGCAGGCAGGCTGAGCTGTCGGAGCGGGCTGGAAGGATGAGCTGACAGAGTGGGCTGGCAGGCAGGCTGAGCTGACGGAGCGGGCTGGAAGGATGAGCTGACAGGGTGGGCTGGCAGGCAGGCTGAGCTGACAGGGTGGGCTGGCAAGCTGAGCTGACAGGGTGGGCTTGTAGGCAGGCTGAGCTGACAGGGTGGGCTGGCAGGCAGGTGAGCTGATGTAGCGGACTGGTAGGCAGGCAGGCTGAGCTGACGGTGCAGGCTGGCATGTTGAGCTGACAGAGTGGGCTTGCAGGCAGGATAGCAGGCTGAGCTGACAGTGTGGGCTGGCAGGAAGGTGAGCTGATGGAGCGGACTGGCAGCCAGGCAGGCTGAGCTGACGGTGCAGGCTGGCATGTTGAGCTGACAGAGAGGGCTTGTGGGAAGGCTGAGCTGACAGGATAGGCTGGCAGGCAGGCTGAGCTGACAGGGTGGGCTTGTAGTTAGGCTGAGCTGACAGGGTGGGCTGGAAGGCAGGCAGGTGAGCTAATGGAGCGGACTGGCAGGCAGGCAAAGCTGACGGAATGGGCTGGCAAGTTGAGCTGACAGGGTGGGCTTGTAGGCAGGCTGAGCTGACAGGGCGGGCTGGCAAGCAGACTGAGCTTACAGTGGGGGCTGGCAGGCAGGCTGAGCTGACAGAGTGGGCTGGGAGGCAGGCTTAGCTGATGGAGCGGGCTGGAAAGATTAGCTGACAGGGTGGGCTGGTAGGCAGGCTGAGCTGAACAGGGTGGGCTGGCAGGCAGGTGAGCTGATGTAGCGGACTGGTAGGCAGGCAGGCTGAGCTGACAGGGTGGGCTGGCAGGCAGGCTGAGCTGACAGAGTGGGCTGGCAGGCAGGCTGAGCTGTCGGAGCGGGCTGGAAGGATGAGCTGACAGAGTGGGCTGGCAGGCAGGCTGAGCTGACGGAGCGGGCTGGAAGGATGAGCTGACAGGGTGGGCTGGCAGGCAGGCAGGCTGATCTGACAGAGTGGGCTGGCAGGCAGGCAGGCTGAGCTAACAGAGTGGGCTTCCAGGCAGCAGGCTGACTGACCTGATAGAGCAGACTGGCAGGCAGGCAGGTGAGCTGATGGTGCGGACTGGCAGGCAGGCAGGCTGAGCTGACGGAGCGGGCTGGACAGATGAGCTGACAGGGTGGGCTGGCATGCAGGCAGGCTGATCTGACGGAGTGGGCTGGCAAACTGAGCTGACAGGGTGGGCTTGTAGTTAGGCTGAGCTGACAGGGTGGGTTGGCAGGCAGGCAGGTGAGCTAATGGAGCGGACTGGCAGGCAGGCAGGCTAAGCTGACGGAATGGGCTGGCAAGTTGTGCTGACAGTGTGGGCTTGCAGTCAGGCTGAGCTGACGGAGCGGGCCGGCAGGCAGGCTGAGCTGACGGAGCGGGACGGCAGGCAGGCTGAGCTGACAGAGTGGGCTGGCAGGCAGGCAGACTAATTTGACAGAATGGGCTGGCAGGCAGGCAGATGAGCTGACAGAGTGGGCTTGCAGGCAGGATAGCAGGCTGAGCTGACAGTGTGGGCTGGCAGGCAGGTGAGCTGATGGAGCGGACTGGCAGCCAGGCAGGCTGAGCTGACGGTGCAGGCTGGCATGTTGAGCTGACAGAGTGGGCTTGCAGCAGGATAGCAGGCTGAGCTGAGAGTGTGGGCTGGCAGGCAGGTGAGCTGATGGAGCGGACTGGCAGCCAGGCAGGCTGAGCTGACGGTGCAGGCTGGCATGTTGAGCTGACAGAGAGGGCTTGTGGGAAGGCTGAGCTGACAGGATAGGCTGGCAGGCAGGCTGAGCTGACAGAGTGGGCTGGCAGGCAGGATAGCAGGCTGAGCTGACACAGTGGGCTTGCAAGGTGAGCTGACAGGGCAGGCTGGCAAGCAGACTGAGCTTACAGTGGGGGCTGGCAGGCAGGCTGAGCTGACAGAGTGGGCTGGGAGGCAGGCTTAGCTGATGGAGCGGGCTGGAAAGATTAGCTGACAGGGTGGGCTGGCAAGATGAGCTGACAGGGTGGGCTTGTAGGCAGGCTGAGCTGACAGGGTGGGCTGGCAGGCAGGTGAGCTGATGTAGCGGACTGGTAGGCAGGCAGGCTGAGCTGACAGAGTGGGCTGGCAGGCAGGCTGAGCTGACAGAGTGGGCTGGCAGGCAGGCTGAGCTGTTGGAGCGGGCTGGAAGGATGAGCTGACAGAGTGGGCTGGCAGGCAGGCTGAGCTGTCGGAGCGGGATGGAAGGATGAGCTGACAGGGTGGGCTTGCAGGCAGGATAGCAAGCTGAGCTGACAGTGTGGGCTGGCAGGCAGGGTTAGCTGATGGAGCGGACTGGCAGCCAGGCAGGCTGAGCTGATGGTGCAGGCTGGCATGTTGAGCTGACAGAGTGCGCTTGCAGGCAGGATACTAGGCTTAGCTGACAGTGTGGGCTGGCAGGCAGGTGAGCTGATGGAGCGGACTGGCAGCCAGGCAGGCTGAGCTGACAGAGTGGGCTGGCAGGCAGGCTGAGCTGACGGAGCGGGCTGGACAGATGAGCTGACAGGGTGGGCTGGCATGCAGGCAGGCTGATCTGACGGAGTGGGCTGGCAGACTGAGCTGACAGGGTGGGCTTGTAGTTAGGCTGAGCTGACAGGGTGGGTTGGCAGGCAGGCAGGTGAGCTAATGGAGCGGACTGGCAGGCAGGCAGGCTAAGCTGACGGAATGGGCTGGCAAGTTGTGCTGACAGTGTGGGCTTGCAGTCAGGCTGAGCTGACGGAGCGGGCCGGCAGGCAGGCTGAGCTGACGGAGCGGGCCGGCAGGCAGGCTGAGCTGACAGAGTGGGCTGGCAGGCAGGCAGACTGATTTGACAGAATGGGCTGGCAGGCAGGTGAGCTGATGGTGCAGGCTGGCATGTTGAGCTGACAGAGAGGGCTTGCAGGCAGGATAGCAGGCTGAGCTGACAGTGTTGGCTGGCAGGCAGGTGAGCTGATGGAGCGGACTGGCAGCCAGGCAGGCTGAGCTGACGGTGCAGGCTGGCATGTTGAGCTGACAGAGTGGGCTTGCAGGCAGGATAGCAGGCTGAGCTGACAGTGTGGGCTGGCAGGCAGGTGAGCTGATGGAGCGGACTGGCAGCCAGGCAGGCTGAGCTGACGGTGCAGGCTGGCATGTTGAGCTGACAGAGAGGGCTTGTGGGAAGGCTGAGCTGACAGGATAGGCTGGCAGGCAGGCTGAGCTGACAGAGTTGGCTGGCAGGGAGGCAGGCTGAGCTGATGGAGCGGACTGGCAGGCAGGCAGGCTGAGCTGACAGGGCGGGCTGGAAGGATGAGCTGACAGGGTGGGCTGGAAGGATGAGCTGACAGAGTGGGCTTGCAGGCAGGATAGCAGGCTGAGCTGACACAGTGGGCTTGCAAGGTGAGCTTACAGGGCGGGCTGGCAAGCAGACTGAGCTTACAGTGGGGGCTGGCAGGCAGGCTGAGCTGACAGAGTGGGCTGGGAGGCAGGCTTAGCTGATGGAGCGGGCTGGAAAGATTAGCTGACAGGGTGGGCTGGCAAGATGAGCTGACAGGGTGGGCTTGTAGGCAGGCTGAGCTGACAGGGTGGGCTGGCAGGCAGGTGAGCTGATGTAGCGGACTGGTAGGCAGGCAGGCTGAGCTGACAGAGTGGGCTGGCAGGCAGGCTGAGCTGACAGAGTGGGCTGGCAGGCAGGCTGAGCTGTTGGAGCGGGCTGGAAGGATGAGCTGACACAGTGGGCTGGCAGGCAGGCTGAGCTGTCGGAACGGGATGGAAGGATGAGCTGACAGGGTGGGCTTGCAGGCAGGATAGCAAGCTGAGCTGACAGTGTGGGCTGGCAGGCAGGGTTAGCTGATGGAGCGGACTGGCAGCCAGGCAGGCTGAGCTGATGGTGCAGGCTGGCATGTTGAGCTGACAGAGTGCGCTTGCAGGCAGGATACTAGGCTTAGCTGACAGTGTGGGCTGGCAGGCAGGTGAGCTGATGGAGCGGACTGGCAGCCAGGCAGGCTGAGCTGACAGAGTGGGCTGGCAGGCAGGCTGAGCTGACGGAGCGGGCTGGACAGATGAGCTGACAGGGTGGGCTGGCATGCAGGCAGGCTGATCTGACGGAGTGGGCTGGCAGACTGAGCTGACAGGGTGGGCTTGTAGTTAGGCTGAGCTGACAGGGTGGGTTGGCAGGCAGGCAGGTGAGCTAATGGAGCGGACTGGCAGGCAGGCAGGCTAAGCTGACGGAATGGGCTGGCAAGTTGTGCTGACAGTGTGGGCTTGCAGTCAGGCTGAGCTGACGGAGCGGGCCGGCAGGCAGGCTGAGCTGACGGAGCGGGCCGGCAGGCAGGCTGAGCTGACAGAGTGGGCTGGCAGGCAGGCAGACTGATTTGACAGAATGGGCTGGCAGGCAGGTGAGCTGATGGTGCAGGCTGGCATGTTGAGCTGACAGGGAGGGCTTGCAGGCAGGATAGCAGGCTGAGCTGACAGTGTTGGCTGGCAGGCAGGTGAGCTGATGGAGCGGACTGGCAGCCAGGCAGGCTGAGCTGACGGTGCAGGCTGGCATGTTGAGCTGACAGAGTGGGCTTGCAGGCAGGATAGCAGGCTGAGCTGACAGTGTGGGCTGGCAGGCAGGTGAGCTGATGGAGCGGACTGGCAGCCAGGCAGGCTGAGCTGACGGTGCAGGCTGGCATGTTGAGCTGACAGAGAGGGCTTGTGGGAAGGCTGAGCTGACAGGATAGGCTGGCAGGCAGGCTGAGCTGACAGAGTTGGCTGGCAGGGAGGCAGGCTGAGCTGATGGAGCGGACTGGCAGGCAGGCAGGCTGAGCTGACAGGGCGGGCTGGAAGGATGAGCTGACAGGGTGGGCTGGAAGGATGAGCTGACAGAGTGGGCTTGCAGGCAGGATAGCAGGCTGAGCTGACACAGTGGGCTTGCAAGGTGAGCTTACAGGGCGGGCTGGCAAGCAGACTGAGCTTACAGTGGGGCTGGCAGGCAGGCTGAGCTGACAGAGTGGGCTGGGAGGCAGGCTTAGCTGATGGAGCGGGCTGGAAAGATTAGCTGACAGGGTGGGCTGGCAAGATGAGCTGACAGGGTGGGCTTGTAGGCAGGCTGAGCTGACAGGGTGGGCTGGCAGGCAGGTGAGCTGATGTAGCGGACTGGTAGGCAGGCAGGCTGAGCTGACAGAGTGGGCTGGCAGGCAGGCTGAGCTGACAGAGTGGGCTGGCAGGCAGGCTGAGCTGTTGGAGCGGGCTGGAAGGATGAGCTGACACAGTGGGCTGGCAGGCAGGCTGAGCTGTCGGAGCGGGATGGAAGGATGAGCTGACAGGGTGGGCTTGCAGGCAGGATAGCAAGCTGAGCTGACAGTGTGGGCTGGCAGGCAGGGTTAGCTGATGGAGCGGACTGGCAGCCAGGCAGGCTGAGCTGATGGTGCAGGCTGGCATGTTGAGCTGACAGAGTGCGCTTGCAGGCAGGATAGCAGGCTTAGCTGACAGTGTGGGCTGGCAGGCAGGTGAGCTGATGGAGCGGACTGGCAGCCAGGCAGGCTGAGCTGACAGAGTGGGCTGGCAGGCAGGCTGAGCTGACGGAGCGGGCTGGACAGATGAGCTCACAGGGTGGGCTGGCATGCAGGCAGGCTGATCTGACGGAGTGGGCTGGCAGACTGAGCTGACAGGGTGGGCTTGTAGTTAGGCTGATTTGACAGGGTGGGCTGGAAGGCAGGCAGGTGAGCTAATGGAGCGGACTGGCAGGCAGGCAGGCTAAGCTGACGAAATGGGCTGGCAAGTTGAGCTGACACAGTGGGCTTGCAAGGTGAGCTGACAGGGCGGGCTGGCAAGCAGACTGAGCTGACAGGGTGGGCTGGCAGGCAGGCTGAGCTGACGGAGCGGGCTGGAAGGATGAGCTGACAGGGTGGGCTGGAAGGATGAGCTGACAGAGTGGGCTGGCAGGAAGGCAGGCTGATCTGACAGAGTGGGCTGGCAAGTTGAGCTGACAGGGTGGGCTTGCAGGCAGGATAGCAGGCTGAGCTGACACAGTGGGCTTGCAAGGTGAGCTGACAGGGCGGGCTGGCAAGCAGACTGAGCTTACAGTGGGGTCTGGCAGGCAGGCTGAGCTGACAGAGTGGGCTGGGAGGCAGGCTTAGCTGATGGAGCGGGCTGGAAAGATTAGCTGACAGGGTGGGCTGGCAAGCTGAGCTGACAGGGTGGGCTTGTAGTTAGGCTGAGCTGACAGAGTGGGCTGGCAGGCAGGCTGAGCTGTTCGAGCGGGCTGGAAGGATGAGCTGACAGAGTGGGCTGGCAGGCAGGCTGAGCTGACAGAGTGGGCTGGGAGGCAGGCTTAGCTGATGGAGCGGGCTGGAAAGATTAGCTGACAGGGTGGGCTGGCAAGCTGAGCTGACAGGGTGGGCTTGTAGGCAGGCTGAGCTGACAGGGTGGGCTGGCAGGCAGGTGAGCTGATGTAGCGGACTGGTAGGCAGGCAGGCTGAGCTGACAGAGTGGGCTGGGAGGCAGGCTTAGCTGATGGAGCGGGCTGGAAAGATTAGCTGACAGGGTGGGCTGGCAAGCTGAGCTGACAGGGTGGGCTGGCAGGCAGGCTGAGCTGACAGAGTGGGCTGGCAGGCAGGCTGAGCTGTTCGAGCGGGCTGGAAGGATGAGCTGACAGAGTGGGCTGGCAGGCAGGCTGAGCTGTTCGAGCGGGCTGGAAGGATGAGCTGACAGAGTGGGCTGGCAGGCAGGCTGAGCTGACGGAGCGGGCTGGAAGGATGAGCTGACAGTGTGGGCTGGCAGGCAGGCTGAGCTGTCGGAGCGGGCTGGAAGGATGAGCTGACAGGGTGGGCTTGCAGGCAGGATAGCAGGCTGAGCTGACAGTGTGGGCTGGCAGGCAGGGTTAGCTGATGGAGCGGACTGGCAGCCAGGCAGGCTGAGCTGACGGTGCAGGCTGGCATGTTGAGCTGACAGAGTGGGCTTGCAGGCAGGATAGCAGGCTGAGCTGACAGTGTGGGCTGGCAGGCAGGTGAGCTGATGGAGCGGACTGGCAGCCAGGCAGGCTGAGCTGACGGTGCAGGCTGGCATGTTGAGCTGACAGAGAGGACTTGTGGGAAGGCTGAGCTGACAGAATTTGCTGGCAGGCAGGCTGAGCTGACAGAGTGGGCTGGCAGGCAGGCTGAGCTGACAGGGTGGGCTTGTAGGCAGGCTGAGCTGACAGGGTGGGCTGGCATGCAGGCAGGCTGAGCTAACAGAGTGGGCTTCCAGGCAGCAGGCTGACTGACCTGATAGAGCAGACTGGCAGCCAGGCAGGCTGAGCTGACAGAGTGGGCTGGCTGGCAGGCTGAGCTGACGGAGCGGGCTGGACAGATGAGCTGACAGGGTGGGCTGGCATGAAGGCAGGCTGATCTGACGGAGTGGGCTGGCAAACTGAGCTGACAGGGTGGGCTTGTAGTTAGGCTGAGCTGACAGGGTGGGCTGGAAGGCAGGCAGGTGAGCTAATGGAGCGGACTGGCAGGCAGGCAGGCTAAGCTGACGGAATGGGCTGGCAAGTTGAGCTGACACAGTGGGCATGCAAGGTGAGCTGACAGGGCGGGCTGGCAAGCAGACTGAGCTTACAGTGGGGGCTGGCAGGCAGGCTGAGCTGACAGAGTGGGCTGGGAGGCAGGCTTAGCTGATGGAGCGGGCTGGAAAGATTAGCTGACAGGGTGGGCTGGTAGGCAGGCTGAGCTGACAGGGTGGGCTGGCAGGCAGGTGAGCTGATGTAGCGGACTGGTAGGCAGGCAGGCTGAGCTGACAGGGTGGGCTGGCAGGCAGGCTGAGCTGACAGAGTGGGCTGGCAGGCAGGCTGAGCTGTCGGAGCGGGCTGGAAGGATGAGCTGACAGAGTGGGCTGGCAGGCAGGCTGAGCTGACGGAGCGGGCTGGAAGGATGAGCTGACAGGGTGGGCTGGCAGGCAGGCAGGCTGAGCTAACAGAGTGGGCTTCCAGGCAGCAGGCTGACTGACCTGATAGAGCAGACTGGCAGGCAGGCAGGTGAGCTGATGGTGCGGACTGGCAGGCAGGCAGGCTGAGCTGACAGGGTGGGCTGGCAGGCAGGCTGAGCTGACGGAGCGGGCTGGACAGATGAGCTGACAGGGTGGGCTGGCATGCAGGCAGGCTGATCTGACGGAGTGGGCTGGCATGCAGGCAGGCTGATCTGACGGAGTGGGCTGGCAAACTGAGCTGACAGGGTGGGCTTGTAGTTAGGCTGAGCTGACAGGGTGGGTTGGCAGGCAGGCAGGTGAGCTAATGGAGCGGACTGGCAGGCAGGCAGGCTAAGCTGACGGAATGGGCTGGCAAGTTGTGCTGACAGTGTGGGCTTGCAGTCAGGCTGAGCTGACGGAGCGGGCCGGCAGGCATGCTGAGCTGACGGAGCGGGCCGGCAGGCAGGCTGAGCTGACAGAGTGGGCTGGCAGGCAGGCTGAGCTGACGGAGCGGGCTGGAAGGATGAGCTGACAGAGTGGGCTGGCAGGAAGGCAGGCTGATCTGACAGAGTGGGCTGGCAAGTTGAGCTGACAGGGTGGGCTTGCAGGCAGGATAGCAGGCTGAGCTGACACAGTGGGCTTGCAAGGTGAGCTGACAGGGCGGGCTGGCAAGCAGACTGAGTTTACAGTGGGGTCTGGCAGGCAGGCTGAGCTGACAGAGTGGGCTGGGAGGCAGGCTTAGCTGATGGAGCGGGCTGGAAAGATTAGCTGACAGGGTGGGCTGGCAAGCTGAGCTGACAGGGTGGGCTTGTAGGCAGGCTGAGCTGACAGGGTGGGCTGGCAGGTAGGTGAGCTGATGTAGCGGACTGGTAGGCAGGCAGGCTGAGCTGACAGAGTGGGCTGGGAGGCAGGCTTAGCTGATGGAGCGGGCTGGAAAGATTAGCTGACAGGGTGGGCTGGCAAGCTGAGCTGACAGGGTGGACTGTTAGGCAGGCTGAGCTGACAGAGTGGGCTGGCAGGCAGGCTGAGCTGTTCGAGCGGGCTGGAAGGATGAGCTGACAGAGTGGGCTGGCAGGCAGGCTGAGCTGTTCGAGCGGGCTGGAAGGATGAGCTGACAGAGCTGGCTGGCAGGCAGGCTGAGCTGACGGAGCGGGCTGGAAGGATGAGCTGACAGTGTGGGCTGGCAGGCAGGCTGAGCTGTCGGAGCGGGCTGGAAGGATGAGCTGACAGGGTGGGCTTGCAGGCAGGATAGCAGGCTGAGCTGACAGTGTGGGCTGGCAGGCAGGGTTAGCTGATGGAGCGGACTGGCAGCCAGGCAGGCTGAGCTGACGGTGCAGGCTGGCATGTTGAGCTGACAGAGTGGGCTTGCAGGCAGGATAGCAGGCTGAGCTGACAGTGTGGGCTGGCAGGAAGGTGAGCTGATGGAGCGGACTGGCAGCCAGGCAGGCTGAGCTGACGGTGCAGGCTGGCATGTTGAGCTGACAGAGAGGGCTTGTGGGAAGGCTGAGCTGACAGAATTTGCTGGCAGGCAGGATGAGCTGACAGAGTGGGCTGGCAGGCAGGCTGAGCTGACGGAGCGGGCTGGAAGGATGAGCTGACAGGGTGGGCTGGCAGGCAGGCAGGCTGATCTGACAGAGTGGGCTGGCAGGCAGGCAGGCTGAGCTAACAGAGTGGGCTTCCAGGCAGCAGGCTGACTGACCTGATAGAGCAGACTGGCAGGCAGGCAGGTGAGCTGATGGTGCGGACTGGCAGGCAGGCAGGCTGAGCTGACAGGGTGGGCTGGCAGGCAGGCTGAGCTGACGGAGCGGGCTGGACAGATGAGCTGACAGGGTGGGCTGGCATGCAGGCAGGCTGATCTGACGGAGTGGGCTGGCAGACTGAGCTGACAGGGTGGGCTTGTAGTTAGGCTGAGCTGACAGGGTGGGTTGGCAGGCATGCAGGTGAGCTAATGGAGCGGACTGGCAGGCAGGCAGGCTAAGCTGACGGAATGGGCTGGCAAGTTGTGCTGACAGTGTGGGCTTGCAGTCAGGCTGAGCTGACGGAGCGGGCCGGCAGGCAGGCTGAGCTGACAGAGTGGGCTGGCAGGCAGGCAGACTGATTTGACAGAATGGGCTGGCAGGCAGGCAGATGAGCTGACAGAGTGGGCTTGCAGGCAGGATAGCAGGCTGAGCTGACAGTGTGGGCTGGCAGGCAGGTGAGCTGATGGAGCGGACTGGCAGCCAGGCAGGCTGAGCTGACGGTGCAGGCTGGCATGTTGAGCTGACAGAGTGGGCTTGCAGGCAGGATAGCAGGCTGAGCTGACAGTGTGGGCTGGCAGGCAGGTGAGCTGATGGAGCGGACTGGCAGCCAGGCAGGCTGAGCTGACGGTGCAGGCTGGCATGTTGAGCTGACAGAGAGGGCTTGTGGGAAGGCTGAGCTGACAGGATAGGCTGGCAGGCAGGCTGAGCTGACAGAGTTGGCTGGCAGGCAGGCAGGCTGAGCTGATGGAGCGGACTGGCAGGCAGGCAGGCTGAGCTGACAGAGCGGGCTGGAAGGATGAGCTGACAGGGTGGGCTGGCAGGCAGGCTGAGCTGACGGAGCGGGCTGGAAGGATGAGCTGACAGGGTGGGCTGGAAGGATGAGCTGACAGAGTGGGCTTGCAGGCAGGATAGCAGGCTGAGCTGACACAGTGGGCTTGCAAGGTGAGCTGACAGGGCGGGCTGGCAAGCAGACTGAGCTTACAGTGGGGGCTGGCAGGCAGGCTGAGCTGACAGAGTGGGCTGGGAGGCAGGCTTAGCTGATGGAGCGGGCTGGAAAGATTAGCTGACAGGGTGGGCTGGCAAGATGAGCTGACAGGGTGGGCTTGTAGGCAGGCTGAGCTGACACGGTGGGCTGGCAGGCAGGTGAGCTGATGTAGCGGACTGGTAGGCAGGCAGGCTGAGCTGACAGAGTGGGCTGGCAGGCAGGCTGAGCTGACAGAGTGGGCTGGCAGGCAGGCTGAGCTGTTGGAGCGGGCTGGAAGGATGAGCTGACAGAGTGGGCTGGCAGGCAGGCTGAGCTGTCGGAGCGGGATGGAAGGATGAGCTGACAGGGTGGGCTTGCAGGCAGGATAGCAAGCTGAGCTGACAGTGTGGGCTGGCAGGCAGGGTTAGCTGATGGAGCGGACTGGCAGCCAGGCAGGCTGAGCTGATGGTGCAGGCTGGCATGTTGAGCTGACAGAGTGCGCTTGCAGGCAGGATAGCAGGCTTAGCTGACAGTGTGGGCTGGCAGGCAGGTGAGCTGATGGAGCGGACTGGCAGCCAGGCAGGCTGAGCTGACAGAGTGGGCTGGCAGGCAGGCTGAGCTGACGGAGCGGGCTGGACAGATGAGCTGACAGGGTGGGCTGGCATGCAGGCAGGCTGATCTGACGGAGTGGGCTGGCAGACTGAGCTGACAGGGTGGGCTTGTAGTTAGGCTGAGCTGACAGGGTGGGCTGGAAGGCAGGCAGGTGAGCTAATGGAGCGGACTGGCAGGCAGGCAGGCTAAACTGACGGAATGGGCTGGCAAGTTGAGCTGACACAGTGGGCTTGCAAGGTGAGCTGACAGGGCGGGCTGGCAAGCAGACTGAGCTGACAGGGTGGGCTGGCAGGCAGGCTGAGCTGACGGAGCGGGCTGGAAGGATGAGCTGACAGGGTGGGCTGGAAGGATGAGCTGACAGAGTGGGCTGGCAGGAAGGCAGGCTGATCTGACAGAGTGGGCTGGCAAGTTGAGTTGACAGGGTGGGCTTGCAGGCAGGATAGCAGGCTGAGCTGACACAGTGGGCTTGCAAGGTGAGCTGACAGGGCGGGCTGGCAAGCAGACTGAGCTTACAGTGGGGTCTGGCAGGCAGGCTGAGCTGACAGAGTGGGCTGGGAGGCAGGCTTAGCTGATGGAGCGGGCTGGAAAGATTAGCTGACAGGATGGGCTGGCAAGCTGAGCTGACAGGGTGGGCTTGTAGGCAGGCTGAGCTGACAGGGTGGGCTGGCAGGCAGGTGAGCTGATGTAGCGGACTGGTAGGCAGGCAGGCTGAGCTGACAGAGTGGGCTGGGAGGCAGGCTTAGCTGATGGAGCGGGCTGGAAAGATTAGCTGACAGGGTGGGCTGGCAAGCTGAGCTGACAGGGTGGGCTTGTAGGCAGGCTGAGCTGACAGGGTGGGCTGGCAGGCAGGTGAGCTGATGTAGCGGACTGGTAGGCAGGCAGGCTGAGCTGACAGAGTGGGCTGGGAGGCAGGCTTAGCTGATGGAGCGGGCTGGAAAGATTAGCTGACAGGGTGGGCTGGCAAGCTGAGCTGACAGGGTGGGCTGGCAGGCAGGCTGAGCTGACAGAGTGGGCTGGCAGGCAGGCTGAGCTGTTCGAGCGGGCTGGAAGGATGAGCTGACAGAGTGGGCTGGCAGGCAGGCTGAGCTGTTCGAGCGGGCTGGAAGGACGAGCTGACAGAGTGGGCTGGCAGGCAGGCTGAGCTGACGGAGCGGGCTGGAAGGATGAGCTGACAGTGTGGGCTGGCAGGCAGGCTGAGCTGTCGGAGCGGGCTGGAAGGATGAGCTGACAGGGTGGGCTTGCAGGCAGGATAGCAGGCTGAGCTGACAGTGTGGGCTGGCAGGCAGGGTTAGCTGATGGAGCGGACTGGCAGCCAGGCAGGCTGAGCTGACGGTGCAGGCTGGCATGTTGAGCTGACAGAGTGGGCTTGCAGGCAGGATAGCAGGCTGAGCTGACAGTGTGGGCTGGCAGGCAGGTGAGCTGATGGAGCGGACTGGCAGCCAGGCAGGCTGAGCTGACGGTGCAGGCTGGCATGTTGAGCTGACAGAGAGGGCTTGTGGGAAGGCTGAGCTGACAGAATTTGCTGGCAGGCAGGCTGAGCTGACAGAGTGGGCTGGCAGGCAGGCTGAGCTGACAGGGTGGGCTTGTAGGCAGGCTGAGCTGACAGGGTGGGCTGGCATGCAGGCAGGCTGAGCTAACAGAGTGGGCTTCCAGGCAGCAGGCTGACTGACCTGATAGAGCAGACTGGCAGCCAGGCAGGCTGAGCTGACAGAGTGGGCTGGCAGGCAGGCTGAGCTGACGGAGCGGGCTAGACAGATGAGCTGACAGGGTGGGCTGGCATGCAGGCAGGCTGATCTGACGGAGTGGGCTGGCAAACTGAGCTGACAGGGTGGGCTTGTAGTTAGGCTGAGCTGACAGGGTGGGCTGGAAGGCAGGCAGGTGAGCTAATGGAGCGGACTGGCAGGCAGGCAGGCTAAGCTGACGGAATGGGCTGGCAAGTTGAGCTGACACAGTGGGCATGCAAGGTGAGCTGACAGGGCGGGCTGGCAAGCAGACTGAGCTTACAGTGGGGGCTGGCAGGCAGGCTGAGCTGACAGAGTGGGCTGGGAGGCAGGCTTAGCTGATGGAGCGGGCTGGAAAGATTAGCTGACAGGGTGGGCTGGTAGGCAGGCTGAGCTGACAGGGTGGGCTGGCAGGCAGGTGAGCTGATGTAGCGGACTGGTAGGCAGGCAGGCTGAGCTGACAGGGTGGGCTGGCAGGCAGGCTGAGCTGACAGAGTGGGCTGGCAGGCAGGCTGAGCTGTCGGAGCGGGCTGGAAGGATGAGCTGACAGAGTGGGCTGGCAGGCAGGCTGAGCTGACGGAGCGGGCTGGAAGGATGAGCTGACAGGGTGGGCTGGCAGGCAGGCAGGCTGATCTGACAGAGTGGGCTGGCAGGCAGGCAGGCTGAGCTAACAGAGTGGGCTTCCAGGCAGCAGGCTGACTGACCTGATAGAGCAGACTGGCAGGCAGGCAGGTGAGCTGATGGTGCGGACTGGCAGGCAGGCAGGCTGAGCTGACAGGGTGGGCTGGCAGGCAGGATGAGCTGACGGAGCGGGCTGGACAGATGAGCTGACAGGGTGGGCTGGCATGCAGGCAGGCTGATCTGACGGAGTGGGCTGGCAAACTGAGCTGACAGGGTGGGCTTGTAGTTAGGCTGAGCTGACAGGGTGGGTTGGAAGGCAGGCAGGTGAGCTAATGGAGCGGACTGGCAGGCAGGCAGGCTAAGCTGACGGAATGGGCTGGCAAGTTGTGCTGACAGTGTGGGCTTGCAGTCAGGCTGAGCTGACGGAGCGGGCCGGCAGGCAGGCTGAGCTGACGGAGCGGGCTGGCAGGCAGGCTGAGCTGACAGAGTGGGCTGGCAGGCAGGCAGACTGATTTGACAGAATGGGCTGGCAGGCAGGCAGATGAGCTGACAGAGTGGGCTTGCAGGCGGATAGCAGGCTGAGCTGACAGTGTGGGCTGGCAGGCAGGTGAGCTGATGGAGCGGACTGGCAGCCAGGCAGGCTGAGCTGACGGTGCAGGCTGGCATGTTGAGCTGACAGAGTGGGCTTGCAGGCAGGATAGCAGGCTGAGCTGACAGTGTGGGCTGGCAGGCAGGTTAGCTGATGGAGCGGACTGGCAGCCAGGCAGGCTGAGCTGACGGTGCAGGCTGGCATGTTGAGCTGACAGAGAGGGCTTGTGGGAAGGCTGAGCTGACAGGATAGGCTGGCAGGCAGGTTGAGCTGACAGGGTGGGCTGGCAGGCAGGCAGGCTGAGCTGATGGAGCGGACTGGCAGGCAGGCAGGCTGAGCTGACAGGGTGGGCTGGAAGGATGAGCTGACAGAGTGGGCTTGCAGGCAGGATAGCAGGCTGAGCTGACACAGTGGGCTTGCAAGGTGAGCTGACAGGGCGGGCTGGCAAGCAGACTGAGCTTACAGTGGGGGCTGGCAGGCAGGCTGAGCTGACAGAGTGGGCTGGGAGGCAGGCTTAGCTGATGGAGCGGGCTGGAAAGATTAGCTGACAGGGTGGGCTGGCAAGATGAGCTGACAGGGTGGGCTTGTAGGCAGGCTGAGCTGACAGGGTGGGCTGGCAGGCAGGTGAGCTGATGTAGCGGACTGGTAGGCAGGCAGGCTGAGCTGACAGAGTGGGCTGGCAGGCAGGCTGAGCTGACAGAGTGGGCTGGCAGGCAGGCTGAGCTGTTGGAGCGGGCTGGAAGGATGAGCTGACAGAGTGGGCTGGCAGGCAGGCTGAGCTGTCGGAGCGGGATGGAAGGATGAGCTGACAGGGTGGGCTTGCAGGCAGGATAGCAAGCTGAGCTGACAGTGTGGGCTGGCAGGCAGGGTTAGCTGATGGAGCGGACTGGCAGCCAGGCAGGCTGAGCTGACGGAGCGGGCTGGAAGGATGAGCTGACAGGGTGGGCTGGAAGGATGAGCTGACAGAGTGGGCTGGCAGGAAGGCAGGCTGATCTGACAGAGTGGGCTGGCAAGTTGAGCTGACAGGGTGGGCTTGCAGGCAGGATAGCAGGCTGAGCTGACACAGTGGGCTTGCAAGGTGAGCTGACAGGGCGGGCTGGCAAGCAGACTGAGCTTACAGTGGGGTCTGGCAGGCAGGCTGAGCTGACAGAGTGGGCTGGGAGGCAGGCTTAGCTGATGGAGCGGGCTGGAAAGATTAGCTGACAGGGTGGGCTGGCAAGCTGAGCTGACAGGGTGGGCTTGTAGGCAGGCTGAGCTGACAGGGTGGGCTGGCAGGCAGGTGAGCTGATGTAGCGGACTGGTAGGCAGGCAGGCTGAGCTGACAGAGTGGGCTGGCAGGCAGGCTGAGCTGACGGAGCGGGCTGGACAGATGAGCTGACAGGGTGGGCTGGCATGCAGGCAGGCTGATCTGACGGAGTGGGCTGGCAGACTGAGCTGACAGGGTGGGCTTGTAGTTAGGCTGAGCTGACAGGGTGGGCTGGAAGGCAGGCAGGTGAGCTAATGGAGCGGACTGGCAGGCAGGCAGGCTAAGCTGACGGAATGGGCTGGCAAGTTGAGCTGACACAGTGGGCTTGCAAGGTGAGCTGACAGGGCGGGCTGGCAAGCAGACTGAGCTGACAGGGTGGGCTGGCAGGCAGGCTGAGCTGACGGAGCGGGCTGGAAGGATGAGCTGACAGGGTGGGCTGGAAGGATGAGCTGACAGGGTGGGCTGGCAGGAAGGCAGGCTGATCTGACAGAGTGGGCTGGCAGGCAGGGTTAGCTGATGGAGCGGACTGGCAGCCAGGCAGGCTGAGCTGACGGTGCAGGCTGGCATGTTGAGCTGACAGAGTGGGCTTGCAGGCAGGATAGCAGGCTGAGCTGACAGTGTGGGCTGGCAGGCAGGTGAGCTGATGGAGCGGACTGGCAGCCAGGCAGGCTGAGCTGACGGTGCAGGCTGGCATGTTGAGCTGACAGAGAGGGCTTGTGGGAAGGCTGAGCTGACAGAATTTGCTGGCAGGCAGGCTGAGCTGACAGAGTGGGCTGGCAGGCAGGCTGAGCTGACAGGGTGGGCTTGTAGGCAGGCTGAGCTGACAGGGTGGGCTGGCATGCAGGCAGGCTGAGCTAACAGAGTGGGCTTCCAGGCAGCAGGCTGACTGACCTGATAGAGCAGACTGGCAGCCAGGCAGGCTGAGCTGACAGAGTGGGCTGGCAGGCAGGCTGAGCTGACGGAGCGGGCTGGACAGATGAGCTGACAGGGTGGGCTGGCATGCAGGCAGGCTGATCTGACGGAGTGGGCTGGCAAACTGAGCTGACAGGGTGGGCTTGTAGTTAGGCTGAGCTGACAGGGTGGGCTGGAAGGCAGGCAGGTGAGCTAATGGAGCGGACTGGCAGGCAGGCAGGCTAAGCTGACGGAATGGGCTGGCAAGTTGAGCTGACACAGTGGGCATGCAAGGTGAGCTGACAGGGCGGGCTGGCAAGCAGACTGAGCTTACAGTGGGGGCTGGCAGGCAGGCTGAGCTGACAGAGTGGGCTGGGAGGCAGGCTTAGCTGATGGAGCGGGCTGGAAAGATTAGCTGACAGGGTGGGCTGGTAGGCAGGCTGAGCTGACAGGGTGGGCTGGCAGGCAGGTGAGCTGATGTAGCGGACTGGTAGGCAGGCAGGCTGAGCTGACAGGGTGGGCTGGCAGGCAGGCTGAGCTGACAGAGTGGGCTGGCAGGCAGGCTGAGCTGTCGGAGCGGGCTGGAAGGATGAGCTGACAGAGTGGGCTGGCAGGCAGGCTGAGCTGACGGAGCGGGCTGGAAGGATGAGCTGACAGGGTGGGCTGGCAGGCAGGCAGGCTGATCTGACAGAGTGGGCTGGCAGGCAGGCAGGCTGAGCTAACAGAGTGGGCTTCCAGGCAGCAGGCTGACTGACCTGATAGAGCAGACTGGCAGGCAGGCAGGTGAGCTGATGGTGCGGACTGGCAGGCAGGCAGGCTGAGCTGACAGGGTGGGCTGGCAGGCAGGATGAGCTGACGGAGCGGGCTGGACAGATGAGCTGACAGGGTGGGCTGGCATGCAGGCAGGCTGATCTGACGGAGTGGGCTGGCAAACTGAGCTGACAGGGTGGGCTTGTAGTTAGGCTGAGCTGACAGGGTGGGTTGGAAGGCAGGCAGGTGAGCTAATGGAGCGGACTGGCAGGCAGGCAGGCTAAGCTGACGGAATGGGCTGGCAAGTTGTGCTGACAGTGTGGGCTTGCAGTCAGGCTGAGCTGACGGAGCGGGCCGGCAGGCAGGCTGAGCTGACGGAGCGGGCTGGCAGGCAGGCTGAGCTGACAGAGTGGGCTGGCAGGCAGGCAGACTGATTTGACAGAATGGGCTGGCAGGCAGGCAGATGAGCTGACAGAGTGGGCTTGCAGGCGGATAGCAGGCTGAGCTGACAGTGTGGGCTGGCAGGCAGGTGAGCTGATGGAGCGGACTGGCAGCCAGGCAGGCTGAGCTGACGGTGCAGGCTGGCATGTTGAGCTGACAGAGTGGGCTTGCAGGCAGGATAGCAGGCTGAGCTGACAGTGTGGGCTGGCAGGCAGGTTAGCTGATGGAGCGGACTGGCAGCCAGGCAGGCTGAGCTGACGGTGCAGGCTGGCATGTTGAGCTGACAGAGAGGGCTTGTGGGAAGGCTGAGCTGACAGGATAGGCTGGCAGGCAGGTTGAGCTGACAGGGTGGGCTGGCAGGCAGGCAGGCTGAGCTGATGGAGCGGACTGGCAGGCAGGCAGGCTGAGCTGACAGGGTGGGCTGGAAGGATGAGCTGACAGAGTGGGCTTGCAGGCAGGATAGCAGGCTGAGCTGACACAGTGGGCTTGCAAGGTGAGCTGACAGGGCGGGCTGGCAAGCAGACTGAGCTTACAGTGGGGGCTGGCAGGCAGGCTGAGCTGACAGAGTGGGCTGGGAGGCAGGCTTAGCTGATGGAGCGGGCTGGAAAGATTAGCTGACAGGGTGGGCTGGCAAGATGAGCTGACAGGGTGGGCTTGTAGGCAGGCTGAGCTGACAGGGTGGGCTGGCAGGCAGGTGAGCTGATGTAGCGGACTGGTAGGCAGGCAGGCTGAGCTGACAGAGTGGGCTGGCAGGCAGGCTGAGCTGACAGAGTGGGCTGGCAGGCAGGCTGAGCTGTTGGAGCGGGCTGGAAGGATGAGCTGACAGAGTGGGCTGGCAGGCAGGCTGAGCTGTCGGAGCGGGATGGAAGGATGAGCTGACAGGGTGGGCTTGCAGGCAGGATAGCAAGCTGAGCTGACAGTGTGGGCTGGCAGGCAGGGTTAGCTGATGGAGCGGACTGGCAGCCAGGCAGGCTGAGCTGACGGAGCGGGCTGGAAGGATGAGCTGACAGGGTGGGCTGGAAGGATGAGCTGACAGAGTGGGCTGGCAGGAAGGCAGGCTGATCTGACAGAGTGGGCTGGCAAGTTGAGCTGACAGGGTGGGCTTGCAGGCAGGATAGCAGGCTGAGCTGACACAGTGGGCTTGCAAGGTGAGCTGACAGGGCGGGCTGGCAAGCAGACTGAGCTTACAGTGGGGTCTGGCAGGCAGGCTGAGCTGACAGAGTGGGCTGGGAGGCAGGCTTAGCTGATGGAGCGGGCTGGAAAGATTAGCTGACAGGGTGGGCTGGCAAGCTGAGCTGACAGGGTGGGCTTGTAGGCAGGCTGAGCTGACAGGGTGGGCTGGCAGGCAGGTGAGCTGATGTAGCGGACTGGTAGGCAGGCAGGCTGAGCTGACAGAGTGGGCTGGCAGGCAGGCTGAGCTGACGGAGCGGGCTGGACAGATGAGCTGACAGGGTGGGCTGGCATGCAGGCAGGCTGATCTGACGGAGTGGGCTGGCAGACTGAGCTGACAGGGTGGGCTTGTAGTTAGGCTGAGCTGACAGGGTGGGCTGGAAGGCAGGCAGGTGAGCTAATGGAGCGGACTGGCAGGCAGGCAGGCTAAGCTGACGGAATGGGCTGGCAAGTTGAGCTGACACAGTGGGCTTGCAAGGTGAGCTGACAGGGCGGGCTGGCAAGCAGACTGAGCTGACAGGGTGGGCTGGCAGGCAGGCTGAGCTGACGGAGCGGGCTGGAAGGATGAGCTGACAGGGTGGGCTGGAAGGATGAGCTGACAGGGTGGGCTGGCAGGAAGGCAGGCTGATCTGACAGAGTGGGCTGGCAAGTTGAGCTGACAGGGTGGGCTTGCAGGCAGGATAGCAGGCTGAGCTGACACAGTGGGCTTGCAAGGTGAGCTGACAGGGCGGGCTGGCAAGCAGACTGAGCTTACAGTGGGGTCTGGCAGGCAGGCTGAGCTGACAGAGTGGGCTGGGAGGCAGGCTTAGCTGATGGAGCGGGCTGGAAAGATTAGCTGACAGGGTGGGCTGGCAAGCTGAGCTGACAGGGTGGGCTTGTAGGCAGGCTGAGCTGACAGGGTGGGCTGGCAGGCAGGTGAGCTGATGTAGCGGACTGGTAGGCAGGCAGGCTGAGCTGACAGAGTGGGCTGGGAGGCAGGCTTAGCTGATGGAGCGGGCTGGAAAGATTAGCTGACAGGGTGGGCTGGCAAGCTGAGCTGACAGGGTGGGCTGGCAGGCAGGCTGAGCTGACAGTGTGGGCTGGCAGGCAGGTGAGCTGATGGAGCGGACTGGCAGCCAGGCAGGCTGAGCTGACGGTGCAGGCTGGCATGTTGAGCTGACAGAGAGGGCTTGTGGGAAGGCTGAGCTGACAGAATTTGCTGGCAGGCAGGCTGAGCTGACAGAGTGGGCTGGCAGGCAGGCTGAGCTGACAGGGTGGGCTTGTAGGCAGGCTGAGCTGACAGGGTGGGCTGGCATGCAGGCAGGCTGAGCTAACAGAGTGGGCTTCCAGGCAGCAGGCTGACTGACCTGATAGAGCAGACTGGCAGCCAGGCAGGCTGAGCTGACAGAGTGGGCTGGCAGGCAGGCTGAGCTGACGGAGCGGGCTGGACAGATGAGCTGACAGGGTGGGCTGGCATGCAGGCAGGCTGATCTGACGGAGTGGGCTGGCAAACTGAGCTGACAGGGTGGGCTTGTAGTTAGGCTGAGCTGACAGGGTGGGCTGGAAGGCAGGCAGGTGAGCTAATGGAGCGGACTGGCAGGCAGGCAGGCTAAGCTGACGGAATGGGCTGGCAAGTTGAGCTGACACAGTGGGCATGCAAGGTGAGCTGACAGGGCGGGCTGGCAAGCAGACTGAGCTTACAGTGGGGGCTGGCAGGCAGGCTGAGCTGACAGAGTGGGCTGGGAGGTAGGCTTAGCTGATGGAGCGGGCTGGAAAGATTAGCTGACAGGGTGGGCTGGTAGGCAGGCTGAGCTGACAGGGTGGGCTGGCAGGCAGGTGAGCTGATGTAGCGGACTGGTAGGCAGGCAGGCTGAGCTGACAGGGTGGGCTGGCAGGCAGGCTGAGCTGACAGAGTGGGCTGGCAGGCAGGCTGAGCTGTCGGAGCGGGCTGGAAGGATGAGCTGACAGAGTGGGCTGGCAGCCAGGCAGGCTGAGCTGACAGAGTGGGCTGGCAGGCAGGCAGGCTGAGCTAACAGAGTGGGCTTCCAGGCAGCAGGCTGACTGACCTGATAGGGCAGACTGGCAGGCAGGCAGGTGAGCTGATGGTGCGGACTGGCAGGCAGGCAGGCTGAGCTGACAGGGTGGGCTGGCAGGCAGGCTGAGCTGACGGAGCGGGCTGGACAGATGAGCTGACAGGGTGGGCTGGCATGCAGGCAGGCTGATCTGACAGAGTGGGCTGGCAAACTGAGCTGACAGGGTGGGCTTGTAGTTAGGCTGAGCTGACAGGGTGGGTTGGCAGGCAGGCAGGTGAGCTAATGGAGCGGACTGGCAGGCAGGCAGGCTAAGCTGACGGAATGGGCTGGCAAGTTGTGCTGACAGTGTGGGCTTGCAGTCAGGCTGAGCTGACGGAGCGGGCCGGCAGGCAGGCTGAGCTGACGGAGCGGGCTGGCAGGCAGGCTGAGCTGACAGAGTGGGCTGGCAGGCAGGCAGACTGATTTGACAGAATGGGCTGGCAGGCAGGCAGATGAGCTGACAGAGTGGGCTTGCAGGCAGGATAGCAGGCTGAGCTGACAGTGTGGGCTGGCAGGCAGGTGAGCTGATGGAGCGGACTGGCAGCCAGGCAGGCTGAGCTGACGGTGCAGGCTGGCATGTTGAGCTGACAGAGTGGGCTTGCAGGCAGGATAGCAGGCTGAGCTGACAGTGTGGGCTGGCAGGCAGGTGAGCTGATGGAGCGGACTGGCAGCCAGGCAGGCTGAGCTGACGGTGCAGGCTGGCATGTTGAGCTGACAGAGAGGGCTTGTGGGAAGGCTGAGCTGACAGGATAGGCTGGCAGGCAGGCTGAGCTGACAGAGTTGGCTGGCAGGCAGGCAGGCTGAGCTGATGGAGCGGACTGGCAGGCAGGCAGGCTGAGCTGACAGAGCGGGCTGGAAGGATGAGCTGACAGGGTGGGCTGGCAGGCAGGCTGAGCTGACGGAGCGGGCTGGAAGGATGAGCTGACAGGGTGGGCTGGAAGGATGAGCTGACAGAGTGGGCTTGCAGGCAGGATAGCAGGCTGAGCTGACACAGTGGGCTTGCAAGGTGAGCTTACAGGGCGGGCTGGCAAGCAGACTGAGCTTACAGTGGGGGCTGGCAGGCAGGCTGAGCTGACAGAGTGGGCTGGGAGGCAGGCTTAGCTGATGGAGCGGGCTGGAAAGATTAGCTGACAGGGTGGGCTGGCAAGATGAGCTGACAGGGTGGGCTTGTAGGCAGGCTGAGCTGACAGGGTGGGCTGGCAGGCAGGTGAGCTGATGTAGCGGACTGGTAGGCAGGCAGGCTGAGCTGACAGAGTGGGCTGGCAGGCAGGCTGAGCTGACAGAGTGGGCTGGCAGGCAGGCTGAGCTGTTGGAGCGGGCTGGAAGGATGAGCTGACAGAGTGGGCTGGCAGGCAGGCTGAGCTGTCGGAGCGGGATGGAAGGATGAGCTGACAGGGTGGGCTTGCAGGCAGGATAGCAAGCTGAGCTGACAGTGTGGGCTGGCAGGCAGGGTTAGCTGATGGAGCGGACTGGCAGCCAGGCAGGCTGAGCTGATGGTGCAGGCTGGCATGTTGAGCTGACAGAGTGCGCTTGCAGGCAGGATAGCAGGCTTAGCTGACAGTGTGGGCTGGCAGGCAGGTGAGCTGATGGAGCGGACTGGCAGCCAGGCAGGCTGAGCTGACAGAGTGGGCTGGCAGGCAGGCTGAGCTGACGGAGCGGGCTGGACAGATGAGCTGACAGGGTGGGCTGGCATGCAGGCAGGCTGATCTGACGGAGTGGGCTGGCAGACTGAGCTGACAGGGTGGGCTTGTAGTTAGGCTGAGCTGACAGGGTGGGCTGGAAGGCAGGCAGGTGAGCTAATGGAGCGGACTGGCAGGCAGGCAGGCTAAGCTGACGGAATGGGCTGGCAAGTTGAGCTGACACAGTGGGCTTGCAAGGTGAGCTGACAGGGCGGGCTGGCAAGCAGACTGAGCTGACAGGGTGGGCTGGCAGGCAGGCTGAGCTGACGGAGCGGGCTGGAAGGATGAGCTGACAGGGTGGGCTGGAAGGATGAGCTGACAGAGTGGGCTGGCAGGAAGGCAGGCTGATCTGACAGAGTGGGCTGGCAAGTTGAGCTGACAGGGTGGGCTTGCAGGCAGGATAGCAGGCTGAGCTGACACAGTGGGCTTGCAAGGTGAGCTGACAGGGCGGGCTGGCAAGCAGACTGAGCTTACAGTGGGGTCTGGCAGGCAGGCTGAGCTGACAGAGTGGGCTGGGAGGCAGGCTTAGCTGATGGAGCGGGCTGGAAAGATTAGCTGACAGGGTGGGCTGGCAAGCTGAGCTGACAGGGTGGGCTTGTAGGCAGGCTGAGCTGACAGGGTGGGCTGGCAGGCAGGTGAGCTGATGTAGCGGACTGGTAGGCAGGCAGGCTGAGCTGACAGAGTGGGCTGGGAGGCAGGCTTAGCTGATGGAGCGGGCTGGAAAGATTAGCTGACAGGGTGGGCTGGCAAGCTGAGCTGACAGGGTGGGCTGGCAGGCAGGCTGAGCTGACAGAGTGGGCTGGCAGGCAGGCTGAGCTGTTCGAGCGGGCTGGAAGGATGAGCTGACAGAGTGGGCTGGCAGGCAGGCTGAGCTGTTCGAGCGGGCTGGAAGGATGAGCTGACAGAGTGGGCTGGCAGGCAGGCTGAGCTGACGGAGCGGGCTGGAAGGATGAGCTGACAGTGTGGGCTGGCAGGCAGGCTGAGCTGTCGGAGCGGGCTGGAAGGATGAGCTGACAGGGTGGGCTTGCAGGCAGGATAGCAGGCTGAGCTGACAGTGTGGGCTGGCAGGCAGGGTTAGCTGATGGAGCGGACTGGCAGCCAGGAAGGCTGAGCTGACGGTGCAGGCTGGCATGTTGAGCTGACAGAGTGGGCTTGCAGGCAGGATAGCAGGCTGAGCTGACAGTGTGGGCTGGCAGGCAGGTGAGCTGATGGAGCGGACTGGCAGCCAGGCAGGCTGAGCTGACGGTGCAGGCTGGCATGTTGAGCTGACAGAGAGGGCTTGTGGGAAGGCTGAGCTGACAGAATTTGCTGGCAGGCAGGCTGAGCTGACAGAGTGGGCTGGCAGGCAGGCTGAGCTGACAGGGTGGGCTTGTAGGCAGGCTGAGCTGACAGGGTGGGCTGGCATGCAGGCAGGCTGAGCTAACAGAGTGGGCTTCCAGGCAGCAGGCTGACTGACCTGATAGAGCAGACTGGCAGCCAGGCAGGCTGAGCTGACAGAGTGGGCTGGCAGGCAGGCTGAGCTGACGGAGCGGGCTGGACAGATGAGCTGACAGGGTGGGCTGGCATGCAGGCAGGCTGATCTGACGGAGTGGGCTGGCAAACTGAGCTGACAGGGTGGGCTTGTAGTTAGGCTGAGCTGACAGGGTGGGCTGGAAGGCAGGCAGGTGAGCTAATGGAGCGGACTGGCAGGCAGGCAGGCTAAGCTGACGGAATGGGCTGGCAAGTTGAGCTGACACAGTGGGCATGCAAGGTGAGCTGACAGGGCGGGCTGGCAAGCAGACTGAGCTTACAGTGGGGGCTGGCAGGCAGGCTGAGCTGACAGAGTGGGCTGGGAGGCAGGCTTAGCTGATGGAGCGGGCTGGAAAGATTAGCTGACAGGGTGGGCTGGTAGGCAGGCTGAGCTGACAGGGTGGGCTGGCAGGCAGGTGAGCTGATGTAGCGGACTGGTAGGCAGGCAGGCTGAGCTGACAGGGTGGGCTGGCAGGCAGGCTGAGCTGACAGAGTGGGCTGGCAGGCAGGCTGAGCTGTCGGAGCGGGCTGGAAGGATGAGCTGACAGAGTGGGCTGGCAGGCAGGCTGAGCTGACGGAGCGGGCTGGAAGGATGAGCTGACAGGGTGGGCTGGCAGGCAGGCAGGCTGATCTGACAGAGTGGGCTGGCAGGCAGGCAGGCTGAGCTAACAGAGTGGGCTTCCAGGCAGCAGGCTGACTGACCTGATAGAGCAGACTGGCAGGCAGGCAGGTGAGCTGATGGTGCGGACTGGCAGGCAGGCAGGCTGAGCTGACAGGGTGGGCTGGCAGGCAGGCTGAGCTGACGGAGCGGGCTGGACAGATGAGCTGACAGGGTGGGCTGGCATGCAGGCAGGCTGATCTGACGGAGTGGGCTGGCAAACTGAGCTGACAGGGTGGGCTTGTAGTTAGGCTGAGCTGACAGGGTGGGTTGGCAGGCAGGCAGGTGAGCTAATGGAGCGGACTGGCAGGCAGGCCGGCTAAGCTGACGGAATGGGCTGGCAAGTTGTGCTGACAGTGTGGGCTTGCAGTCAGGCTGAGCTGACGGAGCGGGCCGGCAGGCAGGCTGAGCTGACGGAGCGGGCCGGCAGGCAGGCTGAGCTGACAGAGTGGGCTGGCAGGCAGGCAGACTGATTTGACAGAATGGGCTGGCAGGCAGGCAGATGAGCTGACAGAGTGGGCTTGCAGGCAGGATAGCAGGCTGAGCTGACAGTGTGGGCTGGCAGGCAGGTGAGCTGATGGAGCGGACTGGCAGCCAGGCAGGCTGAGCTGACGGTGCAGGCTGGCATGTTGAGCTGACAGAGAGGGCTTGTGGGAAGGCTGAGCTGACAGGATAGGCTGGCAGGCAGGCTGAGCTGACAGAGTTGGCTGGCAGGCAGGCAGGCTGAGCTGATGGAGCGGACTGGCAGGCAGGCAGGCTGAGCTGACAGAGCGGGCTGGAAGGATGAGCTGACAGGGTGGGCTGGCAGGCAGGCTGAGCTGACGGAGCGGGCTGGAAGGATGAGCTGACAGGGTGGGCTGGAAGGATGAGCTGACAGAGTGGGCTTGCAGGCAGGATAGCAGGCTGAGCTGACACAGTGGGCTTGCAAGGTGAGCTGACAGGGCGGGCTGGCAAGCAGACTGAGCTTACAGTGGGGGCTGGCAGGCAGGCTGAGCTGACAGAGTGGGCTGGGAGGCAGGCTTAGCTGATGGAGCGGGCTGGAAAGATTAGCTGACAGGGTGGGCTGGCAAGATGAGCTGACAGGGTGGGCTTGTAGGCAGGCTGAGCTGACAGGGTGGGCTGGCAGGCAGGTGAGCTGATGTAGCGGACTGGTAGGCAGGCAGGCTGAGCTGACAGAGTGGGCTGGCAGGCAGGCTGAGCTGACAGAGTGGGCTGGCAGGCAGGCTGAGCTGTTGGAGCGGGCTGGAAGGATGAGCTGACAGAGTGGGCTGGCAGGCAGGCTGAGCTGTCGGAGCGGGATGGAAGGATGAGCTGACAGGGTGGGCTTGCAGGCAGGATAGCAAGCTGAGCTGACAGTGTGGGCTGGCAGGCAGGGTTAGCTGATGGAGCGGACTGGCAGCCAGGCAGGCTGAGCTGATGGTGCAGGCTGGCATGTTTAGCTGACAGAGTGCGCTTGCAGGCAGGATAGCAGGCTTAGCTGACAGTGTGGGCTGGCAGGCAGGTGAGCTGATGGAGCGGACTGGCAGCCAGGCAGGCTGAGCTGACGGTGCAGGCTGGCATGTTGAGCTGACAGAGAGGGTTTGTGGGAAGGCTGAGCTGACAGAATTTGGCTGGCAGGCAGGCTGAGCTGACAGAGTGGGCTGGCAGGCAGGCAGGCTGAGCTGATGGAGCGGACTGGCAGGCAGGCAGGCTGAGCTGACAGAGTGGGCTGGCAGGCAGGCTGAGCTGTCGGAGAGGGCTGGAAGGATGAGCTGACAGGGTGGGCTGGCAGGCAGGCTGAGCTGACGGAGCGGGCTCGAAGGATGAGCTGACAGAGTGGGCAGGCAGGCAGGCTGATCTGACAGAGTGGGCTGGCAAGTTGAGCTGACAGAGTGGGCTTGCAAGGTGAGCTGACAGGGCGGGCTGGCAAGCAGACTGAGCTTACAGTGGGGGCTGGCAGGCAGGATGAGCTGTCGGAGCGGGCTGGAAGGATGAGCTGACAGAGTGGGCTGGCAGGCAGGCTGAGCTGACAGGGTGGGCTTGTAGGCAGGCTGAGCTGACAGGGTGGGCTGGCATGCAGGCAGGCTGAGCTAACAGAGTGGGCTTCCAGGCAGCAGGCTGACTGACCTGATAGAGCAGACTGGCAGGCAGGCAGGCTGAGCTGACAGAGTGGGCTGGCAGGCAGGCTGAGCTGACGGAGCGGGCTGGACAGATGAGCTGACAGGGTGGGCTGGCATGCAGGCAGGCTGATCTGACGGAGTGGGCTGGCAGACTGAGCTGACAGGGTGGGCTTGTAGTTAGGCTGAGCTGACAGGGTGGGCTGGAAGGCAGGCAGGTGAGCTAATGGAGCGGACTGGCAGGCAGGCAGGCTAAGCTGACGGAATGGGCTGGCAAGTTGAGCTGACACAGTGGGCTTGCAAGGTGAGCTGACAGGGCGGGCTGGCAAGCAGACTGAGCTGACGGAGCGGGCTGGAAGGATGAGCTGACAGGGTGGGCTGGAAGGATGAGCTGACAGAGTGGGCTGGCAGGAAGGCAGGCTGATCTGACACAGTGGGCTTGCAAGGTGAGCTGACAGGGCGGGCTGGCAAGCAGACTGAGCTTACAGTGGGGTCTGGCAGGCAGGCTGAGCTGACAGAGTGGGCTGGGAGGCAGGCTTAGCTGATGGAGCGGGCTGGAAAGATTAGCTGACAGGGTGGGCTGGCAAGCTGAGCTGACAGGGTGGGCTTGTAGGCAGGCTGAGCTGATAGGGTGGGCTGGCAGGCAGGTGAGCTGATGTAGCGGACTGGTAGGCAGGCAGGCTGAGCTGACAGAGTGGGCTGGGAGGCAGGCTTAGCTGATGGAGCGGGCTGGAAAGATTAGCTGACAGGGTGGGCTGGCAAGCTGAGCTGACAGGGTGGGCTGGCAGGCAGGCTGAGCTGACAGTGTGGGCTGGCAGGCAGGGTTAGCTGATGGAGCGGACTGGCAGCCAGGCAGGCTGAGCTGATGGTGCAGGCTGGCATGTTGAGCTGACAGAGTGGGCTTGCAGGCAGGATAGCAGGCTGAGCTGACAGTGTGGGCTGGCAGGCAGGTGAGCTGATGGAGCGGACTGGCAGCCAGGCAGGCTGAGCTGACGGTGCAGGCTGGCATGTTGAGCTGACAGAGAGGGCTTGTGGGAAGGCTGAGCTGACAGAATTTGCTGGCAGGCAGGCTGAGCTGACAGAGTGGGCTGGCAGGCAGGCTGAGCTGACAGGGTGGGCTTGTAGGCAGGCTGAGCTGACAGGGTGGGCTGGCATGCAGGCAGGCTGAGCTAACAGAGTGGGCTGGAAGGATGAGCTGACAGGGTGGGCTGGAAGGATGAGCTGACAGAGTGGGCTTGCAGGCAGGATAGCAGGCTGAGCTGACACAGTGGGCTTGCAAGGTGAGCTGACAGGGCGGGCTGGCAAGCAGACTGAGCTTACAGTGGGGGCTGGCAGGCAGGCTGAGCTGACAGAGTGGGCTGGGAGGCAGGCTTAGCTGATGGAGCGGGCTGGAAAGATTAGCTGACAGGGTGGGCTGGCAAGATGAGCTGACAGGGTGGGCTTGTAGGCAGGCTGAGCTGACAGGGTGGGCTGGCAGGCAGGTGAGCTGATGTAGCGGACTGGTAGGCAGGCAGGCTGAGCTGACAGAGTGGGCTGGCAGGCAGGCTGAGCTGACAGAGTGGGCTGGCAGGCAGGCTGAGCTGTTGGAGCGGGCTGGAAGGATGAGCTGACAGAGTGGGCTGGCAGGCAGGCTGAGCTGTCGGAGCGGGATGGAAGGATGAGCTGACAGGGTGGGCTTGCAGGCAGGATAGCAAGCTGAGCTGACAGTGTGGGCTGGCAGGCAGGGTTAGCTGATGGAGCGGACTGGCAGCCAGGCAGGCTGAGCTGATGGTGCAGGCTGGCATGTTTAGCTGACAGAGTGCGCTTGCAGGCAGGATAGCAGGCTTAGCTGACAGTGTGGGCTGGCAGGCAGGTGAGCTGATGGAGCGGACTGGCAGCCAGGCAGGCTGAGCTGACGGTGCAGGCTGGCATGTTGAGCTGACAGAGAGGGTTTGTGGGAAGGCTGAGCTGACAGAATTTGGCTGGCAGGCAGGCTGAGCTGACAGAGTGGGCTGGCAGGCAGGCAGGCTGAGCTGATGGAGCGGACTGGCAGGCAGGCAGGCTGAGCTGACAGAGTGGGCTGGCAGGCAGGCTGAGCTGACGGAGCGGGCTCGAAGGATGAGCTGACAGAGTGGGCAGGCAGGCAGGCTGATCTGACAGAGTGGGCTGGCAAGTTGAGCTGACAGAGTGGGCTTGCAAGGTGAGCTGACAGGGCGGGCTGGCAAGCAGACTGAGCTTACAGTGGGGGCTGGCAGGCAGGATGAGCTGTCGGAGCGGGCTGGAAGGATGAGCTGACAGAGTGGGCTGGCAGGCAGGCTGAGCTGACAGGGTGGGCTTGTAGGCAGGCTGAGCTGACAGGGTGGGCTGGCATGCAGGCAGGCTGAGCTAACAGAGTGGGCTTCCAGGCAGCAGGCTGACTGACCTGATAGAGCAGACTGGCAGGCAGGCAGGCTGAGCTGACAGAGTGGGCTGGCAGGCAGGCTGAGCTGACGGAGCGGGCTGGACAGATGAGCTGACAGGGTGGGCTGGCATGCAGGCAGGCTGATCTGACGGAGTGGGCTGGCAGACTGAGCTGACAGGGTGGGCTTGTAGTTAGGCTGAGCTGACAGGGTGGGCTGGAAGGCAGGCAGGTGAGCTAATGGAGCGGACTGGCAGGCAGGCAGGCTAAGCTGACGGAATGGGCTGGCAAGTTGAGCTGACACAGTGGGCTTGCAAGGTGAGCTGACAGGGCGGGCTGGCAAGCAGACTGAGCTGACGGAGCGGGCTGGAAGGATGAGCTGACAGGGTGGGCTGGAAGGATGAGCTGACAGAGTGGGCTGGCAGGAAGGCAGGCTGATCTGACACAGTGGGCTTGCAAGGTGAGCTGACAGGGCGGGCTGGCAAGCAGACTGAGCTTACAGTGGGGTCTGGCAGGCAGGCTGAGCTGACAGAGTGGGCTGGGAGGCAGGCTTAGCTGATGGAGCGGGCTGGAAAGATTAGCTGACAGGGTGGGCTGGCAAGCTGAGCTGACAGGGTGGGCTTGTAGGCAGGCTGAGCTGATAGGGTGGGCTGGCAGGCAGGTGAGCTGATGTAGCGGACTGGTAGGCAGGCAGGCTGAGCTGACAGAGTGGGCTGGGAGGCAGGCTTAGCTGATGGAGCGGGCTGGAAAGATTAGCTGACAGGGTGGGCTGGCAAGCTGAGCTGACAGGGTGGGCTGGCAGGCAGGCTGAGCTGACAGTGTGGGCTGGCAGGCAGGGTTAGCTGATGGAGCGGACTGGCAGCCAGGCAGGCTGAGCTGATGGTGCAGGCTGGCATGTTGAGCTGACAGAGTGGGCTTGCAGGCAGGATAGCAGGCTGAGCTGACAGTGTGGGCTGGCAGGCAGGTGAGCTGATGGAGCGGACTGGCAGCCAGGCAGGCTGAGCTGACGGTGCAGGCTGGCATGTTGAGCTGACAGAGAGGGCTTGTGGGAAGGCTGAGCTGACAGAATTTGCTGGCAGGCAGGCTGAGCTGACAGAGTGGGCTGGCAGGCAGGCTGAGCTGACAGGGTGGGCTTGTAGGCAGGCTGAGCTGACAGGGTGGGCTGGCATGCAGGCAGGCTGAGCTAACAGAGTGGGCTTCCAGGCAGCAGGCTGACTGACCTGATAGAGCAGACTGGCAGCCAGGCAGGCTGAGCTGACAGAGTGGGCTGGCAGGCAGGCTGAGCTGACGGAGCGGGCTGGACAGATGAGCTGACAGGGTGGGCTGGCATGCAGGCAGGCTGATCTGACGGAGTGGGCTGGCAAACTGAGCTGACAGGGTGGGCTTGTAGTTAGGCTGAGCTGACAGGGTGGGCTGGAAGGCAGGCAGGTGAGCTAATGGAGCGGACTGGCAGGCAGGCAGGCTAAGCTGACGGAATGGGCTGGCAAGTTGAGCTGACACAGTGGGCATGCAAGGTGAGCTGACAGGGCGGGCTGGCAAGCAGACTGAGCTTACAGTGGGGGCTGGCAGGCAGGCTGAGCTGACAGAGTGGGCTGGGAGGCAGGCTTAGCTGATGGAGCGGGCTGGAAAGATTAGCTGACAGGGTGGGCTGGCAAGCTGAGCTGACAGGGTGGGCTTGTAGGCAGGCTGAGCTGACGGAGCGGGCCGGCAGGCAGGCTGAGCTGACAGAGTGGGCTGGCAGGCAGGCAGACTGATTTGACAGAATGGGCTGGCAGGCAGGCAGATGAGCTGACAGAGTGGGCTTGCAGGCAGGATAGCAGGCTGAGCTGACAGTGTGGGCTGGCAGGCAGGTGAGCTGATGGAGCGGACTGGCAGCCAGGCAGGCTGAGCTGACGGTGCAGGCTGGCATGTTGAGCTGACAGAGAGGGTTTGCAGGCAGGATAGCAGGCTGAGTTGACACAGTGGGCTGGCAGGCAGGTGAGCTGATGGAGTGGACTGGCAGCCAGGCAGGCTGAGCTGACGGTGCAGGCTGGCATGTTGAGCTGACAGAGAGGGCTTGTGGGAAGGCTGAGCTGACAGAATGGGCTGGCAGGCAGGCAGACTGAACTTAAAGGGGGGGCTGGCAGTCAGGCAGCCTGAGCTGACGGAGCGGGCTGGAAGGCTGAGCTGAAAGAGTGGGCTGGCAGGCAGGCTGAGCTGACAGAGTGGGCTGGCAGGCAGGTGAGCTGATGGAGCGGACTGGCAGCCAGGCAGGCTGAACTGACGGTTCAGGCTAGCATGTTGAGCTGACAGAGAGGGCTTGTGGGAAGGCTGAGCTGACAGTATTGGGCTGGCAGGCAGGCTGAGCTGACGGAATGGGCTGGCAAGTTGAGCTGACAGTGTGGGCTTGCAGTCAGGCTGAGCCGACGGAGCGGGCCGGCAGGCAGGCTGAGCTGACAGAGTGGGCTGGCAGGCAGGCAGACTGATTTGACAGAATGGGCTGGCAGGCAGGCAGATGAGCTGACAGAGTGGGCTTGCAGGCAGGATAGCAGGCTGAGCTGACAGTGTGGGCTGGCAGGCAGGTGAGCTGATGGAGCGGACTGGCAGCCAGGCAGCTGAGCTGACGGTGCAGGCTGGCATGTTGAGCTGACAGAGTGCGCTTGCAGGCAGGATAGCAGGCTGAGCTGACAGTGTGGGCTGGCAGGCAGGTGAGCTGATGGAGCGGACTGGCAGCCAGGCAGGCTGAACTGACGGTTCAGGCTGGCATGTTGAGCTGACAGAGAGGGCTTGTGGGAAGGCTGAGCTGACAGAATTTGGCTGGCAGGCAGGCTGAGCTGACAGAGTGGGCTGGCAGGCAGGCAGGCTGAGCTGACGGAGCGGACTGGCAGGCAGGCAGGCTGAGCTGACAGAGTGGGCTGGCAGGCAGGCTGAGCTGTCGGAGCGGGCTGGAAGGATGAGCTGACAGGGTGGGCTGGCAGGCAGGCTGAGCTGACGGAGCGGGCTGGAAGGATGAGCTGACAGAGTGGGCTGGCAGGAAGGCAGGCTGATCTGACAGAGTGGGCTGGCAAGTTGAGCTGACAGAGTGGGCTTGCAGGCAGGATAGCAGGCTGAGCTGACACAGTGGGCTTGCAAGGTGAGCTGACAGGGCGGGCTGGCAAGCAGACTGAGCTTACAGTGGGGCCTGGCAGGCAGGCTGAGCTGACAGAGTGGGCTGGGAGGCAGGCTTAGCTGATGGAGCGGGCTGGAAAGATTAGCTGACAGGGTGGGCTGGTAGGCAGGCTGAGCTGACAGGGTGGGCTGGCGGGCAGGTGAGCTGATGTAGCGGACTGGTAGGCAGGCAGGCTGAGCTGACAGGGTGGGCTGGCAGGCAGGCTGAGCTGACAGAGTGGGCTGGCAGGCAGGCTGAGCTGTCGGAGCGGGCTGGAAGGATGAGCTGACAGAGTGGGCTGGCAGGCAGGCTGAGCTGACGGAGCGGGCTGGAAGGATGAGCTGACAGGGTGGGCTGGCAGGCAGGCAGGCTGATCTGACAGAGTGGGCTGGCAGGCAGGCAGGCTGAGCTAACAGAGTGGGCTTCCAGGCAGCAGGCTGACTGACCTGATAGAGCAGACTGGCAGGCAGGCAGGTGAGCTGATGGTGCGGACTGGCAGGCAGGCAGGCTGAGCTGACAGGGTGGGCTGGCAGGCAGGCTGAGCTGACGGAGCGGGCTGGACAGATGAGCTGACAGGGTGGGCTGGCATGCAGACAGGCTGATCTGACGGAGTGGGCTGGCAAACTGAGCTTACAGGGTGGGCTTGTAGTTAGGCTGAGCTGACAGGGTGGGTTGGCAGGCAGGCAGGTGAGCTAATGGAGCGGACTGGCAGGCAGGCAGGCTAAGCTGACGGAATGGGCTGGCAAGTTGAGCTGACAGTGTGGGCTTGCAGTCAGGCTGAGCTGACGGAGCGGGCCGGCAGGCAGGCTGAGCTGACAGATTGGGCTGGAAGGCAGGCAGACTGATTTGACAGGATGGGCTGGCAGGCAGGCAGATGAGCTGACAGTGTGGGCTTGCAGGCAGGATAGCAGGCTGAGCTGACAGTGTGGGCTGGCAGGCAGGTGAGCTGATGGTGCAGGCTGGCATGTTGAGCTGACAGAGAGGGCTTGCAGGCAGGATAGCAGGCTGAGCTGACAGTGTTGGCTGGCAGGCAGGTGAGCTGATGGAGCGGACTGGCAGCCAGGCAGGCTGAGCTGACGGTGCAGGCTGGCATGTTGAGCTGACAGAGAGGGCTTGTGGGAAGGCTGAGCTGACAGAATGGGCTGGCAGGCAGGCAGACTGAACTTAAATGGGGGGGCTGGCAGTCAGGCAGGCTGAGCTGACGGAGCGGGCTGGAAGGCTGAGCTGAAAGAGTGGGCTGGCAGGCAGGCTGAGCTGACAGAGTGGGCTGGCAGGCAGGCAGGTGAGCTGATGGAGCGGACTGGCAGGCAGGCAGGTGAGCTGACACAGTGGGCTGGCAGGCAGGATAGCAGGCTGAGTTGACACAGTGGGCTTGCAGGCAGACTGAACTGATGGAGAGGGCTGGAAAGATGAGCTGAAAGAGTGGGCTTGCAGGCAGGATAGAAGGCTGAGTTGACAGAGTGGGCTGGCAGGCAGGCTGAGCTGACAGAGTGGGCTTGCAAGCTGAGCTGACAGGGTGGGCTGGCAAGCAGGCTGAGCTGACAGTGTGGGCTGGCAGGCTGCGCTGACAGGGCGGACTGGCAGGCAGGCAGGCTGAGCTGACAGGGCTGGCAGGCTAACCTGACGGGGTGAGCTGGAAGGCAACCTGAGCTAATGGAGTGAGCTGGCAAGCTGAGCTGACAGAGTGGGCTTTCAGGCAGGCTAAGCTGACAGGGGGGCTGGCAGGCAGGCAGGCGGAGCTGACAGAGTGGGCTTGAAGGCAGGATAGCAGGCTGAGCTGACAGAGTGGGCTGGCAGGCTAAGCTGACGGGGTGAGCTGGAAGACAACCTGAGCTAATGGAGTGAGATGGCAAGCTGAGCTGACAGAGTGGGCTTTCAGGCAGGCTAAGCTGACAGGAGGGGCTGGCAGGCAGGCAGGCTGATCTGACGGCGTAGGCTGGCAAGCTGAGCTGAAAGAGTGGGCTTGCAGGCAGGATAGCAGGCTGAGTTGAATGAGTGGGCCTGCAGGCAGGCTGAGCTGACAGAGTGGGCTGGCAGGCAGGCAGGTGAGCTGATGGAGCGGACTGGCAGGCAGGCAGGCTGAGCTGACGGTGCAGGCTGGCAAGTTGAGCTGACAGAGTGGGCTTGAAGGCAGGCAGGCTGACTGAGCTGATAGAGCGGACTGGCAGGCAGGCAGGCTGATTTGACAGAATGGGCTGGCTGTCTGAGCTGACGTGGTGAGCCGGCAGGCAGGCAGGCTGAGCTAACAGGGCGGGCTGGAAGGCAAATAGGCTGAGCTGACGGGGTGGGCTGGCAGGCAGGCTGAGCTGACAGAGTGGGCTGGCAGGCAGGCTGAGCTGACGGAGTGGGCTGTAAGGATGAGCTGACAGAGTGGGCTTGCAGGCAGGATAGCAGGCTGAGTTGACAGAGTGGGATGGCAGGCAGGCTAAGCTGACAGAGTGGGCTTGCAAGCTGAGCTGACAGGCAGGCAGGTGAGCTGATGGAGCGGACTGGCAGGCAGGCAGGCTGAGCTGATGGAGCGGGATGGAAGGATGAGCTGACAGAGTGGGCTGGCAGGCAGGCTGAGCTGACGGAGCGGGCTGGAAGGATGAGCTGACAGGGTGGGCTGGCAGGCAGGCAGGCTGATCTGACAGAGTGGGCTGGCAGGCAGGCAGGCTGAGCTAACAGAGTGGGCTTCCAGGCAGCAGGCTGACTGACCTGATAGAGCAGACTGGCAGGCAGGCAGGTGAGCTGATGGTGCGGACTGGCAGGCAGGCAGGCTGAGCTGACAGGGTGGGCTGGCAGGCAGGCTGAGCTGACGGAGCGGGCTGGACAGATGAGCTGACAGGGTGGGCTGGCATGCAGGCAGGCTGATCTGACGGAGTGGGCTGGCAAACTGAGCTGACAGGGTGGGCTTGTAGTTAGGCTGAGCTGACAGGGTGGGTTGGCAGGCAGGCAGGTGAGCTAATGGAGCGGACTGGCAGGCAGGCAGGCTAAGCTGACGGAATGGGCTGGCAAGTTGAGCTGACAGTGTGGGCTTGCAGTCAGGCTGAGCTGACGGAGCGGGCCGGCAGGCAGGCTGAGCTGACAGATTGGGCTGGAAGGCAGGCAGACTGATTTGACAGGATGGGCTGGCAGGCAGGCAGATGAGCTGACAGTGTGGGCTTGCAGGCAGGATAGCAGGCTGAGCTGACAGTGTGGGCTGGCAGGCAGGTGAGCTGATGGTGCAGGCTGGCATGTTGAGCTGACAGAGAGGGCTTGCAGGCAGGATAGCAGGCTGAGCTGACAGTGTTGGCTGGCAGGCAGGTGAGCTGATGGAGCGGACTGGCAGCCAGGCAGGCTGAGCTGACGGTGCAGGCTGGCATGTTGAGCTGACAGAGAGGGCTTGTGGGAAGGCTGAGCTGACAGAATGGGCTGGCAGGCAGGCAGACTGAACTTAAATGGGGGGGCTGGCAGTCAGGCAGGCTGAGCTGACGGAGCGGGCTGGAAGGCTGAGCTGAAAGAGTGGGCTGGCAGGCAGGCTGAGCTGACAGAGTGGGCTGGCAGGCAGGCAGGTGAGCTGATGGAGCGGACTGGCAGGCAGGCAGGTGAGCTGACACAGTGGGCTGGCAGGCAGGATAGCAGGCTGAGTTGACACAGTGGGCTTGCAGGCAGACTGAACTGATGGAGAGGGCTGGAAAGATGAGCTGAAAGAGTGGGCTTGCAGGCAGGATAGAAGGCTGAGTTGACAGAGTGGGCTGGCAGGCAGGCTGAGCTGACAGAGTGGGCTTGCAAGCTGAGCTGACAGGGTGGGCTGGCAAGCAGGCTGAGCTGACAGTGTGGGCTGGCAGGCTGCGCTGACAGGGCGGACTGGCAGGCAGGCAGGCTGAGCTGACAGGGCTGGCAGGCTAACCTGACGGGGTGAGCTGGAAGGCAACCTGAGCTAATGGAGTGAGCTGGCAAGCTGAGCTGACAGAGTGGGCTTTCAGGCAGGCTAAGCTGACAGGGGGGGCTGGCAGGCAGGCAGGCGGAGCTGACAGAGTGGGCTTGAAGGCAGGATAGCAGGCTGAGCTGACAGAGTGGGCTGGCAGGCTAAGCTGACGGGGTGAGCTGGAAAACAACCTGAGCTAATGGAGTGAGATGGCAAGCTGAGCTGACAGAGTGGGCTTTCAGGCAGGCTAAGCTGACAGGAGGGGCTGGCAGGCAGGCAGGCTGATCTGACGGCGTAGGCTGGCAAGCTGAGCTGAAAGAGTGGGCTTGCAGGCAGGATAGCAGGCTGAGTTGAATGAGTGGGCCTGCAGGCAGGCTGAGCTGACAGAGTGGGCTGGCAGGCAGGCAGGTGAGCTGATGGAGCGGACTGGCAGGCAGGCAGGCTGAGCTGACGGTGCAGGCTGGCAAGTTGAGCTGACAGAGTGGGCTTGAAGGCAGGCAGGCTGACTGAGCTGATAGAGCGGACTGGCAGGCAGGCAGGCTGATTTGACAGAATGGGCTGGCTGTCTGAGCTGACGTGGTGAGCCGGCAGGCAGGCAGGCTGAGCTAACAGGGCGGGCTGGAAGGCAAATAGGCTGAGCTGACGGGGTGGGCTGGCAGGCAGGCTGAGCTGACAGAGTGGGCTGGCAGGCAGGCTGAGCTGACGGAGTGGGCTGTAAGGATGAGCTGACAGAGTGGGCTTGCAGGCAGGATAGCAGGCTGAGTTGACAGAGTGGGCTGGCAGGCAGGCTAAGCTGACAGAGTGGGCTTGCAAGCTGAGCTGACAGGCAGGCAGGTGAGCTGATGGAGCGGACTGGCAGGCAGGCAGGCTGAGCTGATGGAGCGGGATGGAAAGATGAGCTGAAAGAGTGGGCTTGCAGGCAGGATAGCAGGCTGAGTTGAGAGAGTGGGTTGGCAGGCAGGCAGGCTGATCTGACGGAGTGGGAAGGCAGGCTGAGCTGACAGGGCGGACTGGCAGGTAGGCAGGCAGGCTAAGCTGACAGAGTGGGCTTGCAAGCTGAGCTGACAGGGTGGGCTGGCAAGCAGGCTGAGCTGACAGTGTGGGCTGGCAGGCTGAGCTAACAGAGTGGGCTGGCAGGCACTCAGGCTGAGCTGACAGAGTGGGCTTGAAGGCAGGATAGCAGGCTGAGCTGACAGAGTGGGCTGGCAAGTTGAGCTGACAGAGTAGGCTTGCAGGCAGGATAGCAGGCTGAGTTGACACAGTGGGCTTGCAGGCAGGCTGAGCTGATGGAGCGGGCTGGAAAGATGAGCTGAAAGAGTGGGCTTGCAGGCAGGATAGCAGGCTGAGTTGAGAGAGTGGGTTGGCAGGCAGGCAGGCTGATCTGACGGAGTGGGAAGGCAGGCTGAGCTGACAGGGCGGACTGGCAGGCAGGCAGGCTGAGCTAACAGAGTGGGCTGGCAGGCACTCAGGCTGAGCTGACAGAGTGGGCTTGCAGGCAGGATAGCAGGCTGAGTTGACACAGTGGGCTTGCAGGCAGGCTGAGCTGATGGAGCGGGCTGGAAAGATGAGCTGAAAGAGTGGGCTTGCAGGCAGGATAGCAGGCTGAGTTGACAGAGTGGGCTGGCAGGCAGGGTAAGCTGACAGAGTGGGCTTGCAAGCTGAGTTGACAGGGTGGGCTGGCAAGCAGGCTGATCTGACAGTGTGGGCTGGCAGGCTGAGCTGACAGGGCGGACTGGCAGGCAGGCAGGCTGAGCTAACAGAGTGGGCTGGCAGGCACTCAGGCTGAGCTGACAGAGTGGGCTTGAAGGCAGGATAGCAGGCTGAGCTGACAGGAGGGGCTGGCAGGCAGGCAGGCTGATCTGACGGTGTGGGCTGGCAAGCTGAGCTGAAAGAGTGGGCTTGCAGGCAGGATAGCAGGCTGAGTTGAATGAGTGGGCCTGCAGGCAGGCTGAGCTGACAGAGTGGGCTGGCAGGCAGGCAGGTGAGCTGATGGAGCGGACTGGCAGGCAGGCAGGCTGAGCTGACGGTGCAGGCTGGGAAGTTGAGTTGACAGTGTGGGCTTGCAGGCAAGCTTAGCCGATGGAGCGGGCAGGCAGTCTGAGCTTTTGGGGCTGGCAGGCAAGCAGGCAGGCTGACCTGATGGAGCCGGATGGCAGGCAGGCAGGCAGGCTTCGCTGACAGAGCGCGCTGGCAGGCAGGCTGGCCAACAGAGTAGGCTGGCAGGCAGGCTGAGCTGACAGGGTGGGCTGGCAGGCTGAGCTGACGGGGCGGGCTGGCAGGCAGGCAGGCTGAGCTAATGGAGCAGGCAGGCAGGCTGAGCTGACAGGGCAGGCAGTCGGACTGAGCTGACAGGGCGGGCTGGCAGGCAGGCAGGCTGAGCTGACAGGGCGGGCTAGCAGGCAGACAGGCTGAGCTGACAGGGTGGGCTGGCAGTTTGGGAAAGGTCAGATGACAGGATTATTCAAAATCTTTGAGATTGAAATAACCAAAAAGCTCTATTTCAATATATTAAAGACTTGGTGTCAGAATCCAGCACATGCAAAAACAGATATTAGTCTCTCCTTCATGATCACTTTTCTAAAGAAAACTAATGTTCTTTCCTTTTTATCAGAGAATAGAACGTTGATTTAATGTGAAACACTTTTATAGTGCACTTTGTTGGAAAAGTGCACTATAAATAAATCTTGATTTGATTTGATTTGTTTTGATCTGTTGAAGCTGATTCCATCCTGAAGCTTCACTATCAGAAAGCTGTCCAACACGGAGCAGTACTCCTTCATTCCTGCATCTGCAGGACACCTTGATCTTCTGAAGAATCTGCAGCCATTCAAACACAGCATGTTACTGAGGGAGAGAGTCAGGTCTTTCTCTCCAACAAAAGTCCATAAATTCATGTCATAAAGACACACCATGAGGAACTGGTTACTGGTTAGTGGTTTGGGGTAAGTAGTCCAGGTGAATACTTGATTCTGATTGGCTGCTTGGTGTGGCTTAAAAACCGATAATCCACGGTGACAAGGCTCATCTAAAAAAGAAGTTCCGGTCACATACTATAGCCCAAATGTTCTATATGTGAAGGCTTCTTTAAAACAAACTTTTGTTTCATTTTCTGGACAAAAACAAGCGGTAAGAGGTGAACTTTCTCTCTGAACTGACATTTTAGTTAACCTTTTATGACGATCATCTTATATATTGTTTTCCTTTGCTGCAGTCGAGGTCAGTGTCGGCTCAGTGGTGCGTTCTTGTGTTTCCGTGACAACGGGCAACACCATCAATCAAGTAAACAGAAAAAATGAACAAAAATAAAGTACAAAAAACCCACTAAATATAATTTATTTTGAAAGTGACCATGACATAAGTGGGGTAATGCCCTTCAAAGTGTGCATTGTCAGAAATTAACGCACTTCGCGGAAGAAACCATCCGACGTGAAGGCATGTGTTAATTTCATAAACTAAAACATGAGAATAACAGTCAAAGACACAGTCAAAACACTAACGTCAATGAATACAAAAACTAATTTTCTTTCTTCAAACTGAACTAAATTAAACTCCATCCAACAGAGAACTACAAAAAGCTACACGTCACATCATGAAGTCTACAGAAATCAGTCGTTTACATCTGTTGACAATATTGTTGAACACAGTTCTGATTCTAAAACCCAATAGATCAGGGTTCTGACTAGAAAGCAGATTAGAACTTAGTTTTTGGTTTCAGAACACTGTTTCCATGGTAGCAAACTCATTTCTTTGAACTGTTTATTCTTCAAACTCTCTGTTTCAGTTCTCTTCTCACATAATTCCTCACGGCTGTGGAATGGATGGTCTGAGTGGATGCCCTGTGGCTCAGCCAATGCTTCCTCAGTTGAAGTCACATGTTGATGAGTCTGACAGTAAATCGTTCCTCAAAATGATCATTTTATGACTTGTCAAAATCCCAGATAGTAATTAGACATTTTATTTTAGTCTTTTATCTCGATTACATTGTTTTTTATGAACAGAAACGTTAAACTTCTCTCATAGTGAGATATTATGTCTCCAACAGAATTCCTGCATTAAAGTTAGATGGGAAATGAACCCTAGAATCTGTTTACTTAAAGAGTGTTT
The DNA here is from genome assembly GCA_014656515.1 of Oryzias celebensis. Lineage (NCBI taxonomy): Eukaryota > Metazoa > Chordata > Actinopteri > Beloniformes > Adrianichthyidae > Oryzias > Oryzias celebensis. The sequence goes on from BNCR01000002.1 coordinate 686,048, forward strand.
GATAAGTTTTTGAAAATTTTCCTCTGATTCCTCCATCACTCTGCTCTCCTCCTCCAGGAACAACATCTCTGCAGACCAGATGATGATGAAGATGATGATGATGATGCTCCACCAGGAGGAACATCAGACTCACTAGTCCTTCCACCTACAAATAGAAATCAGAAAGACAGAGATGAAGGAGTGTCTCCTGATCCTGGTGTGTCAGTCAGTGATGCAGCACAGCAGCAGAAAGAGCAGCAGGAGCTTCAGTTCTGTTCAGAGCAGCAGCTTCCTGTCATCTTCACCTGTTGGAGCTTCTGCTGCTCTGATTGGCTGACTGTTGTCCTGAAGCCTGTCATCATTCTCCTCAGAGCTTCACTGAGAAGCTGCAGCTTCACAGGAAACTCTGCATCTTTGCTCTCAGACTAACTTTAGGACAAAACATCTGGAAGCAGCTGGACTGACTCCAACCCTCTACTGACCTCAGAGTCTGCAGTTTGGAGTTTGGATTCTTCACCAGATCCTGGAGCTGCTGAACATCTGAATCCTTAAGGTTATTGCAGCTCAGATCCAGTTCTGTCAAGTGGGATGAGTTTGACTTCAGAACTGAGACCAGAGCAGCACAGCTGATCTTTGACAACCTGCAGCAGATCAACCTGAATCCAGAAGAAAGAGTTGAGTTTAAAGACAAAGTTCGTGTTTTTCATCCTTCAGTTCTTCTAAAGAGTTCAGAGCTGAAGAAGATCAGAAAGTTGGGAAAAAGTCCAAAGATGAGAAGCAACAGCAGCAGATCAGAAGAGTCCAGCAGAAGCAGAGAAGAAGAAGGAAGTGATGAGGAAGTGTCAGCAGCAAATGTTGGACATTGATCCTAATCAATGACTTCAGCTCTGAATGAAGAGTCAGAAGCTGCTGGAACTGTCTTGTTCTGTTGGTCCCTGACCAGAGCTCTATATGGGGCAGCACTTGGGGGTGGGGGCCATGGGCTTGCCTGTGGGACTCTTTGTTTGGGGTGAGGCTCCTGGGCTTTGGAGACATGTGCTCAACACTGGAGGTTGGGGGGAGGGTCCTGTTATTTCATCATCAGGGGTCAGTCTGGAAGTGCTGTCCCCAAACTACCCTCCTCACTCATACAACTACCTAGTAGAATGATTTGGGGGTGGGGTGGGGGGTTGCATCCTTGGCAGTGGTCCCCCTCACATTGGTGGCCACATAGATTCAGGCTCCTCCCCTTTCAGTTTTATTAGACATTTAGAACCCCTGATGGTGGTGGTGGTGGGGTCCTACTTATTTTCCAGTAAGCAGGAGATGTCCTCCCTCCACCCTGCCTACCAGTTGAAACTGCGCTCTTTATCACACACACAAGGTGGAACCTCTGATCTTCTGTCCTCCCCTCCATCCCCAGTGTGTGTGTGTGTGGGGAGTGGGGAGTGGGGTGTCCCCCTATGGGTTCCTGTGCACAGCAATCCTCTCTCCACAGGGAGAGGGATCTCTGGTTTCATCTGATCCGTTCTTCTCATCCTTCAGGGAGTTCAGCTCATTCACTGACCTCAGAGTCTGCAGTCTGCAGTCTGGACTCTCAAGAAAACCACACAGATGAAGAAATCCTGAATCCTGGATTTTGTTCAAGCTCAGGTCCAGTTCTGTCAGATTGGACGGGTTGTTCTTCAGAGCTGAGCCCAGAACTTCACAGCTGATCTCTGACAAACTGCACCACTCCATCCTGAAATCAGACAGAAAAGTGTGTTCAGGAGCAGTGATGCAGCTGGAGTTCCAGCAAGTAAACAGAGTTTATCCAGATTTACAAGATCAGGATTGAAACAGATCAGTTTCATGTCAGACAAGATTTTCATGGACTGATCCAGATGGGACCAAAGTTTGTTTTTAAGATTTTTAATCATACTGTGGGGTTATGGACCCTGGATATTTGTTGGATTTGTGTTTGGTGTCCACTTCCTGTTTTATTTTGTTGTTGGTTGTACTTCCTGTTATTCCACCTCTGTTTTCAGGTCTCTTGACACTTCCCTCCTAGTGTGTGTTCTCTCCCTCCTTAATTGGCACACCTGTTTTCTACTACCTCATCCTCTCCTCCTGGTTATACGTCTTCGTCTCCCCTGCACTGGTTGTCGGGTGGTTTTTGTTTCTTCAAGGATTTTTCCTTCTGGTTTTTCGAGAACTTATTTTGAATAAATGAAAGACTTTTCATTTAAATTTGCAGTCTGCATTTGTGTCCGCACGTCAACCCTGACATATCCACTTTCTGATAAATCTATTTTCACTTTAAAATGCTTTAAAAAAGTCTAAAAAAATCAATAGATATTTTACAAATGATGAATGTTTGATGAAACAAAGTTGTTGATTTGTAGAAGTTGTTTCTGATTCATAAAAATTCCATAAAGACAACATTACAGAGATTCTTTTTCCATAGAATGTCATTGTAACACTGATTTAGTCTGTATGTGGACTTCATCTGAACTCTAGAGTGTTTCTGTTTGGAAAAATCATCCTCATTGTTTCACCTTTTAGAACCAAAACATGAAGATATTTTGGAGACAAGAATCAAACAAAGTGATCTGATTGAGTTTGGAAATCTTTGTTTTCCTTCAGTCATTTCCAGATTCATGGAAGTAAATCTGTTTTGAAGCAGCAGCAGGAAGTTATAAAAGCAGAAAAAAGGAGAGACATCAGCTTGGTGGAAACATTTCTGTCTCCTTTTCCTCTTTTCTTTTAGGAAAAGGTCAGGAGGTGAAGAAAAGCTTGTAGAGAAATTCATCAGACGTTGAAATGACTCCAAGCTGTGATCCAGCTTTGCAGCAGTGAAATGACACATGTTCAGAAAATCTAGTGAAACATCAGAAAGTTCTTCATCTGATCCGTTCTTCTCATCCTTCAGGGAGTTCAGTTCATTTACTGACCTCAGAGTCTGCAGTCTGCAGTCTGGACTCTCCAGAAAACCACACAGATCAAGAAATCCTGAATCCTGGATTTTGTTCCTGCTCAGGTCCAGTTCTGTCAGATTGGACAGGTTGTTCTTCAGAACTGAGCCCAGAACTTCACAGCTGATCTCTGACAAACTGCAGTTCTCCAACCTGAAATCAGACAGAAAAGTGTGTTCAGGAGCAGTGATGCAGCTGGAGTTCCAGCAAGTAAACAGTTTATCCAGATTTACAAGATCAGGATTGAAACAGATCAGTTTCATATCAGACAAGATTTTCATGGACTGATCCAGACGGGCCAAAGTTGGTGTTTAAGCATCTGGTTTCTGATAAATCTGTTTTCAGTTAAAATGCTTTAAAAAGTCTAAAAAAAATCAGTAGATATTTTACAAATGATGAATGTTTGATGAAATAAAGTTGTTGATTTGTAGAAGTTGTTTCTGATTCATAAAAATTCCATAAAGACAACATTACAGAGATTCTTTTTCCATAGAATGTCATTGTAACACTGATTTAGTCTGTATGTGGACTTCATCTGAACTCTAGAGTGTTTCTGTTTGGAAAAATCATCCTCATTGTTTCACCTTTTAGAACCAAAACATGAAGATGGAAATTTTGGAGACAAGAATAAAACAAAGTGATCTGATTGAATTTGGAAATCTTTGTTTCCCTTCAGTCATTTCCAGATTCATGGAAGTAAATCTGTTTTGAAGCAGCAGCAGGAAGACATAAAAAGCAGAAAAAGGAGAGACATCAGCTCGGTGGAAACATTCCCTTCTGTCTCCTTTTCCTCTTTTCTTTTAGGAAAAGGTCAGGAGGTGAAGAAAAGTTTGTAGAGAAATTCATCAGACGCTGAAATGACTCCAAGCTGTGATCCAGCTTTGCAGCAGTGAAATGACACATGTTCAGAAAATCTAGTGAAACATCAGAAAGTTCTTCATCTGATCCGTTCTTCTCATCCTTCAGGGAGTTCAGTTCATTTACTGACCTCAGAGTCTGCAGTCTGCAGTCTGGACTCTCCAGAAAACCACGCAGATGAAGAAATCCTGAATCCTGGATTTTGTTCCTGCTCAGGTCCAGTTCTGTCAGATTGGACGGGTTGTTCTTCAGAGCTGAGCCCAGAACTTTACAGCTGATCTCTGACAAACTGCAGTTCATCAGCCTGAAATCAAACAGAAAAGTGTGTTCAGGAGCAGTGATGCAGCTGGAGTTCCAGCAAGTAAACAGAGTTTATCCAGATTTACAAGATCAGGATTGAAACAGATCAGTTTCATATCAATCATTGTCACACAATCAAGTCAATTGATGTAAAAATAGAAAACAATCATCAGTTTTTTCAAACATGGCTGCAGGTTTTTTCTAGATTCTCTAAACCTGAACTGAATTCTTCCACAAAGAATCACTGATGAGACTGAAAGTGAAGATTGAAACTTTGCTGACTCAGCAGAAAGATTAATGTGTTCTGACTCACTGAAAGAACAATATTAGTGGACGCTGCTGAGTTTGCACATTTCATCCCCGACACAATGATCCAACTGAACATCCAAGCTGCTCAGACGCTCTACGTTTGGCAGCACATACATTACCTATGAGAACAACTGTTCTATTGTTGAGTTTGGAAATCATTGTTTTCCTTCAGTCATTTCCAGATTTCCAGGAAGTAAATCTGTTTTGAAGCAGCAGCAGGAAGTTATAAAAGCAGAAAAAGGAGAGACATCAGCTCGGTGGAAACATTTCTGTCTCCTTTTCCTCTTTTCTTTTAGGAAAAGGTCAGGAGGTGAAGAAAAGTTTGTAGAGAAATTCATCAGATGCTGAACTGACTCCAAGCTGTGATCCAGCTTTGCAGCAGTGAAATGACACATGTTCAGAAAATCTAGTGAAACATCAGAAAGTTCTTCATCTGATCCGTTCTTCTCATCCTTCAGGGAGTTCAGTTCATTTACTGACCTCAGAGTCTGCAGTCTGCAGTCTGGACTCTCCAGAAAACCACACAGATGAAAACCTCCTGAATCCTGGATTTTGTTCCTGCTCAGGTCCAGTTCTGTCAGATTGGACGGGTTGTTCTTCAGAACTGAGCCCAGAACTTCACAGCTGATCTCTGACAAATTGCAGTTCTTCAACCTGAAATCAGACAGAAAAGTGTGTTCAGGAGCAGTGATGCAGCTGGAGTTCCAGCAAGTAAACAGAGTTTATCCAGATTTACAAGATCAGGATTGAAACAGATCAGTTTCATATCAATCATTGTTAAACAATCAAGTCAACTGAAGAAAATGTTAAACAATCATCAGTTTTTCACATCTGTAGATCTTTTCTAGATTCTCTAAGTCTTTATTTTTATCAGTTTGTAAGTATAAAGTTCTTTTCTAAACCTGAACTGAGTTCTTCCATAAAGATTCACTGATGAACTGAAAGTGAAGATTGAAACTTTGCTGACTCAGCAGGAAGAAGACAGTTTGAGTAAAGGTCCAAAGTCTCAGCATCAGTTCAAGTCACTGACTGTTGCTAGAAGAAGATTGGAATGTTGTCCTGGAGGATCTGCAGGAATGGAGCATGTTTTGATGCTGCTAAAGACTCAGAAAAAAGAACTTCCAAAGAGATTTGATTCTGTCTTCTGAAGGATGAAGAACATTTTTGTCAGGATTTGATTTCTCTGCTGTTGTTGTTCTGCCTGAAGGAACATCTGAGTTTGAAGAACCTTCATGACCAGAACTGCTGCTTAACTAGTTCAAGGACCTGTATCATAATAATTTCAAGACTTTAGAGTAAACTATATATATATAATAGTACCTCACCTTTGCACTCTAAAGAACACATTTTTGATTAGATACAGTGGATATGGAAAGTATTCAGACCTTTTTTTATTGCAGCCATTTGCTAAAATCATTGAAGTTCATTTTTTTCCTCATTAATGTACACACAGCACCCCATTTTGACAAAAAACCTAGAATTTTTGACATTTCTGCAGATTTATTTAAAAAGAAAAACTGAAATATCACAAGGTTCTAAGTATTCCGACCCTTTGCTGTGACACTCATATTTAACTCAGGTGATGTCCATTTCTTCTGACCATCCTTGAGATGGTTCTACTCCTTCATTTAAGTCCAGCTGTGTTTGATTCTACTGATTGAACTTGATTAGGAAATCCACACACGAGTCTATATAAGACCTTCCAGCTCACAGTGCATGTCAGAGCAAATGAGAATCATGAGGTCAAAGGAACTGCCTGAAGAGCCCAGAGACAGAATTGTGGCAAGACACAGATCTGGCCAAGGTAGGTCCGTATTTAGTAGCACCACCTTTTGATCTAATACAGCCGTGAGTTTCTTTTGGGAAAGATGCAACAAGTTTTTCACTCCTGGATTTGAGGATCCTCTGCTATTCCTCCTTGCAGATCCTCTCCAGTTCTGTCAGGTTGGATGGTAAATGTTGGTGGACAGTCATGTTCAGGTCTCTCCAGAGATGATCAATTGGGTTTAAGTCAGGGCTCTGGCTGGACCATTCAAGAACAGTCACAGAGTTGTTGTGAAGCCACTCCTTGGTTATTTTAGCTGTGTGTTTAGGATCATTATCTTGCTGGAAGGTGAACCTTCAGCCCAGTCGGAAGTCCTGAACACTCTGGAGAAGGTTTTGGTCCAGGATATCCCTGTAGTTGGCTGCATTCATCTTTCCCTCGATTGCAACCAGTCGTCCTGTCGCTGCATCTGAAAAACACCCCCACAGCATGATGCTGCCACCACCATGCTTCACTGTTGGGACTGTTTTGGACAGGTGATGAGCTGCCTGCTTTTCTCCACACATACTGCTTAGAATTAAGGCAAAAAAGTTCTATCTTGGCCTCATCAGATCAGAGAACCTTATTTCTCATCATCTTGAAGCCCTTCAGGTGTTTTTTTTTTTTTTTAAGCAAACTCGATTCAGGTTTTTATGTGTCTTGCACTGCGGAGAGGCTTCCATTGGGCCACTCTGTCATAAAGCCCTGACTGGTGGAGGGTTACAGTGATGGTTGACTTTCTACAACTTTCTCTGATCTCCCAACTGCATCTCTGGAGCTCAGCCACAGAGATCTTTGGGTTCTTCTTTACCTCTCTCACCAAGGCTCTTCTCCCCCAATAGCTCAGTTTGGCCGGACGGACAGCTCCAGGAAGGGTTCTGGAGAACATCTTCCATTTAAGAATTATGGAGGCCACTGTGCTCTTAGGAAGTGCAGCAGATTTTTTGTAACCTTGGCCAGATCTGTGTCTTGCAACAATTCTGTCTCTGAGCTCTTCAGGCAATTCCTTTGACCTCATGATTCTCATTTGCTCTGACATGCACTGTGAGCTGTAAGGTCTTATATAGACTCGTGTGTGGATTTCCTAATCAAGTCCAATCAGTAGAATCAAACACAGCTGGACTCAAATGAAGGTTTAGAACCATCTCAAGGATGGTTAGAAGAAATGCACATCACCTGAGTTAAATATGAGTGTCACAGCAAAGGGTCTGAATACTTGCAACCTTGTGATATTTCAGTTTTTCTTTTTAAATAAATCTGTAAAAATGTCAGAAATTGTGTGATTTTTTTTTTTTTTTTTTTTTTTTTTTTTTTTTTTTTTTTTGTCATTATGAGGTGCTGTGTGCACATTAATGAGGAAAACATGAACTTAAATGATTCTAGCAAATGGCTGCAATAAAAAAAACAGTGAAAAACTGAGGGGAGTCTGAATGCTTTCCGTACCAACTGTATGAGTTTTTCTACCCAGAAGGAAGACAATTTATTTATTTAGACAATCTATGAGGCTCCACCTTTCACTTTTTGTGGGCGCCATCAATTTCATGATATCATCATAGAACCCACCTCAGCAGTGAGCCAGTATTTTTCCCACAAAACAAACAAAATCCAAACCAGAGGAGCTGCTGGTGGTTCTGCTGTTAGTCTCAGTGTTTCAGCTGATCCAGTTCTGGAGCTTCTAAAGAACCCGTCTGTGTTTGTACATAAACAGTGAAACAATTCTTTCATTTCTCTTCACCAAAACTCTCCTCCTTTCCCTGCTTTTCCTCTCTAGTCTGTGCTCACACTTTCATGTTCTGATGTGTTTTTGAAGGAGTTCTTTTGAAAATGTTGTAAAAAGTTTCCTTCTGCAGAACTGCAGGTCTTTGATGCTTCATTCACAGCGATCATGAGACGCGCTTTTAAGAATGAGATAAATGGGAATTCTTGAACGCACTTTCATCATCTGATGTTTACTCTGCACTAGGAGGGAGGGGCTTCTTCTATTTCTACTGTTTACCAGCACATGTCCTCCACCAACAGCTGGAAGAGGTTTGGTGATAAATGTTGAAGTTGTTCAAATCTGGTGAATCTATTTCCAGCCTTTTTATTTTACAGCTCTATTCTGATAAAGGAAAGATTTGGTTTCATCAAACTCTGCCAGACACAAACCCTGTTTCATAATTTCTATTTAATGAAAAATTGTTGGAATCTTTCTAAATTAAAAAGTATGTTACCCATAAGTCACTACCAAATCTGAAATGGCTGATTGGTCAAAGTTCAACAGGTTTAACTGTCAACTTGCTTTTAATGACCAACGTTTTGTACATAAAGCCTGAAAACAGACTTAAAAATGTGTTAGTGATGCATAAATGTGAGAGAATCTAATACAGAAGTCAAAAACACACATAAAAGTGTTTGTTTATATAGATTTTTAACAGGAAGTGGTCACTTAAATGCGTGTTGCTGAGGGGGATGTGACTGTAAAAAACAAAAAACTTTGTTTTAATCTCATTCCTCTTGAATGATCCTTCTGATGCGTCATTTGAGGATTCACTGAATGTAATCACAATGTAATCTGTGACCCCTGTGACCGTCGTCAGTCTGCGTCTAGTTCTCGACCTTCATGCTTTGAATGTTTTTCTAAAGCGCCTCTTGTTGCTCAATGAGATGCTGCAGGTGATCGCCTCAGACGACTGGTTTCATTCCATCAACCTCAGTGAGGTGTTCTTTCATTTGCTAATTTTAAGTCCCCACAGTTAAGTCCTGGATGAACTCGGGTTCTACTTTTTATTCTGGTGTCAGAAAACCCAGAATAACATCTGTAACCATCAGGTAAAACAAAATCAGAACTTTGAACTCAAGCAGATTGTTGTTTTTAAACTTGTATACAACAGTTCTCTGCTGTTTCTTCTTCACTGACATTTATCTGAAACTTTCTTCTAAAACAGACAAAACCTGGAAAATAGTTGAATGAAATCTGACCTGAGAGTCTCCAGTTTACAGTTTACTGGACTCTCCAGTCCAGCACACAGAAGCTTCACTCCTGAATCCTGCAGCTTGTTGTTACTCAGATCCAGATCTCTGATTCTGGAGGACTGAGAGCTGAGAACTGAGGACAGAGCTGCACAGCTTCTCTCTGACAGATTACAGTGTCTCAGTCTGAAGAAAACAAAGACAGACAGCAGTTATTGAAACTTTTGTTTTTCACTCCAATTCATTTGTTCTCTGAAGGTGATTTTCATGAGAGTTCTTACAGAACTTTGTTGGAGGCTTTGATCACTGGCAGCAGCCTCAGAAGAGCCTCCTCTGAACCAGAGTATTTCTGCAGGTCAAACTCTTCCAGATCTTCTTCTGATGACAGTAAGATGAAGACCAGAGCTGACCACTGAGCAGGAGACAGTTTATCTGTGGAGAGACGTCCTGACCTCAGGAACTGTTGGATCTCCTTCACTAGAGAACCATCATTCAGTTCATTCAGACAGTGGAACAAGTTGATGCTTTTCTCTGCAGACAGATCCTCACTGATCTTCTTCTTGATGAACTGGACTGTTTCCTGATTGGTCTGTGAGCTACTTCCTGTCTGAGTCAGCAGACCTCGTAGGAGACTCTGATTGGTCTGCAGTGAAAGACCCAGGAGGAAACGGAGGAACAAGTCCAGGTGTCCGTTTGGACTCTGTAAGGCCTTCTTCACAGAACTCTGGTAGAACTGTACTGGACTGATTTGTTTCCATTTAAATATTGTGGATTTATTCTGTTCTTCCTCCATGAGGTTGGTTCCAGAGGTGATGAAGGTCAGGTAAACATGAAGAGCAGCCAGAAACTCCTGAACACTCAGATGGATGAAGCAGAACACCTTGTCCTGGTACAGGCCTCTCTCCTCTCTAAAGATCTGTGTGAACACTCCTGAGTACACTGAGGCTGCTCTGATATCGATGCCACACTCTGTCAGGTCGGATTCATAGAAGATCAGGTTTCCTTTCTGCAGCTGCTCAAAAGCCAGTTTTCCCAGAGACTCCATCATCTTCCTGCTCTCTGGACTCCAGTGAGGATCTGTCTCGGCTCCTTCATCATACCTGACCTTCTTGACTTTGGCCTGAACCACCAGGAAGTGGATGTACATCTCAGTCAGGCTCTTGGGCAGCTCTCCTCCCTCTCTGCTCTTCAGCAGATCCTCCAGAACTGTAGCAGTGATCCAGCAGAAGACTGGGATGTGACACATGATGTGGAGACTTCTGGATCTCTTGATGTGGGAGAAGATCCTGCTGGCCTGCTCTTCATCTCTGAATCTCTTCCTGAAGTATTCCTCCTTCTGTGGATCATTGAACCCTCTGACCTCTGTTACCATGTCAACACACTCAGCAGGGATCTGATTGGCTGCTGCAGGTCGTGTGGTTATCCAGAGGCGAGCAGAGGGAAGCAGGTTCCCCCTGATGAGGTTTATCAGCAGATCTCCCACTGAGGTGGACTTTCTAGGGTCATTTAGGATCAGAGTCTTGTGGAAGTCCAGAGGAAGTCGACACTCATCCAGACCATCAAAGATGAAGACGACCTGGAAGTCTTCAAAGCTGCAGATTCCTGCTTCTTTGGTTTCAGGGAAGAAGTGATGAACAAGTTCCACCAAGCTGAACTTCTCCTCTTTCAGCACATTCAGCTCTCTGAAAGTGAATGGAAATATGAAGTGGAGGTTCTGGTTGGCTTTGCCTTCAGCCCAGTCCAGAGCGAACTTCTGTGTTAAGACTGTTTTCCCGATGCCAGCCACTCCCTTTGTCATCACGGTTCTGATTGGTTCTTGTCTTCCAGCTGGGAGTTGAAAGAGCTCTTCTTGTCTGATGCTTGTTTCTGCTCTGTCTGCTTTCCTGGATGCTGCTTCAATCTGTCTGACCTCATGTTCTTCATTCAGATCTCCAGTTCCTCCCTCTGTGATGTAGAGCTCTGTGTAGATCTCATTCAGAAGGGTTGGGTTTCCTGCTTTAGAGATTCCCTCAAACACACACTGGAACTTCTTCTTCAGACCAGATTGGACTTTATGTCGACAAACTGCAGAAGAAGATCCTGAATGAAGACAACAAACAGAGGAAATCAACTCTCTGCAGCCCTGAAGGATGAGGGTTTGAATCCCTGTGGTTCCATGTGTTCAGACATCAGTAAATCTTCATTTATCAGCAGCTGAAACCTTCAGAGAAATCCTCTTACTGCTCTGCAGTCGATCAGCCAGCTCCTCCTGCTTCATTCTCCTCAGGAAGTTCACTGTGATCTTCATCAGTGACTCTCTGCTGCTCCTCTGCTCTTCATCTTCATCCTCCTCCTCCTCCTCCCTGTGACTCAGAATCTTCTGGATCTTCTTCAGCTCCTTCTTCACAAAAGTAACAATGTTGTCCTCCAGCAGCTGCAACAGAATTCTAGATGAATGAGCCAATCAGAGTGAAGTCATGGAGCCAAACATCAGCTCCATGTTGGACACACTGACAATCCACTGGTCTCCAAAGTGCAGCATGGAGATGACTGTGGACAGAATGATGGAAAAGCAGTTGTTGTTCATGTACAGACCAGAAAGATGGAATCCAGCTGTGTTTGATGCTGCTGGACAGACTGACCACTGGGAGTCTCTGAGCTCTGCTGGTCCACTCTGTGGAGAATCAGAACAATCAGATCCATTCTGTCTGTGCACACAGAGACTAACACACTGAAGATAGAAATGTGTGAGAAAGAGCTGAGCTCACATCAAACACATGTTGGAATGAAAACATTTCACTCATTTGACTGTTTCAACATTTACATACAGCTCACCTCTCTGGACCAGAAGATGATTTAAATTCAATAATAAAATCCTTTGACCGGTCACTCCTGAAGGACACACAGCTGGGTTCAGGTTCTGATCCAGTTCTGAGTCTCTGATGGATCCTGATAGAAAAACATTGTTTTATTAGAAGTGAGTTTCTTTCATGATGGTGTTTGATGAGTTCTTTTGGATTTGGATCATCTCAGATCATAAATGCATCATGAATGCTGTGGTTTTCAGAACAGCAATAATTCAAACTTTCATTCTGACTCACAGATGAATCAGAGTTCCAGTCAACTGGATTAAGGCTGTTTCTAATGTTTGGTTCCTCGTCTGCATTTAGAGAAGAAGCTCATCTTTAGAAGCTGATTGAAGCAGAAGACCAGAAGAACAAACTGTAGAACTTGATGATTGTTGATTAGAACCAAACTTTCTATTTGAAGTCTGAATAGAATCAAACTTCATCAATATTTCATCTTTGCTGTTGTTCATGTTCACTTTAAATGTGATATGAATGACATCATGAAGACATTCAAACATCTGAATCTGACAAACACTTACTGATCATCTCCTGAAGTGACGCCTTTGAAGTTAGGAAGTAAACCCTTTGACCTTTCACTCCTTTTGGACACACAGCTGGATCCAGATCCAGATCCAGATCCAGATCCAGATCCATGTTGGTTCCTGAAGAATGAAGGTTGCTGGTTTGAGTGCTGAGCTCTGACATGGAGAAGAGTCCTGGACAGTTAGAGATGTTCATCTCACCTCTGACCTTTGCTCTGGCTCTCATCTTCCCCACACAGAGTGCTTTTAGAGGGAGGGGCTCCCTCCTGTGTGTCCTCACACTGATCCATGCTGCTGGATTCACTGGATCCACATCAGCTCACACACACCTTCATCCTTCATCTGCAGAGGAAACCCTCATCATCAGCTCTGATCCTCCTTCACAAACAGATCAGCTGCTCCTCCACTGATTGGTTCTTCTCTTGTGTTTCCTCTCAGGTTCAGGTGAATGCAGTCAGACAGCAGTGTGGGACAGAGGAAGCTGCTGAACATCAGCTGCTGCACTTCTGCTCTCCCTCCACCAGATGGAGACATGGAGCTGCAGCAGCAAACACTCCATGATGGAGCAACATTTCAGTCATTCAGTCACTTTGACAAAGAAACAACAAACTTCCTGTTTCTACAATTCAGGAAACATCAAGCAGATCAAGAAAAACAGACAGAAATCAAACAATGAGGAGAAAAGAAGACATGAATTCTTCCTCTCAAAGCTCCAACAGAGACTTTCAGATGAACTTTGATTCTCACACAGATTTGGATGGAGGAGAACAGGAAGGTTTGGGAGTCAGAAACGAAACCTTTGAACTGCAGAGATTCATGATGTTTGTGTTTCTGACAGAAACTCTTTCATCTGTCTGTGTTCTGGAAAGTTCTGACAGGAAGCAGCAGTCAGATGATCTGAACCACTTTGATGAGTCACCAGTTTCTCTTAAGTAAACACAACAGTTTATTCTGTAAAAATCTTCAATAAAAACATCATTTGTTTCTATTTCCTTCATAAATCAGTGAAACAATCATCGATCAATAAATGAGAATTGATCCTCAGTTGTTGATCAGTAATGAGATCAAATCTTTAAACAGCAAAGAAATGAGAGTTTATAGAGAAAGAAGATTTTCTCCAAACATTCAAAAACAAACAGTTAAAGTGAAAACAAAGTTCAACAAACAATCAAACAAACAGACAAAGTTGATTTTCTTCAAAGATCTAAAGAAGAATCTCCACTCACCACTCTCCACTGCATCACAGATCTGAGATTCTGTTTCTGCTTGTTTTACTTTGCTTTAAGAACAGATCATTTCCTCATGTCTGGAGCTTCCGTTGACTGTATAAGAGAACTGGACTGAGTAAATAGTTCAATTCCTCTATTCCTTCTCGTGTCTCACTTCCTTCTTAAATTCTTATTTCTCTTTCTCTTCTGCTTCATCTCAGTATCAACATGATCAAATTCACCAAACAGGCTAAAAGAAACTATAGAATTACTCATTTTTTCTACTGTTTTGTTGTTGTGATAAACTGTGGAATAAAGTTTATCAACATATGAATTATGATAATAATACGTTTGAGCTTAGATTTTTTGGATCAGAAAAGTGTTTCTTCTGTTTTTTGATGTAATAAGTTTGAGCATTCTGGATATGATTTTAATTTGTTTTGTTTCTTTGATTTTTCCAGATTGAAAAAAATAAAAACCCCTCAGTGATATAAAAGTAAAGGTTGGAATCCTGTTTTCATGTCCATTTGATTGTTTTCATGCATTGTTCGCAAAACAAGGGTTGTCACATGTTTAGTGAACACAACACATCCTTCACTGTTCAGCTGTTTCTCATTGATGTCATGAGCTGCTGGCATATATACCAGCTCCAGCCTGCGCTTTGAGACAAAGTCTTGTTTGCCTTGCAGGCAGTCTGAGCAGTTATTCCTAGTTTGTTTTCCTGGTTTTCCTGGTTTTCTGACCCTTTGCATTCTAATGCTTCACCACTGTGTTTTTGACCTCTGACTTTGTTTACGTTTTTCTCCTGCTCTACTCTTTTAACGTTTGCATATGAATTCAAACGCCTCCAGACACAATGACACTACTGAAATACACTGAATATTCATCAATGCATATGGACTTGCGCTTATCACTTATTTATTTCTAGTAAATATTTCTATGATATAAATGGACTTTAATTTTAAAAAGTTGTGACGTTTACATTTTATAGTGAAGGCTGATCAATCATGTTATTGATTACAACACGAGCCGTGTCTGTGTCTGAAATCAGTCCCAGTAGAGTTCAAGAATGACTTCAAGGCCTAAGCTAAGCTCCTCCCTCTGTGTGTGTCTTTGTATGTGTGTGTTTGTTTGTTTCTCTCTGTTTTTACCAGAAATCTTCATGACTGCAGCAGTGTGTAGAAACAAGAACCTGATTCATAAAGAAAGCTGACTGTGTTTCAGCTCTAAGGGGGTCTGAACTCCACCAGAGAAGATCACTAACTCATCAGTCCTGCTGTCCCTGAGGACGGCTTCATGTTCAGAACCAGGTTTCATATTCAGAACTGGGATGGGATGTTTTGCTGTAAACCAGGTTCAAATCTGGATGCCCTGATCAATGTGAAACCGTGGTTTTTGCAGCAGGAACATGTTGAAACTCAGCAGCAGATGGAGGAGGAGCTCGTGGAAAATCTTCCCTCACAGACTCACAGCTTCTGCTTGAATATTTTGCTGCTTGTTTCTGATGTCGTGCATTTCTGGATAAACTAAATCCTTTTTCCTCTGACAGCTGTGAGGAGTGTCTGGAAGCAGGAATGTGTTTGTGTCTGAGAAATATCTGACTTTTTCACAGCAGAAAAGAAAAGAGATCTGCACACCACACTGGAACAATCTAGAACTGTATTATGGGATGATTTCCAGCTGAAGAACTTTGATCAATCTTCATATTAACATCAAACTGATTGTGAAATCTTCCCTGTTTGGAGGAGTTTAGGTCACAGATTTCCCATCAGGCCTTGGAGTTCCTGACTTTGTGATGAGTTCCTAAAGAAACTCTTGGAAATCTCATGTTTGATTCTCTCACAGTTAACATCCATGTAGATTTTCACTACTGTTGTTAAACTGTAGTTTGTCACACAAGTGAAAACTCATGCACAGAGTTTAGCTGGATGTTGAAGAATGAGTCAGCAGTTTTTTGCTAAACGAAGTCAGCCCCTCCTGGAATGTTGACCCCTGTGCAGTGGAGTAGTGGGGGGGACGGCTGAACCAATCACAGAAGACCACTGCTGCTTTCTCCCTAAAAGCTAACCAATCAGAGGTCGTTGTTTGGATTCCTTTGTCTTGAAATTTCACATTTGGAATCTTCCAGGTTCTTTGCTGTTTGTCTGCAGGATCACAGGAACTTTGAATCAAACCTCAAAGCAGGAGGAAACTTTTTGTTTGGACTTTTTCTGTGATTGTGAGACTAGCAGATGATCGGAGCTGCTTGTGTTCAGAGGTGTTTGTGTGAGTTTGAGCTGAAGCTCGGAGCAGCTGCAGTAACGATGTCTTCACTTCAGTCTCTGAGAGAGTTTATCAGCGAGCGACTAGCTGCTGCTGCTGAAGAAATCTTCAGACACTGTGAAGGAACCATCGTCCAGTACGAGGAGGAGCTCTGTCGTCAGCGCAGACTGCTGGATATCATCTGGAAACCACAGCTTCAGCTGCACCAGATAGGTATGTTCACTTCAACAAAGGAGAGAAGCTTCATCTTCCAGAACATTCTGGTCCAAGCGAAGGTGGACAGATGACTACTTCTCGTGGAGGGTTCCGGTCCGCCATCTTGAAGCGATAAACTCAGCAGTCATTAGCTTCTTTCAGGCTTCGGTTCTGCTTTATTCCTTCTCTCTTTGTGACCCCGGGATAGGGTGATTACTAAAAGACAGGATACTCCTGGTTCACACTGAAAGCGGAAGCGCTGCTAAGCTGAACTGAAGCGCCGTTGACAGTTGGGGAAAAGTACGCAGGCGAAAAGGGATTTGGTATGGAGTGATATTTGTGCCACCAAATTGCAAGCAACATTCACAGTTTTGAGATGAAAATGTTCTAAATTACAAACAAGACGTAAAGTTTTAAGAATAAAACTTCTTAATATGCAAAGGAAAACATTTCACATTTGCTTTCAAAAGATGTTTTTGTGTTAATATCACTTCTTATCTTGCGCTTTTGATTTTGCGTGGTACTTCTTATTTGGAACACGAGAGGGGAAGAAGCTTTTTATGACTGACTTTATGAAAAGCCAATTGAAACGGGTATGGTTGTGATTTTGGGGTATAAAATTTAATTGAATTGATCACATCGCCATTAACCTCAATCCGTGTATCGTTCGTTCATTCGTTTTTCAATTTAAAATAAAAAACGAAAAATGATTTTTTTTTTGTCTTAAAACCAAAAATGAAAAAAATGAATGAACGTATCATTTTTTCGTTTTCCGATTTGTGTATCAAATCGAAAATGGAGCAAAAGGAATAACGAGCGTTCAATTTCGTTTTTCGCACTTTAATCTGAAAAGTCTGGGTCAACCGGAAGTAGTTTGCGTGGAGTTTTATTTTGAAAGTTGAGCCACTGCTCGTGCTTCAGTTGTATTTCAACAAAGGGAAAATATTGTAGCAACGCTACGAGGAAAGAGGCTGAGAGATCAGATGGCAGAACTCTGGCTTTTATTTTGGAACACAGAACAGTTAACATCGCACGGGGGGTCATCCTTCTCTCCCCACTCCTCACTCAGGGTGCAGACATAAACAAACAACAGAGTAAACTAACTAGGACCAAAACAGGGTCAAACAAAGTACTAGACAACAGAACACATAAAAACCACACTTGAACCCTAATCGGGCCAGAACCAGCAGAGGGAATTGTACCCCATAATCCCTTGCGCTGCCAGATCTGACAGCAGACCCAACGTGGGTGTGACCGTCACTACAATATCTTATATTGTTGTTTTGCGACCGTAAAAGGAAACCCAGAGACGCAAGGATATGATAACCGAAAATACTTCCGTCACTTTCCAGGTAAGAATCAGTTTAATGATCTTTTTTTTTGTCCCATGTCTCTGATGATGTTACTTTGTTAGAAGTTTTGCTTTGACAAGTAATTGTTGCCAACTGAAACTCGGAGTTTCACGAAAGAAACCCGAAAACCGTTCCTGTTGTCGGTTATAGCGTTGTAAAGGGCCTCCACGAAACAAGGAGGCATTAAAGTTACAAGTTCATCATCTTCATCATGAGGAGAAATAAAAATGTCAGATTTTACATGTATCTATTTCTTGTGTTTATGAAACCCCTTATGTAATTATATATGAAAAAATATTGACTGTAAATATAACAAAATGCAATAATCAGCTGTCTCGCATCTTTTTGAACCACACAAGTCAGTAAGGTAGCTGCAGCGCCCCCAAAGTGTGGAATGTGCTGCTAGCTAGCTAGAGCTAGCGTCAGATACCGGTGTTATACCAAGGATCAGTGACACAAACAAAGCTTTGTTTGGTTAATTTAGAATAAGAAACATGAAATATATGATACTGTTGTTGTAGAATCATTTTTCAACTGACAATTAATAATTATTGTCAGAAATATGGATATAAATTCTGGCAGGGGAAACTATTTTTCATAACAGCTGTAGCGGAGAAAATCCAGAAAGTATCCAGGGCCATTTCTTCAGATTCTCACATGATATGTTGTTGTGATCTTTAGCAATGACAGAGCACTGATTATGTGGACGTTTTCTTCTTATTTTAAACATTCACAGAATTATTCTGGAAAAATTCTAACAAGAATGTTGTTGTTTGTTACAGTGGATCATTTATCTTAATCAGCATTATTTTGATTGTAATCAGTACTGTCTAAACTTGCGTTTAAAAAAAATCCTAAAATAGATTTATTAAAACTAATTAATGTGAATTTTTCTGCATTACAGCAACATCACAAATAATAAAATAGAAATATGCGCTCATTATTTTCCAATAATCTAAAGAGCTGTGTCCCTTCAGGAGCAATTCTAAAGTATTTGGAGATAAGACATTGATCCAGAGGGATCTGAGGAACATCCTGACCATGAAGCTCCAGGACCATCAGGTTTCTGAGGATCTCTCTCTGACATAAAAGCATCATCTGCACATATACATGGATATCGGCCTGTTTGTGCTAAACCTGTAGATGCAGATGACTGGCCGATTTATTCTTTAATGTATTCAGGACTGATGAAATGGGCAGAGAGACAATTCAGATTATTCCCCTTCCTCCAAAAAAGGAGATTGTAGAAGCTTTAGCATCACTTTCTTCAAAGAACTAGTGAGGAAAAGATAAAACAGAATTGGCTTGATGACTGCAAAACAAAAAGCCAGAAAGCAGACATTTTGAGGACAAAGCACCATGACTGTTACAAAAAATACTGTTAGGTATTTTAAGTGTGAGACTACGATAGTCAAGCAGAATTTTAAGTGTATATTTGTTGTTTTAATTGCAATTGTTAGTTTATTGAATCTCTTCTATTTATTGAGATTATGAGGATTTTTATTGTGTTTTTTTTCCTTACAAAGAGCTGTCTTAGTAGACCAAAGGGGTTAGGAATCTCTTCCCTAAAGTTTACAAAATGGAGGCCCTTAACCAGCATCTACCCTAGGGCCCCCACAAGACTGGAAACGGCCCCAGTGAGCATGGATGATTCTGTGATTCATACAGAAATTTTATGGGATCAGTGTTGCTAAATATATATTTAACATTTAAATCAGTACATAAGTTAATATGTGAAAAAAACAATTAAAATACATTCAAAATGACATTTGAACTTCTACATCAACTGACACCTACAGTGAACTCCAATAAAACATCAAATGCGATATTGAGTTAAAATGTGTTATTTCTGCAGGTCAAGTTTCTAGAATCAAAGTTGGAAAAGCCTTTTTTCTCGACCTGCTGCATGAGTCTGATTAGTTGTTAAGGACGTCTTGGCGAGTGGAAGAGGAGCCGTGAATCCTGTCTAAAGTGTTAGGCTGATGAGCTGGAAAACAACATCCAAAAGGACTGCATCATATTAGACTTGCTTTATTTATGAGTTGGTGTTTATTGGCTCCATGTTTACCATTTGAAGTTTAAAGCTTCATTAAAACACTTAATGTTGACATTTTCAAAGCTGTTTAGAAATGTCTCTTCTTGCTGGTAAAACTGAATGCTGACATGGGTGTTATAATAGATATAAAAACAAACAACATGGTTTCATGGCAGTATATTTATTAAAAACTCAACACGAATATGTTTTTCAATAACAGAAACAAAGACAGTTAAGGGTTTTATTTTGTGAGCCTCTTTATAAATTCAGTCAAATGTTACATTTATAATCAGCATTTACTCAGCACACCTGTCAGTAACATTTATTAGATTAAGCATTGGATCTGGAAAAAGTTTGTTTGTGGTTAAATTCTGTATCAGAAAGAGTTGTCAGGTAAAGTCTGTCCACATTGCTGCTCAACATCACATCTGTCGTGCTCTGAGAAAGGATCCTCTGCAGATGAAGATACCTCGGTAACAGACCCCAGCTCCTGTAAAATGAAAACCAACCAGCTGTAGTTGGTCTTTTATTTAGAAATCAGGCTCAGCAAAATGAGGAGAAAACAGGCTATACTAGAATAGCATTAGGGAGGGGTTAAAAACACCCAAATCTGATTTAAAATATATTCTTTCAGTCAAACACGATAGTATTCCTCTACCTACAATTTAAAATGTTGTGTTCTAAATATATGACTCTTTGATTTGTTATTGTAATTATAATTTTTTTAATTTGTTATTTATATTGCACATGACTGCGTGTAAGATAAGCTTAAGTCTTGAAGTATATTAATCAAGAAATGCGGTGTGTGTGTGTGTGTTTTAAAAACAGAAGACTCTTTGTGTTTACTGTGTTTTCCCAGCGCCGAGCGGTCACTCCTTCGAATTCCTTTTCACTCCTTTTGTTCCTCTTTTATCTTCTCATGCCAACAGACAGTTGTGAATTGTGTGAACCACCTTGACCTTGTGTTGAATAAAAGGCAGCGGCAGTCAGAGTTCGTGCAGAGATTCGTATCTCTCCCTGCTATAGCTGGAAAAAGAAACTTACTCTCTTCGTTTGTGTGAACCCTGGTTCTTATGTATTTTTATTAGTTCAAAGACTGTTTTTAAACCCAACACTGCGTCAATCTTATGATTTATGCTAAAATATTACATAGGTAAATGCAGATACGGAAAAACCCCAGTATTACATTTATGTTTTATTCATAAAATAAATATACGTTTATGGGTCATTCTTACCTTAGCTATGGCTGACGTAAGTGTAACTTCAAGTTGTCCGTCTGTCATGTCTTTTTCTCCGGAGCTGGAGCTTCAAACAGAATCTTCTCACTGACATTTCTGAAATCTCTGCCTGTGTTTTACTTTTCTGAAAGCACTTTGTCACTAAACCTGAGCATTCTTCTAAATTAGCCATATTCGCATCTGCAGCTCGCATTGTGTGTCCTAAATAAACCAGACTCCATGACCATCCCCACCTAGAGGAGGGACAACCAAGAGGAGTGAGAATCCCTGAAGAATGTTAAAAACATAGTCTGATCAGGTTCACCCAATGTTAGGATTTCGAGAGGCCCGGCGACTAAGGGCAAGGACCAGAACGTGCTCCGTAAAAACACGGACACCCCCCAGGCTCAGATGGAATGTAATCCCCCGCTCATTGACTTGCCAGAGAGCTAAGGGACACCCCCACCCCCGGAGCTTTGTTGTTGGGCATCAGCAACAGAGTTTCATGAAGTTCAGCAAATTTTCTGCTGTTTTAAAAAAATCCTGCAAATATTTATAGTTTTTGAAATTTTTTATTTTGTTTCAATTTCAAACATAATTGAAATCAATGGAGACAGTGCTTCAACTTCACTGTTTTTAATATGTATCTCCTACAATTTTTCAATTAAAGAAACCATTCAAACTTTAAAATATAGTGGATTGATTGGGCTTTAAAGGTGTTACTTTTCTTTTGGATATGTCATGTAGTTTTTGAACTACAGCTGTTTGAAATTAGGCAATTTTGACTTTTTGCCTGATTAGAAGCATCTAGAGTGAAAGATGTCATCAATCAGAGGGGGCTGAGCTGTGTTTTTAAGACAAAACTTAAAAATGACAACCTTCTGCAATTCTGCAAACAAATGTATTTCTGCAGGAAATGCAACTTTTTTAGTTGCAATTGAATGACCAAAATTTGAATTGTAATTTTTTACCGTTACTGACAAGAAAATGTTCTGAAATTCAAGGATTTGGTTTTTTTCTTTGTTCATAGGGCTGGGAATTAGGCAGAAAAATGTACATCGTTTTTCATATGCAAGGTTTAAAAAAAGATCTTGAAGTCCTCAATTTAAGATATTTTAGTTGAAGGAACTAGTAGGAAACCCTGAGCTGGTACAGACTTCAGGATCTTCATGACCCTGGAAAGGAATTTAGAGAGTTCAGACAAATTGATGGATTTTATTTTAATCAAAACTTGATATTAGAGAGTCTGGCTGAGACAATCAAAATTTTATTGGTGCTAAACAAAAGACAAAATCCTGTAAAAATCAAATAATAACATGTTTGTGTTTGTATCCCTGCAGTCCTCCCCCAGCATTGGATGATTGAAGAGGAACATCTCTGCAACCAACAGAAGAACTTCATAGAGAAACAGGAGGAACAAGAACCTCAACAGATCATAGAAGATCAAAAGGAACAAGAACCTCAACAGATCATAGAAGATCAAATGGAACAAGAACTTCCACAGATCAAAGAGGATCAAGAGGAGCAAGAACCTCCACAGATCAAAGAGGATAAAGTGGAACAAGAACCTCCACAGATCAAAGAGGATCAAGAGCAACAAGAACCTCCACAGATCAAAGAGGAGCAAGAGGAACGAGAACCTCCACAGATCAAAGAGGACCAAGAAGGGCTTTGCATAAGTCATGATGAAGAGCAGCTTGATCTGAAGCAGGAGACTGATACCTTGATGGAGATTTCTACTTATGATGGAGAGGAGCACAGTGAGGCAGAACTAAACAAACACAAGAACTTTAATGTTCCATCTAGTCTCGAATCACACATGAAAACTCACAGAGGAGAAAAGCCTTTTTCTTGTAAAGAATGTAATAAAAGTTTTAGTTATAAAAGTCATTTAAATTCACACATGAGAATTCACACAGGAGAGAAGCCTTTTACATGTAAAGAATGTGATGCATGTTTTCGTTTTAAAAGTAATCTCAAAGCACACATGATAACGCACATTGGAGAAAAGCCTTTTTCTTGTGAAGAATGTGATAAAAGTTTTAGTCGTAAAAATAGTTTCGAAACACACATGAGAATTCACACAGGAGAAAAGCCTTTTTCTTGTAAAGAATGTGATAAATGTTTCACTAGGAAAACATGTCTCGAATCACACGTGAAAACTCACACCAGAGAAAAGCCTTTTTCTTGTAAAGAATGTGATAAAAGTTTTAGTCGTAAAAATAGTTTCGAAACACACATGAGAATTCACACAGGAGAAAGGCCTTTTTCTTGTAAAGAATGTGATAAAAGTTTTAGTCGTAAAAATAGTTTCGAAACACACATGAGAATTCACACAGGAGAAAAGCCTTTTTCTTGTAAAGAATGTGACAAATGTTTTACCAGTAAAAAATATCTTGCATCACACATGAGATTTCACAGAGGAGAAAAGCCTTTTTCTTGTAAAGAATGTGATAAACGTTTTAGTCATAAAAGTCACTTAAATTCACACATGAGAATTCACACAGGAGAAAAGCCTTTTTCTTGTAAAGAAAATGATAAATGTTTTACCAGTAAAAAATATCTTGAATCACACATGAGAACTCACAGAGGAAAAAAGCCTTTTTCTTGTAAAGAATGTGATAAAAGTTTTAGTCATAAAAGTCCTTTAAATTCACACATGAGAATTCACACAGGAGAGAAGCCTTTTACATGTAAAGAATGTGATGCATGTTTTCGTTTTAAAAGTAATCTTAAATCACACATGATAACGCACACCGGAGAAAAGCCTTTTTCTTGTGAAGAATGTGATAAATGTTTCACTAGGAAACCATGTCTTGAATCACACATGAGAACTCACAGAGGAGAAAAGCCTTTTTCTTGTAAAGAATGTGATAAATGTTTTAGTTTTAAATATTATCTCAAAACACACATGAGAATTCACACAGGAGAGAAGCCTTTTACATGTAAAGAATGTGATGCATGTTTTCGTTTTAAAAATAGTCTTAAATCCCACATGATGATGCACACCGGAGAGAAGCCTTTTTCTTGTGAAGAATGTGATGAATGTTTCACTAGGAAAAAATGTCTCAAAACACACATGAGAACTCACACCAGAGAAAAGCCTTTTCCTTGTAAAGAATGTGATAAATGTTTTAGTTCTAAATATTATCTCAAAACACACATGAGAATTCACACAGGAGAAAAGCCTTTTTCTAATGAGGAATGTGATAAAAGTTTTAGTCAAAAATGTTAGGTGAAAAACGCATGAAAATTCACAGAAGAGAATGTTTAGTGAAATTGAAGAACAATTTAATAAAAAAAACTCACAACTTAGAAAAAAGCCGAACTCCGCAGTTTTGGGCAGAAAGTGCAACGTGACGGGGTTCTTTACAGTTTCAAATGCACATTCAGAAAAACATATGATGACCAAGCCAGCACACGTTTAAAGTGGAAACATTAGGATTTTATTGTCCCGAAAAAATAACAGTGTCACCATACACTAGAGAGAGCTTGTTGCCACCACTGCAACCAAGACTGTGCTCTCTCCATACTGCTAGAAATTCCCTTCTTATAAAGGCTTTTTCAGCATTCAGTTGAATTGTAAAATGCCTCTCCCCATCAGTGTGATTTATTCTTTTGTGTGCTATGTATGACTTTTATTGTTTTCTAATGTATATATTTTATTCATAGACATTTTAAGGTATTGTTTCGCATTTACTTTATTACATCTCTTTAGCTTTTTTAGGCAGACATATTTTACATCTGTCTGTGGACAACAGATGAAAAATATTTGCTGGTATCATTCTGGCTCGTTGCAAGTGATGTTTTTAAATGTGCAGATAAAAGTTAACTTTTCAAGGCTACAATAAAAGCCAACCACAGATGCTTTGTGCCGCCTGTACTTTTGTTGCATAAATGCAAATATATGTCTGATGTTTAGCATTTAACATACAATGATTATCAGTAGTAAAAATGAAATAATGTAAGGGAATGTATGATGGTGGGGCTGTTCATCTATTAAAAAAATGAATCAGATTAATCACACTTTTGGAATGTTTTAATGGGTAAATTTCATACGACAATATGTAGCTTTTGAACAAATTAAAAGGCCAGAGAGAACATTTTCTTTTGTTTTTGCTTTCATGAAATGTTTTAATTTGTAAAATTTTAACTCAGATATCCCAGAAATGTAATTTGTGTGCACAAAACACACCAACCGTAAAATAAGCAGAACTTGTGGAGAATAGCACAGCTCCTTCCTAACCTCGGGAGCCTGAAGAACAGCTGGAATTATAACCAGAGCAAACCCATGATAATCATCTAACCGGGTTTGTGGGACCCCTTTTCAGTTTTTATCCGTAGAAAAATGAAACCACTTTTTAACAAACTGAAATTCATTGGCTTTGGGTCATTTTCTCTGAAGAACACAAATCAAAACACATTTTCACTGACCACATACTGTACACCCACCCTACACATATATGTTACACACGTGGACAAAATTGTTGGTACCCCTCAGTTAAAGAAGGAAAAACCCACAATTCTCACTGAAATCACTTGAAACTTACAAAAGTAACAATAAATAAAAAAATATTGGAAATTAAATAATCAAAATCAGCCATCACTTTTGAATTGCTGATTAACATAATTAGTTAAAAAAAACAAACTAATGAAACAGGTCTGGACAAAAATGATGGTATGAAAGATTGAAAACTATTTGACCAGACTGACATGATTAACTCAGGTGTGTCCTTTAATTGACATCACAGGTGTTACCAAACTCATAATCAGTCAGTCTGCCTATTTAAAGGGAGACAAGTAGTCACTCTGCTGTTTGGTGAAAAGGTGTGTACCACACTGAACATGGACAACAGAAAGCCAAGGAGAGAATTGTCCCAGGACATCCGAAAAAAAATTCTAGATAAACATCTTAAAGGTAAAGGCTATAAGACCATCTCTAAACAGCTTGAACTTCCTGTGACAACAGTAGCTCATATTATTCAGAAGTTCAATAACCACAGGACAGTAGCCAACCTCTCTGGACGTGGCCGTAAGAGGAAAATTGATGACAAATTGAAGAGACGGATTGTTCGAATTGTATACAAAGAGCCCAGAACAACCTCCAAAGAAATTAAAGGTGAACTCCAAGGCCAAGGTACATCAGTGCCAGATCGCACCATTCGTCGTTGTTTGAGCCAAAGTGGACTTCATGGGAGACGACCAAGGAGGACACCACTGCTGAAAAACAATCCTAAAAAAGCCAGACTGGAATTTGCAAAAATGCATGTTGACAAGCCCCAAAGCTTCTGGGAGAATGTCCTTTGGACAGATGAGACCAAACTGGAGCTTTTTGGTAAGGCACATCAACTCTATGTTCATAGACTCAAAAACCAAGCATACGAAGAAAAGAACACTGTCCCTACGGTGAAACATGGAGGAGGCTCAGTCATGTTTTGGGGCTGCTTTGCTGCATCCGGCACAGGGTGTCTTGAATGTGTGCAAGGTACAATGAAATCTGTAGACTATCAAGGCATTCTGGAGAGAAATGTGCTGCCTTGTGTCAGAAAGCTTGGTCTCAGTCGCAGGTCATGGGTCTTCCAACAGGACAACGATCCAAAACACACAGCCAAAAACACCCAAGAATGGCTGAGAGAAAAGCGTTGGACTATTCTAAAGTGGCCTTCCATGAGCCCAGATCTGAATCCCATTGAACATCTGTGGAAGGAGCTGAAACATGTAAGATGGCCAAAAAATTATCTACTGAGAGGGCCTTGCAATGGATTTGGGAAGAGAGAGAAGCTTCTGAAGATGATGTCAAGGAAGAGGTTTCCGAATTTGAAGAGAGAGTCTGATGGAGACTTTGAAGAAGAAGATGAGGTTGAGCACCAACTAGAATCCAAATGAAGATGACCAGCCCGTCAGGAGCCATCTCAGGGTCCAGCCCTTCAGCAACCAGCTGCAGGACCAGAATCCCACCAGATAGCAAGTGAAGCAATATGGATGTTCAACAATGGTGAAACTGAATGGTCTTCTTGCCCAAGAAATGAGCTACCTCACGAAGCTGCTAATGTAATAAAGATGCATCAAAGGCCAACATGGCTGGCAGTTACCCATGTGCAGGACATCAAGTCTTCATTTGCGTTTTTTATCCACCGCCTCCCCCTGTTTTACAACCCTGGGCCTAATCTTACCATTGTTGAGCAGTTGATGCCATTTAGAGGCCGCAGCCCTTTTTGGACGACAGAGGTGGACAACATGGACAAGCTGGTGACTGCCTACAGCTGCAAAAGAAGAACCCTATGCTGGCCGCTGGTGACATGCTTTGACATGTTGGACATCTCAGTGTGCCAACGCCTTTGTGATCTGGATAGCACTGCACACAGAGTGGAACAGGAGACGCCTCTTCCTTGAGGAACTGGGATAAGGCACTGGCGAGACCTCAAATCCTCAAAAGACAAAATATTTCACGAACACCGGCTTCTGCAGCCATTGCGAGGTGAATTCAAGAGGAGAACCCTGGTGCCCCATCCACCTAATCAACAAAAGCAGCATCTGATGAACCTGAGGTGAGTGTGTGATGCTGTTGCAGTACGTCATGTATGCTTTGCAACAGAGAGAGGTGTTAGGAACATTCCTGATTTTTTTCATTATTCTTTGTTGTGGCCAGCAGAAACAAAAATAAGCACTGTGACGTCTATGGACCCAACTTGTATGGGAAAGCTCAATATACATGTAGCAAGTGTAACAAATGCATATGTAACACACACACAGACACTGTAAAACTCTGCCCCTCATGTTTGGTATAGGCTTGTGTAAACAGAATTCAGTGGGGCTGATGTGTGAGACCAATATTATTATATATGTTCAACTTGTGTTATGTAACCTAACCTAAATGAGGTATATGTCTAATGAAGTTCTAATAAATAAAATCAGTAGTTGTGAAACATCTTGCTTCATTTGTAAATGTGTTTTCTCCACTCACTTTATTAAAAAAACGAGTTGCAGATAAATCCATAAATGTGTTCTATAAAAGGTAAAGGGCAAATACTAACCATGAATGCTGTTCATATGGCTTACAATTGTGATTAAGTAAACAACTGTTGATTATTTTCACATAAAATTGTGTGATTGTGTTGTTTTGAAAACCCAAAACTCTAGCAGGTCAACCAGACCCATGGACACTGGCTAGGTAACAAAAATACGAACACCACACAAGGGTTGATAATGTTTCCGTCCAGCCCTTCCAGGAAACTGTCTGGGTAATATTTTCTGTGTTAAGTTTATATTGGCCTGGGTCATTGCGACCCCGTATGAACCCACCAAGTTTCTAGGATAAACGATTCAACAAAGTTTCCCAGAAGAGATAAGAAACAGATGTCCTGTTGGAACACAATTCCATGTGTCAAATTCACATCTGGGAATGTGTGGAATATCAGTGTTTTTCTATTTCTGTTTCTGGGTTAAGCTGCTGAAAGGCTCAAAGACTGTCTGCTTCTACAGTTCATTTTCATTTTTAACCATTTTCTCTGTTTTTTTGCTGTGTCTGTCTACTGCTGGTTTGCCAGCTGTTCCTCATTGGATTAGGTTTTGGATCACTGACTTTGGATCACAGAAATGAAGAAATCTGTGCTGCAGGTCTCATGTTTACCACTAGAGGGCAGCACAGAAGCTTCAGTCTTTGTCATTGTTGCTGTGATCCTGAAGGATCTTCAAAGTCAACTTCAGCTTCATTCAGACAAACCTCCACATTCACACACAGATGTGAGCCTGAAGAATTCTGTAGAGAACATTTCAGGTGAACTCTTCAGTCCAGACCATGAACCTGCATTGTTCCTGAAAACTCTGATCAGAGCTCTGCTCTCTGATCCAACAAAACCACCTTCCTGTGCTCCTGCTTTTTGTTACCATGGTTACCTTGATTAAAATAGAGAAGAAACATTTCTTTAAATAATCAACAAATTATCAAAACCCATCAGTCTTTGATCAGAGGATCTCAGTCCACTTTGTGGTTCTGAAAGTTCTGGTAAAGATCAAAGATGAAAAAGAAGAACTAAAAGCTGAACTGCACACAGATGGAGAATCATGAGGCCAGAACTGCTGGAAGGTGGTCTTTCTTTGGTCAACAGCCATGCTGCTGCTTTCTGGACCAGCTGAAGGATGTTCAGAGAATGCTGGTCCACTCTGTGGTACAGAGAGGTGCAGGAGTCCAAGAAACATGAGAAAAGACTTCTGAGCTTCTGCAAGAAACCATCATGTCTGAATCTGATGAATCACCCACACAGATCATTCAGAGAAACAGTTTCAGGACAGATGAGGAGAAATCTGATCAATGATTGATCAATATTTGTTGCTTTGTTTGATCAACTGACTTT
The DNA here is from genome assembly GCA_014656515.1 of Oryzias celebensis. Taxonomy (NCBI): domain Eukaryota; kingdom Metazoa; phylum Chordata; class Actinopteri; order Beloniformes; family Adrianichthyidae; genus Oryzias; species Oryzias celebensis. The sequence goes on from BNCR01000002.1 coordinate 715,176, forward strand.
AGTGCAGAAAAGCTCACAGGTGCTCCCTCATGAAAATGTACAGAGAAACACAGTCGTCAGCTGACAGGAAGGATGACATCAGCAACTACGGCAAGAGCGTGTGGACAAAGTTAAGAGAAGCTCCCAATACGAGAGAGAAGAGAAGCAGAAGACTTCCCAACACTCCAAGTTAGAATGAGAAGATGAAGTGCAGTTCTCCATCAGTCCACCGGGGGAGCTGCAGCACAATAACTGTCCACTTGATGCTGAGAGAGACAGTGGAGCTGATCTCAGATCAGTTCATGCTGCAGCTCTGACACTCATCTCCACTTCCTCTGATTCCTCCATCACTCTGCTCTCCTCCTCCAGGAACAACATCTCTGTAGACCAGATGATGATGAAGATGATGATGATGATGCTCCACCAGGAGGAACATCAGACTCGCCAGCCCTCCCAACTGCAAAAAGAAATCAGAAACACAGAGATGAAGGAGTGTCTCCTGATCCTGGTGTGTCAGTCAGTGATGCAGCACAGCAGCAGAAAGAGCAGCAGGAGCTTCAGTTCTGTTCAGAGCAGCAGCTTCCTGTCATCTTCACCTGTTGGAGCTTCTGCTGCTCTGATTGGCTGACTGTTGTCCTGAAGCCTGTCATCATTCTCCTCAGAGCTTCACTGAGAAGCTGCAGCTTCACAGGAAACTCTGCATCTTTGCTCTCAGACTAACTTTAGGACAAAACATCTGGAAGCAGCTGGACTGACTCCAACCCTCTACTGACCTCAGAGTCTGCAGTTTGGAGTTTGGACTCTTCATTAGATCCTGGAGCTGCTGAACATACGAAGTTGGCAGGTTGTTTCCTCTCAGGTCCAGTTCTGTCAGGTGTGATGAGTTTGACTTCAGAGCTGAGACCAGATAAGTACAGCTGATCCCTGACAAACTGCAGCCCACTAACCTGAATCCAGAAGAAAGATTTGAGTTTAAGACAAAGTTCATGTTTTTCATCCTTCAGTTCTTCTAAAGAGTTCAGACCTGAAGAAGATCAGAAAGTTTGGAAAAAGTCCAAAGATGTGAAGCATAAGCAGCAGATCAGAAGAGTCCAGCAGAAGCAGAGAAGAAGATTCAGGAACATTCAGGACAACATGCAGCTGCTTCAGTAAAGTCCAGATGTGTGAAAGTCAAACATCAGCCTGTGGCTGCATCCAAACCAACGGATGTTTCTGCACAAACAGCAGGAAAAGTCCACTTCCTCTTTTTGCAAACAGCACTGAATCATGGGAGAATTTCAGCACCATGATGCTGGAAAGTCTTCATCCAGTCCTTCTTTGCTGCAGCTCTTCAAGCAGAGACTTTCAGCTCCAACGGATTAAATCAGAGAAGAAGAAGGAAGTGATGAGGAAGTGTCAGCAGCAAATGTTGGACATTGATCCTGATCAATGACTTCAGCTCTGAATGAAGAGTCAGAAGCTGCTGGGAGCTTTGATGGATGTGAGCAGATGTTTGTGGATGAAAAGATGAGGATGTTTGTGGAGGATGTGAGCATGTGTCTGTCAGAGCAGCATCCAGCTGCAGCACGACGTCACTGTCTGCTCACAAACATCAGCCTTTGGACTCTCAGCTGCATCTGCTGAAACACAGCAGGACTCAGAGTGCATGTGAGCGTGCACGTCTGGTTCTTCTGCACTTGTTTTAAAAAAGTCTGTTGGACCAAAGCAAAGATAAAAAGAAGAACTGATGACTACCAGCAGAACTTTGTGGAGCACAAATGTCAGCAGACAGATTTGCAACAAGGAGCTGCAGAAAGTAAAGACGAAGTTCTTCTGTAGATCTTTAAAGAGAACAAGCAGCTGCAGGAAGATGCTGCTGTAGATCAGATTCAGAATCTGGACATTTCTGCTCTGATTCATGAAGATAATCTCTGTAAGACTATCAAATATGGCAGCAGCACAGATGCTGTAAATTCAATTCAAGCTTTCTCCATCATGAAGAACTGCCTGAAGATCAACAAGCAAAGAGTTCTCTGCTCCTGCTGTTATTGGAATGAGGCTGAACTTCTAGAAAACATCAACCTTCATCCATATCAGATCAGTTTGATCTTCAGGAAGGAGATTTCTTTAGATCTGCAGTGAAGAGGATGAAGAAGAGGAAACATCTAGAGACCTTTGTGGAAAAGAAAAGATCGGTCCTGAAGGAAGCTGACATTAGAAATGAAGAAGAAATAAAGAAACATTCAAACATGAGATCTTCTGTCACAGTGAATGGACTAAAGCTCAGAAGAAGAAAACAGCCTTCAGCATGAAGATGGTCAGCATGCAGCAGGAGAACATCAGCCTCATGTCTGCAGTTTAGTGTCAACACAACTTTCTCATCATATTGATGTGAACACAACTGAAACATGGAGTCTGACCTCAGAGTCTGTGTGATCTCTGGTCCTTTGCCCCACGGCTCGGGGGGCGCCAACCTTCCATCAGAGGCAATGTGGGGTTTTGTGTCTTGCCCAAGGACACACCGACACATGGGCGGGCAAAGTCAAAGTCAATGGTTTAGACGCGAATTGAGGTTCTGTGGCACAAATTGAGCGGCCGGCGTGGCGCAAATGTCTGAAAACGGTGGGAATTAAGTGGCGCACTGCAAATTGAGTGGCCGCCGCTCAAGGGGCCAGGGTTAAAACAAAAATCTAAACTCTGGGAAGGTGGCTGTGTTTTCTCAAACCAATCAGGGACTCGACTCCGGGCATCTAATGTTTTCAGTGACAGCGGATAGAAAACTTCCAGTATGGTGGATCGATCCATAGTTCTCCTGAACTTCCATTCATTTTCTTAACCCGCTGGATCCCTTTTTGGGCGGCGGGGTTTTGAGAGCATCCCGGTTGCTGTTGGGCGAAGGCGGGTACACGCTAGAGAGTTTGTCGCTGGACCTATGGAGCTGCAGTGGACACGCTCATCATTCTGGCTCCTGGGAGAAGAGCTCAAGGCCAGACAGAGGGCCGCTGCTGGATAGGAAAGCAGTCTGCTCAGGACTTGAACCAAGGGCCTTGTTGCTGTGAAGCAAGAGCACTTAATCACTGCACCACCATGCAGCCCTATTAACTTCATGATTCATTCATTTTCTAAACAGCTTTATCCCTTTCAGGGTCACGGGGATGCCGGAGCCTAACCCGGCAACTCATGGGCGAAAGCAGGGGACGCCCCTGGACTGGTCGCCAGTCTGATGTGCTGATTCTTCCAGCTCACTTAAAGCTGCAGCTTTAATGTAAATTATACGAAATAACAATAACCCAAAACATTATACTGCTTTCAAGCTGTTTTTTGTTATGATTTCACATAAAATGTGATCACCTGGAGGCAGAATCAAAAAATCTCTAGTAAACCTGTCCTTATTTTCTCACCATGTTTGAATTTGAGTTTACAATTGGATGACAGTAAAGACGAGTTCATACCATTTATAAATTACGTTCATACAATTTAATTTTCTAAAAAAAAAAATTAAAAATTAACAAGCAAAACGCCTTAGATACAATATTTCTGCGTAAAATAGTGTTATTGTTGGCTGGTAGATTTTTTTCATGAACCTGCCAACTTGGCCAGTGTTTCAAAAGTTTTATGTCTGTGTGTAGGTATTTTAGGAATTTAAAATCTGACAAAAACAGAGTTACATGCTCTGTAAATTGTGAAGAAGACGTGTTTCTTCTAAAAGTAGAAATTCCACCTGTGATAAATTCCTGGAGGCTTTTGAATCCATTTGCAGGTAGGAGTTTATTAATAAGGGGAGGGCAAAGACAAGACAAGGTCAATTGAAATATGAAGTCTGACCTTAGAATCTGCAGCCTGCAGTCTGGATTCTGCAGAAAAACACATAGACGAAGAACTCCTGAATCCTGCAGGAAGTCGTTCCAGCTCAGGTCCAGTTCTGTCAGATTGGACGGGTTGTTCTTCAGAGCTGAAGACAGAGCTTCACAGCTGATCTTTGACAAACTGCAGTTCATCAATCTGAAATCAGACAGAAAAGTGAATTCAGCAGTAGTGATTGCAGCTGGAGGTCCAGGAATTTGATAAATTCAGTAAAAACATGTCAAATTATAATACAATATATTTGAAAAGACTTTAAAATGAGGTCAAAACAGACTGAAATGTTATTTATTATCATGAATAATTGATTGCTAAATACGTTTTCAAAATGCATCACAGAAATGCAAATTAAACTGACATTTTAAAATGAATTTTAATTTGATTATGGATGCAAAAAACAATTTAAAATCCAATTGATTTTGCTTTGATTTAAAATTTGTCAGATTAAACTGTATTTCTTCTTCTTGAATGTTAAATTGTAAAATGTGTTTTCAAATGACATAATCACATTTCAGTGACTTGTTCATTGAAAATTGAAGATTACTTTGCATTACAGGTGAAAAAGCTTCCTTAAGAAAATCTTTATCATTTATTTATTAATCTGATTCAAAATCAAGTGAATAAGGAAAGTTAAAACGCCCTGTAGATATTTTACAGAGAATGATGATTCAATAACACAAACCTGCTGATTCATGAAAACTTGTAAAAGAGAAACTGAATTTTTTAACAGCAAAGTTAAATTAGACAGAACCCTGTTAAGAAACTTCAGCACAGAAAATAATCCTCTGTGTTAAAGAGAAATACATAATGAATTATTGGATGGATGGATGGATGGATGGATGGATGGATGGATGGATGGATGGATGGATGGATGGATGGATGGATAACACAGCAAACACTTCACATCTCCTGAACCAGTCGAGTCCAGTTTCTGACTCACAGGCTCAGGTTCACATTGGAAACTGAGGAACGCCCCCAGAAGGAGCTAAGTTAACTTTTGAGAGAACAGAAGACGGAGATATTATTACACTCTGGACCACTGATCTCTTGAAAAAAATGTTGCTGTGGTGCAGCGTGCTGAATCCTAAAGTCACCTCTTCAGATTCTTTTCTAACTGGTTGTCTGACAGAAGTCCTGTTCTAAAGGGTTTACCGCAAAGCCGGCGGCCCTCGTGCACAGTTGTGCAGGCGCCAGCTGTCTGTGCTGTTTGTGTTGTGATCGAGTGTAGCGATGGCCAAGAAACACTCATTCGATTTAGTGTTTAAACTTTGTGCATCGACATACACCAAAGAACATCTGGTGAGAGTCTGCAGGAAATGTTGCGGTGGATCCTAAATGTATCTGAGAATGGCACAAGCAGACGCGTCTTTCTTTGGCTCTCGATTCATGACGTTTTTTGGAGCGTTTTTTATATATATATATATCTTTATATTAAACAGCTGATATTCTGCTACAGAGAGAGCTGAACATGGCACCTAAGGCTAAACTGGCAGAACTTAAAGCGGTATTGGCAGATATCCAAGCCAAACAAGCGGACATCCAAGCCAAGCTAACTCCATTGCTGGCTTGGAGGCTAAGCTAACGCCATTGCTGGCTATGGAGGCCAAGCAAACTCCACTATTGGCATTGGAGGCTAAGCTAACACCTCTGCTGGCACTTGTGCAGGAATTCCGACAAGAAAAAGTACGAAATGAACAAAAGGATAATCGACTTGACCTCATGGATAGAAGACAGAACAACGTGGATTAACAACTAAGAATGAATAATAGCATTCTCACAGGATTACAACTCAAACCAAGAGCTAAGTCTGGTGCAGCTAACGTTAGCATGGATGCTATTCGAGCCGCTATGAAAACAGCTGAAACTGTTGAAGCTCAAGTCGGATCATTTCTCACTTCCAAAGGGATTTCCTTGGATTTGAATAACATTCCAAGAGAAGAGAGTCAGATAAACCAGCGATCCTCATCAGGTTTGTGAGTCAAAAGCACAAAATTGCTCTGATGAAGCAAAGAAAACTGCTAAAAGGATCCGAGATCTTCATTAATAATCATTTATCGAAACATAATGCATTGTTGGCTAAGCGTGCCCGACTCCTGAAGCGGAAAAAACAGATCCAGAGCACATGCGTACTGAATTCCAGGATCTATGTAAAACCAAACGGTCCACCGGACCTGACCGGGGCAATGGTCATCACCAACATGAAAGACTTTGAGAACTGTGTGGTAGCAGACGTCTGAGCCTTTATTTGAAGTGAAATAAGAATCAAATATGATTTCAAGAAAATATGGCGCCCGGGATTTACCACTAACTCTTAGATTAACTTTGACCTGATTTTCAGCAGCGATTTCTGCACTGCAGACAACACAAAGTCTGCAGTCAAAACAACGAGGAGAACTCTATAAACTCTGTTCTAACCTGAAGGACGGCTGTTAATCAGGAGCAGAACGCAGGAATACAGTCTTGGCTGATGGCATAAATCATGTCACTTGACATAGTTCCCTGAAATGTGATTAATGTCAAAGGATCTACTAATGAAACAACCTGCACTTATTGATTTTCTTTATCTGATTAAAGTAAGTGACCTATTAGAGACATGATTTATTGTTGCCTCTTTCTATACTTGATCTGAAGAAATGACTTGTCTGATGAAGATAGCCAGCATCTACTTGATGTTTACGGATTTTGATCTTTTTGTTTTGTTTTGTATTTGTTTATTCTTGACTTTTTCTTTAATTACTATTATTGTTTTTTTTTATCATTTCTGATTTATTCACATAATTGATTTTTTTATGATAAAACTATTCGTAAAAGGAATATATATATATATATATATATTATTTTTTTTTGATCATTATTTTGTATTTTTATTATTTTTGCATATGCTCCAATCAAGTCTAAAATAGTGTTCTACTTACATGCAAAGCAGTATGACTAATTGTTACTCAAGGATGTTTAATGACCTGTATTACTGTCAGTACAGTATACGTACCTGATTATTAGTTATGAACCGGTTGATATCTAACTTAAAGTAAATGGTATGGTCGAGTTGGGGTGGGATTATATAAGTTCGCTTCCTCCCACTCCCTTTCAAGCAGTCAATTTTCTGATGTGTAGTTATCCTATGTTTGACATGACTACTGTTGCAAATCTTTGTGGGTGTTGATTGTGTTACACATGGCTTGTATATCTTGTCTGCTTGAAATAAACCATTTCAATTCAATTCAAAAAAGACCAGGACTTTTCCCTTTGGTAAGAAACAGAATGTGTGTGAGTCAGGATTCTTGCCTGAATTGCTTCAGAACAGTGGGACCAGTCAACTTCCTCGTCTGACCATGAAGGGACTCGAACCCTCAATCTTCTGATCCGAAGTCAGACACCTTGTCCATTAGGCCACATGGTCTCCAAACCTGTCTAGGTGCAAGTGAAGGACAGCATCATGCATCTGACAAAGAGGAGGAAGTGAGCGGCTGCATTGGAAGTTGGATCAAACCCTATGATGGACTCAAAATCTCCATGCTGTTTCCAGCATCACTGTAGAGACGTTCGTCCTTCTCTTCCCTCTTGTCCTCATGCTGGTGTGCGGCTGAGCTTGCCATGGAGGATTAACTTAAAAGAACACTTTCCATTTGGTAAGAAAATCAAAGGTGATATGTAGATAGAGCCTTAGCTTGACTTCCTCCCACTCCCTATCAAGCAGTCAATTTTCTGATGTGTAGTTATCCTATGTTTGACATGACTACTGTTGCAAATCTTTGTGGGTGTTGATTGTGTTACACATGTCTTGTATATCTTGTCTGCTTGAAATAAACCATTTCAGTTCAAAATAGACCAGGACTTTTCCCTTTGGTAAGAAACAGAACGTGTGTGAGTCAGGAGTCTAGCCTGAATTGCTTCAGAATAGTGGAACCTGTCAACTTCCTCCGCCAACCATGAAGGGACTCGAACCCTCAATCTTCTGATCCAAAGTCAGACGCCTTGTCCATTAGGCCACATGGTCTGCACACCCAGTCCAGGTGCAAGTGAACGACAGCAACATGCATCTGACGAAGAAGAGGAAGTGAGCGGCTGCATTGGAAGTTGGATCAAACCCTATGATGGACTTAAAATCTCCATGCTGTTTCCAGCATCACTGGAGAGACGTTCGTCCTTCTCTTCCCTCTTGTCCTCATGCTGGTGTGCGGCTGAGCTCGCCATGGAGGATTAACTTAAAAGAACACTTTCCATTTGGTAAGAAAAGGAAAGGTGATATGTAGATAGCGCCTTAGTTTGATTCAGAACAGTGAAACCAATCTTCTTCTTCTTCCTCCTCCAACCATGAAGGGACTCGAACCCTCAATCTTCTGATCCGAAGTCAGACGCCTTGTCCATTAGGCCACATGGTCTGTGAAAACAGAGATCAGCTGCTGATCGAGCGCGGTGTCATCCAGTTTCTGCTGCATTAATGAGGAAGGAGGAGGAAGTGAGAGGCTGCACTGGAAGTTGGAGCAGAGCTTTGGACCAAACCCTGAGATGGACTCACAACATCTCCAGCCTGTTTCCAGCATCACTGTGGAGTCGTTCCTCTTTCTCTTCCCTCTTGTACTCATGCTGGTGTGCAACGGAGCTCACCATGGAGTTTTAACTTCAAAGCAGATATTCTGCTACAGAGAGAGCTGAACATGGCACCTAAAGCTGAAATGGCAGAACTTAAAGCTGTATTGGCAGATATCCAAGCCAAACAAGCGGACATTCAAGCCAAGCTAACTCCTTTGCTGGCTATCGAAGCTAAGCTAGCTCCATTGCTGGCTATGGAAGCCAGGCTAACACCTCTGCTGGCACTCGTGCAGGAATTCTGACAAGAAAAAGTAGGAAATGGACAACAGGAGAATCGGCTTGGCCTCATGGATAGAAGACAGAACGACACGGATCAACAACTAAGAATGAATAACATCATTCTTACGGGCTTGCAACTCAAACCAAGAGCTAAGTCTGGAGCTGCTAACGTTAGCACGGATGCTATTCGAGCCGCTATGAAAACAGCTGAAACTGTTGAAGCTCAAGTCGGATCATTTCTAACTTCCAAAGGGATTTTCTTGGATTTGAATAATATCGAGATCTGCCACCCGCTTCCCAGGAGAAGAGAGTCAGATAAACCAGCGATCCTCATCAGGTTTGTGAGTCAAAAGCACAAAATTGCTCTGATGAAGCAAAGAAAACTGCTAAAAGGATCCGAGATCTTCATTAATAATCATTTATCGAAACATAATGCATTGTTGGCTAAGCGTGCCCGACTCCTGAAGCGGAAAAAACAGATCCAGAGCACATGCGTACTGAATTCCAGGATCTATGTAAAACCAAACGGTCCACCGGACCTGACCGGGGCAATGGTCATCACCAACATGAAAGACTTTGAGAACTGTGTGGTCGCAGACGTCTGAGCCTTTATTTGAAGTGAAATAAGAATCAAATATGATTTCAAGAAAATATGGCGCCCGGGATTTACCACTAACTCTTAGATTAACTTTGACCTGATTTTCAGCAGCGATTTCTGCACTGCAGACAACACAAAGTCTGCAGTCAAAACAACGAGGAGAACTCTATAAACTCTGTTCTAATCTGAAGGACGGCTGTTAATCAGGAGCAGAACGCAGGAATACAGTCTTGGCTGATGGCATAAATCATGTCACTTGACATAGTTCCCTGAAATGTGATTAATGTCAAAGGATCTACTAATGAAACAACCTGCACTTATTGATTTTCTTTATCTGATTAAAGTAAGTGATCTATTAGAGACATGATTTATTGTTGCCTCTTTCTATACTTGATCTGAAGAAATGACTTGTCTGATGAAGATAGCCAGCATCTACTTGATGTTTACGGATTTTGATCTTTTTGTTTTGTTTTGTATTTGTTTATTCTTGACTTTTTCTTTAATTACTATTATTGTTTTTTTTATCATTTCTGATTTATTCACATAATTGATTTTTTTATGATAAAACTATTCGTAAAAGGAATATATATATATATATATATATATATATATATATATATATATATTTTTTTTTTTTTTTTTGATCATTATTTTGTATTTTTATTATTTTTGCATATGCTCCAATCAAGTCTAAAATAATGTTCTACTTACATGCAAAGCAGTATGACTAATTGTTACTCAAGGATGTTTAATGACCTGTATTACTGTCAGTACAGTATACGTACCTGATTATTAGTTATGAACCGGTTGATATCTAACTTAAAGTAAATGGTATGGTCGAGTTGGGGTGGGATTATATAAGTTCGCTTCCTCCCACTCCCTTTCAAGCAGTCAATTTTCTGATGTGTAGTTATCCTATGTTTGACATGACTACTGTTGCAAATCTTTGTGGGTGTTGATTGTGTTACACATGGCTTGTATATCTTGTCTGCTTGAAATAAACCATTTCAATTCAATTCAAAAAAGACCAGGACTTTTCCCTTTGGTAAGAAACAGAATGTGTGTGAGTCAGGATTCTTGCCTGAATTGCTTCAGAACAGTGGGAACAGTCAACTTCCTCGTTTGACCATGAAGGGACTCGAACCCTCAATCTTGTGATCCGAAGTCAGACGCCTTGTCCATTAGGCCACATGGTCTCCAAACCTGTCTAGGTGCAAGTGAAGGACAGCATCATGCATCTGACAAAGAGGAGGAAGTGAGCGGCTGCATTGGAAGTTGGATCAAACCCTATGATGGACTCAAAATCTCCATGCTGTTTCCAGCATCACTGTAGAGACGTTCATCCTTCTCTTCCCTCTTGTCCTCATGCTGGTGTGCGGCTGAGCTTGCCATGGAGGATTAACTTAAAAGAACACTTTCCATTTGGTAAGAAAATCAAAGGTGATATGTAGATAGAGCCTTAGCTTGACTTCCTCCCACTCCCTATCAAGAAGTCAATTTTCTGATGTGTAGTTATCCTATGTTTGACATGACTACTGTTGCAAATCTTTGTGGGTGTTGATTGTGTTACACATGTCTTGTATATCTTGTCTGCTTGAAATAAACCATTTCAGTTCAAAAAAGACCAGGACTTTTCCCTTTGGTAAGAAACAGAACGTGTGTGAGTCAGGAGTCTAGCCTGAATTGCTTCAGAACAGTGGAACCTGTCAACTTCCTCCGCCAACCATGAAGGGACTCGAACCCTCAATCTTCTGATCCAAAGTCAGACGCCTTGTCCATTAGGCCACATGGTCTGCACACCCAGTCCAGGTGCAAGTGAACGACAGCAACATGCATCTGACGAAGAAGAGGAAGTGAGCGGCTGCATTGGCAGTTGGATCAAACCCTATGATGGACTTAAAATCTCCATGCTGTTTCCAGCATCACTGGAGAGACGTTCGTCCTTCTCTTCCCTCTTGTCCTCATGCTGGTGTGCGGCTGAGCTCGCCATGGAGGATTAACTTAAAAGAACACTTTCCATTTGGTAAGAAAAGGAAAGGTGATATGTAGATAGCGCCTTAGTTTGATTCAGAACAGTGAAACCAATCTTCTTCTTCTTCCTCCTCCAACCATGAAGGGACTCGAACCCTCAATCTTCTGATCCGAAGTCAGACAACTTGTCCATTAGGCCACATGGTCTGTGAAAACAGAGATCAGCTGCTGATCGAGCGCGGTGTCATCCAGTTTCTGCTGCATTAATGAGGAAGGAGGAGGAAGTGAGAGGCTGCACTGGAAGTTGGAGCAGAGCTTTGGACCAAACCCTGAGATGGACTCACAACATCTCCAGCCTGTTTCCAGCATCACTGTGGAGTCGTTCCTCTTTCTCTTCCCTCTTGTACTCATGCTGGTGTGCAGCGGAGCTCACCATGGAGTTTTAACTTCAAAGCAGATATTCTGCTACAGAGAGAGCTGAACATGGCACCTAAAGCTGAAATGGCAGAACTTAAAGCTGTATTGGCAGATATCCAAGCCAAACAAGCGGACATTCAAGCCAAGCTAACTCCTTTGCTGGCTATCGAAGCTAAGCTAGCTCCATTGCTGGCTATGGAAGCCAGGCTAACACCTCTGCTGGCACTCGTGCAGGAATTCTGACAAGAAAAAGTTGGAAATGGACAACAGGAGAATCGGCTTGGCCTCATGGATAGAAGACAGAACGACACGGATCAACAACTAAGAATGAATAACATCATTCTTACGGGCTTGCAACTCAAACCAAGAGCTAAGTCTGGAGCTGCTAACGTTAGCACGGATGCTATTCGAGCCGCTATGAAAACAGCTGAAACTGTTGAAGCTCAAGTCGGATCATTTCTAACTTCCAAAGGGATTTTCTTGGATTTGAATAATATCGAGATCTGCCACCCGCTTCCCAGGAGAAGAGAGTCAGATAAACCAGCGATCCTCATCAGGTTTGTGAATCAAAAGCACAAAATTGCTCTGATGAAGCAAAGAAAACTGCTAAAAGGGTCCGAGGTTTACGTTAATCATCATTTATCGAACATCACTCATTGTTGGCTAAGCACGCCCGACTCCTGAAGCAAAAAAAACAGATCCAGAGCACACGGGTGCTGGATTCCAGGATCTACGTAAAACCAAACGGTCCACCGGACCTGGCCAAGGCTGAGGTCATCACCAACATGAAAGACTTTGAGAACTGTGTGGTCACGGACATCTAAGCCTTTATTTGAAGCGAAATAAGAATCAAATATGATTTCAAGAAAATATGGCGCCCGGGATTTACCACTAACTCTTAGATCAACTTTGACCTGATTTTCAGCAGCGATTTCTGCACTGCAGACTCAATTTTCTGATCCGCCTTGTCCATTAGGCCACATGGTCTGTGAAAACAGAAAAATCAGCTGCAGACGGAGGGCGGTGTCATCCAGTTTCTTCTGCCTCAAAGAGGAAGGAGGAGGAAGTGAGAGGCTGCACTGGAAGTTGGAGCAGAACTTTGGACCAAACCCAATGATGGACTCACAACATCTCCAGGCTGTTTCCAGCATCACTGTTTCATCTGAAGAAGCTCCAGGCTGAAAGCTTCACCAACTGCAAACATCTGGACTCATAAAATTGCTGAAAAAATGTTGAAAACCCACACAGAAAAAGCTAATCATAGAAAAGACATGTCTACAAAATATATTTTTTTAACTTTATAAAGTATATTCATTTTATTTCATTTATGCACTTTTAAGCTTTATTTTGCTTGTGAGGCACAGCCTCACCTGCCTCCCCTGACTGCCTGTCACTGTCCTCATCAGTCCTTCTCTGCACTGTCAGCTGCAGAGCTTCCGAACTGCATCTTCTCAGCTTCATCCAGACATTGTGGGGTCTGGTATCTCATCTTCCTTTTGAGAACAGTTCTTACTTTTTTTATTGGGTTAAGGTACAGAGAATTTGCTGGTTTATCGAACACAGTAACATTACGGACATTGTGGCAGATTTAGGTGATGGTACCGAGTCAAAAAACAGATGATGAAAGAACAATGAAAGAAAAGGAAAAAATTAACTGAGATAAAGTCGGCCAACTTAAAAATGTTGGTGGCAATATTACATCTGTATATTTACAAGTGCATAATAATAATAAAGTAATGTTAAAAAAAAGACAAACTCTTCCATAGAGCCTGATTGTTCTCCAATGTGGAGGCGGCATTTTTTCCTTACGTTCTATCTCTAGTTGTAGGCAGTAAACTTTGTTGAATCAAAACTTTGACTCAAAAGAAAGGCCTGATGTAATTTTGACAGTAATGTAAAAGGAAAAACTTTTATTCAACTGAAATAAAAATTGTATTCAATACAAATGCAAGTCATATTCAAAACAAGGAAAAGTCATTTTCAGAAATAGAACAGAATAGATGGCAAACGGAAAACCAAATTGTTAGGTTTAAAACCCAAACATTAGTAAATCTGAAAAGAAATACGAGAGAGTCAAATATAGTTTTCACCTGCAGGGAGAATGTTCATAGGCTGCTCAGTTATAAGCTCCTACAAAACATTCTGAGCAGCCTCTGCTTCTCGCTGCCTTTTATTAGATAGGAACGCCCTGGTTACACGAGGTTTCAACTGATAAGGGAGGGGTAGAATAGGTCATAGGTGAAACCTGTTTCTCCCATATAAAGATAAAGGAAGCTCTCACAGCATGTTATCAACAGAGAACAGATGTGTCACATAAAAGAGAAACAACACAGGTTTGTGAGTACAGTTCAAACATGGGTCAAGCGTGGGGGGGCTGGCACCCTTCCTCCTTAGAAAAACGTCATAAAGTTCAGGGTGTTTGCTGACTGGAACCTCCTGTTTCAGTCTGTTGCAGGTTAGAAGCTGGGAATAGAACATGGCATAATTTATATACAATATTCTCAACACAAATGTAGTCATTTTTCTTTCCATTTTTAAAGTGTGAACCACTTTCTCCATAAACATGTTTCTTCTTGACATTTATATAACCCCATACTACTTTTTAATTTAAATTTCAGATTACAATTCTATCTTAAAATTTTCTATATTTTCCTTCAATTTCCCTATGTGTCCTCAAAACTTTTCTTTTTTTTATTTACATTGCCTGTTTTTCAAATTGACAAACATGTTTTTAATTCATTTAAAGTTAATCCTGATTTGACCCCATAATTGCTGCTGCGTGAGTTCTCATGTGGATTTTGAGACTAGATACACGACTAAAACTTGTATGATATTCTTTACAAGAAAAGGGCTTTTCTCCTGTGTGAGTTCTCATGTGTGTTTTCTGACTAGATACGCGACTAAAACTTGTACCACATTCTGAACAAGTAAAGGCCTTCTCTCCTGTGTGAATTCTCATATGTGCTTTGAGATGAGATATTTGACTCAAACTTGTATCACATTCTTTACAGGAAAAGGGCTTTTCTCCTGTGTGAGTTCTCATGTGTCTTTTGAGACTAGATGTTCGACTAAAACTAAAATTGCATTCTTTACAAGAAAAAGGCTTCTCTCCTGTATGAGTTCTCATGTGTGTTTTGAGATCACAGGCACCACTAAAACTTTTATCACATTCTTTACAAGAAAAAGGCTTTTCTCCTTTGTGAAATCTCATGTGAATTCTGAACTGAGACCAGTCACCAAAACTGTCACCACATTCTGGACAGAAATAAAGTCTGTCATCACACTCAGGTTTTGAGTAGAGAACGAGATTATTAACAATTCTTGAGCTTTCACCAGACTTTATAGAAGAAATGATCTTTTCATTTGGAGATTGTTTGCATGTCTTAACCAAAGTTGCCTTCTTGAAGCTTTTTCTAACATCAGAGTCACTAAGACTTTCTGACATGTGAGAGCTGTCCTCATTTTGGACATGACTCCTGTCTCTTCTCTTCCTCTGATTTCTGTTCAGCGGGTCTGTCTCTTCATCTGTAGTTGATGTTGATTCTTCAATTTGGTTTCCTACATCCTGACTATCAGTTACATTAAAACTCTGCTGATTCTTTAAATCTGCTTCACTGAGTTCATTTTCCTTAAAAGTAGCCATCTCCATTAATGCTTCAGTCTCCTGCTTTAGATCAAGATGCTCCTCATACTGACTGATGCAGAACCCGTCTTGTTCCTCTTTCATCTGTGGAGGTTCTTGTTCCTCTTTCATCTGTGGAGGTTCTTGTTCCTCCTGCTCCTGTTTAATCTGTTGAGACTCTCGTCCCTTCGGTTCCACTCCAAAGTTCCTCTGATGGCTGCAGAGATCTTCCTCTTCACTCACATGCTGGGGCAGGACTACAGGAACATAACAGAAAAAGAAGATCTTTTATTCTTTTCAAGAAGTTTAAATAGAAAAGCACATCTATGTAATAAAACACCAATATATTTAATTTAATTTAATTTATTATTGTTTTATTTTATCATTCAAAGTAAGAACAGCAAGAGCTATTGTTGGTGTTCCAGTCTACAGTGGGTCAAACACCTAATCAAATAAACTATTTAAATGTGATCTTTTTCCATTTTCTTATTTTTATGGTATCCTCACAACTGTATAATAGATTTGATGCGCACTCACAAACACACAAAAGGTTTTCTCCTGCATTACCAACATGATTTGAACCAAATGTTAACCAGAAATAAACTTATTTTTTTTGGTAATTTAATTCCATCAAAATCCTAATTTCCAGGTTACAAAGAGGTTTGTTTCATCACCTTTGTTGTTTTTGTATGTATGGGGTTCACCACCTTTTCGGGTAGTTGCACGAGATTGGGACAGAAATCGCGTCATTCTTGAGATTGTACTTCTTGCTTTGTTTCAGTGCAGATGTATAATGCTTTGCTCTCTCTTCAGCTTTGAATTTTTGCTGATTATTCTTTCCTGACAAAGAAAAAAACCAGTATCTGGGCACAACAACAAATCATTGAGAGATCTTTCTTCCTGGAAACCCTTTGGTGCAAAGCCAAAGAATAAATCCTGTAGCCCGGGAATTGGAGGACATGGAAGGACAGAGTCGACGCAGAGAGCTCGACTTTGAAGAGGCCGAATAAATTCAGTAGATAGATTCAGTGGTTTGGTTTGGTCAATTTAGTTACTGTGGCTTTGAAAAATATCATCTGGTGGGACAGTAAATTGGGAAAAAAATCTCATCAAATTGTTTTTTTAGTTAGTTTATGTGGTCTTATATCTTCACAAAGTTGTACTTTTTTCCTCAAGATTTTATAAATATCTAACTCACATTTTCCTGTATGAGGCTATCATCCCTTTCTTAAATGTTGTTTACAGATTAATATTTTTTAATAATTAAAAATAAGATAAACACATAAGAATATCAGTCACCTAATCATATTGCATCAGATATTTATTTTTACTAATTATTTAACAATTTGCAGCTTTTGAACAAAAAAAAGGCCAGAGAGAACAGTTTTCATTAATTTTTATAGTCTGAAAGGTTTAGATGTGTAAAGTATTAACTCAGATATCCCAGAAATGTAATTTGTTTACACAAAACACATCAGCAGTAAGATAAGCAGAACTCTAAAGACTTTTATGTCTGCAGTTTTACTCCAAGAAAACAAAGATGCTGATATACAACCATAATGAACAAACATTGTGTTTTTGAACTTTCAATGACCCGGTTGAATTCTTAAATTTGATTGGCTGCTGGGTGTTGATGAGCATCTTAAAAAGTAGTTCCGGTCACACAGCCCAAATGTTCTATATCACTGTGCAGGCTTCTTTGTAACGAATTTTTAGCTTCATCTTCTGGACAAAAACAAGCGATAAAAGGTGAACTTTCTCTCTGAACTGATGCTTTACTGAAACTATTTTGACAATCAGCACATACATCGCTTTCCTCTGCCGCTGCAGTCGCGGTCTGCTGGCCTAGCAACACAGTCTTGTGTTCCCATGACAACCGACTGCACCATGTATGAAATAGTCCGCTTTTAGTGAAACATATAACAAGAAAAATACTCAAAATTAATTGAATATTTATTTATCGTTTAGCGTTGCTTTTGACATACAATTAATCTGCCTTAATAAATAATAATGCACTATTTTTTTTTTAATCATGTAAGTTAACACTGCATGTTAACAGCTCTAATTTTAATTCATTAGAAATTAGAAATTATTTTAGTAATGTCTCAGTCTCAGTCCAAACCAGTTACCAATTTCCCAAATATTTAATAAACACATTTTAGGTAAAGTCAATATTTCATGAAATATTTTTTCGAAATTAACATTTCATCAACATCTCAAGAAAAACAATATATCAATCTTAGAAAACATTAAAATCACATATTGTAATCATGCTAATAAAGACCATTAAATTTTAGGAGGTTTTTCACCGCACGTGTCTAAACTTTTTTCAGTCTTAATAGGTTGCGTGCTTGGAACACAACAACTGGACCAAATAGCCACCATAGCTAGGCTTACGTGGATGTAAACAGAGCTGCAGACAAGCGTGGAGGAAGGTTGACACAGCAATTCATTGAAATTTGGTTGGATGAGTGCCGGCTCATTAAAACAACTTTTAACGTGATACACATTGCTTCTCTATATCTTAAACACTTATCAATGTACCTTCTTAGTCACAGTCGACTACGTAACCATCTTGCAGCAAGTAAAAAGTATTGGACCTTACCTTGATACAGATGATCAAAACTTGTCAGCGAAATTTAAAGTTTGAATAAGTGAACTATACTGTCAAGGATTGCAAAGCATAAGACTTCCATAATTTCTGCCTCTTGCTGCTTTGCTCCGCCCTCGTAATTCCTGGCCAATGTCTAAATAGATCTTCAGTCACGTGCTTCTGTTTTCAAGCTTAGGTTCGAAACAAAGGTTTGGTTGAAAGGCAGTATTAACACACATCAAGCACAAGGTTCAGGACTGGATCTGGACCAACTTAAGCAGACTGTCATGTCAACGTAATTTTCCAGTCTTAATACACGCTAAGATACCGTAATCCAATAGGGTCATCCAATATAAAAAATAACAAACATTAACAATATTATTAGAATAAAATTATTACAAATATAAAAAACAGATTTTTATCTTGAAATTAGAGTAATAACAATGCAGAGAATGGATAGTTTTTCAAGCCTCAATCATTTAAAATAAAATGCTAAAATGTACACTAAACTTTTAACACCTAAGCCTAAGCAAAATGTTCACCTGGACTTTTTTGTTGTTGTTAATTTTGACTATAAAAGGGTCAGAGAATGTTCTGTAAATGAGAAAACATGGAATTTTCAATATCAATCATTATTTCACAATTTACCCCGTAATCAAGAGTGTAATGACAATTTTAAACTAAATGGTAAATATTTATATATAGCGCTTTTCTACCTTCATTAAAGGCCCAAAGCGCTTTACAGTCACAGTTCCATTCACACACACATTCACACAGTGATGGTGTGCTTTGGATAACTCGGCCATATTTATTCCATTCAAAAAAATATCGACTGAATTGGGTTCATTTTGGTGAAGCCAGAAGTGAGGGGTTTTCTATGGGTGATGTCACATCTGCTTTGTCCAGTTCGATTATACAGTCAATGGGTCTAATAGCAGCCTGCAGTTTTCTGATACAGCCTCACGTGTAGCATCTGATTCTACCAAGAAGGACCTCTGAGAATCTACTTTAATTATTAGTCTGTTGTCTAAATCATGAAGGACGTGTGGTTAGATCGGGGGCCATGAAAAGCAGCGGTTATAACTGCCGCTGATCTCCCAGCATCCCTTTGTTGACACTCTCCGCCATTAGCTTCCAGCCCCTCACAACCACAAGCTAAAATTAGCAGTGCAATCACAGCCACGTTGTCTTTACGTCCAACACGTATTCACTCATTTACGACACTTGGAGATGAAAACTGGGAGTGTTTTTTTTTTTGTTTTTTTTTTATTGACAGCTCTGAAATTGACTTCCATTGTGTTCTCCAAACACATGAAGCTCCAAGTGAGTCTGATCAGAGAGATCAAGAACTGAACCAGAACTCAAGTCATTCATCTGAAAACTATTGATCATCTGAACTATTATCTTTCACTGTTTATAAATTCGTTGAGAATCCGCTGATTCTGATGCAGAGAAAAACTGCTTTTCTAATCATTTTTGTTACTTTATACAACACTTTTATGAAACTGTGTTTCTCTGCGACAGAATCAGCTGACTTCGGAATCCACTGGAATGACAATCATTGCGTAAACGGTTGAGAAGTTTCAGTGGTCAAAAGAATCTAAAGCGCTGCTGTTAAAGGGCTGTGTATGTATTTGCTTCAAACTTTTAAATGACGACTTCAGATAACTGGAGCATAGACTGATGCTAAAACCACATAAAATACAACAGTCTGTGGGTTGATGTTTGTCGAAGGAATACATTGAAGATCTCTGTAAACTTCAATCACAACGCTCTGAGGTGTAATGCTGGAGGAAACAGGACTCAAGACGTTCCTCCTTCTCTTCCCTCATGTCCTCATGCTGGTGTGCGGCTGAGCTCGCCGTGGAGTTTTAACTTGTAAGAACAGAACTTTTTTTTGGGTATGATTCCTAAAATATTAGTACAAGCACACAGTTGTAGCTTGTGAGCAGAGCAGTGAAGCAAGTCACCTTGTGGCTCCAACCATGAAGGGACTCGAGCCCTCAATCTCCTGATCCGTAATCAGACGCCATGTCCATTAGGCCACATGGTCTATGATATCAGCCAAGATCAGCTGCAGCTGGAGCACAGTCTCATCCAGCTGAAGAAGAGGAGGAGCTTCTGCAGCTTAAAGAGGAAGGTGGAGGAGGTGAGAGGCTGCACTGGAAGTTGAAGCTTCACCAACTGCAAACATCTGGACTTCCTGCTGCAGCTGGAACTGCTGTCTGCAGACCTTCATGTGACTGTTGGAGCTGCAGCAGCTGAGGAGCTCAGCATCTCTGCAGACGCAGCTCACCGCTACTCAAGGGAATTGATAACATCCAGAACATATTTCTCATTCCTAGGAGCGGAACAGCGCAAAAACCTTTGTTTTACTTTATATGTGCGAACAACAAAACCAGCCTTGAACGCATTTGAAATGTGTGCGCGCAATGCAGCAATGTGCATCCTGGGTGCATGTATTATGTGTGTGTGGCCAACATGAATTTTCATCAGTTTTTTTGCTGGTCACGAATGACATCAGTCTGATGTAAATAACGAATCAAGTCAGAAATTTGATAGAATTTCTGAGAAAGACAGTAATTCTGGGAAGACAATGACTGACGTTTGTAGTTAGTGGAACGATATAAAACATTTACACTCCAGGTCAGCTGGTGGCGCTAGGGCACAACAACACCACCATTAACCACAGAAGAAGAAGAAGAAGAAGAAGAAGAAGAAGAAGAAGAAGAAGAAGAAGAAGAAGAAGAAGAAGAAGAAGAAGAAGAAGAAGAAGAAGAAGAAGAAGAAGAAGAAGAAGAAGAAGAAGAAGGAGGAGGAGGAGGAGGAGGAGAAGGAGGAGAAGAAGAAGAAGAAGAGTCGCTAGGAGCGTTAGCTTGTGTTCAGAGGACTTTGGTGTTTTGTTCGGACGTTTTTGAGGTTTTTGGACAGAAAGGACGATACGTGGTTCGTGTCGGAACTCTCAGCATTTTCCAAAATGTCGTAAATGAGTGAATACGTGTTGAACCTAAAGACAACGATGCTGTGATTGTGAGACTAGCAGATGATCGGAGCTGCTTGTGTTCAGAGGACTTTGGTGTTTGTGTGAGTTTGAGCTGAAGCTCGGAGCAGCTGCAGTAACGATGTCTTCACTTCAGTCTCTGAGAGAGTTTATCAGCGAGCGACTAGCTGCTGCTGCTGAAGAAATCTTCAGACACTGTGAAGGAACCATCGTCCAGTACGAGGAGGAGCTCTGTCGTCAGCGCAGACTGCTGGATATCATCTGGAAACCACAGCTTCAGCTGCACCAGATAGGTATGTTCACTTCTACAAAGGAGAGAAGCTTCATCTTCCAGAACATTCTGATCTAAGTTCTAGGGGGGTGTTGGGGGGTGCAATGACAAAGAAAAAGTTTAATTGAATAAGAACATGAGGTTTAAACTTAATAATAAACATTTCTGACAATAGATGTATTATCATTTCACTCAGTCATCTGACCTGTGCTCTTTGGAGGGTTGATAAACAAACAAACAAATTTAAGGCCTCTTAAGTTAACGCAGTGTGCGAAGTAGTTAAAAACAAGTTTATTTTACTATTATAAGATCATCTTATTAAAAAAACAGGATAAAGTAAATAAAGCTTTTTCACTTCATCTTAAATATTATAAAAAACCAGGATAAACTGCATAAAGCTGCTTCACTTACAACAGCAACAGACAGATTAATGAAATGTGTTGATTTGGAGACAGGTCTATTGTTCGGCACTAATCCTATGATCCTAGCTTGTTAGACGCTGATGCTATCGCGCAAACTAGCTGTCCTGTATGATCATGGATCGGTTTAATGTTGGAGAGTATTTTCATGGACCGGTGTGTAAGACGCTGTTGATAAATACAACAGTATTAATTTATAGGACATTCATAAAAGCAGTACTTTCTAAATAATAACTGAATTTAATCCACTGTGTTTTAGCAGCGTCTCTGTAGCATAACAGAGTCGCTGTTTACTGTGCTCAATCCTCCTGCCTCCTTAAAATTGCAGTTTTAATGTCAATAATGATATATAATGACAATAATCCAAAACGTTACACTGTTTTTAGGTGTTCTTTGTTATGAGTTTTCATAACATGTAATCACCTGGAGGCAGAATTCAGAAATCTCTAGTAAATCTGTCTTTGTTTTTTCAGCACTTTTGATAATTTAAAAATACAGTTAGATGACAATAAAGCAGTTCGGACCATTTATACAATGGCTATTAAAAGTATTCATACCCCTTGAACCTCTCCACAATTTCTCACATTACGACCACAGACATACAGTTATTTAATTGAAAATGTATGTGAAAGTGGAAAGAAAATTATTTACAAATAAACTGAAAAGTGCAGTGTGTAAAAGTATCCCCCCCCCCCCCCCCCCCCCCCCCCACACACACACACACACCCCGAAGTCAATACTTGGTGGAACTCCCTTTTACTGGGATTACAGCTGCAAGTCTTTAGGGGTTTGTCTCTACCAGTTTTGCACATTTAGAGACTGATGTCCATTCTTACTGCAAAACAATTCAAACTGAGTCAGATTAGATGGAGAGTGTTTGTGAACAGCAGTTTTCAGATCTTAGCACATATTCTCGATTGGATTTAGGTCTGGACTTGGACTGGGCTGTTCCAACACATGAATATGTTTCATTTTAAGTCATTTCATTGTAGCTTTGGCCTTATGTTTAGAGTCGTCCTGTTGGAACGTGAATCTGTGCTCTAGTCTTTAACAGGTTTTCCTCCATTATTGGTCTGTATTTGCCTCTATCCATCTTCCTATCAACTATGTGGGTATGGTGTGTTCAGAGTGATGTTAGATTTCCTCCACACATAGAGCTTTGCATTTAGACCAAACATTCCATTTTGGTCTCATCTGACCAGAGCTCCTTCCACACGTTTGCTGGGTCATTAACATGGTTTATGGAAAACTGCAAACAGGACTTGTGGTTTTCTTTTTCCAATGACTTTCTTCTTACCACTCTTCCATAAAGTCCAGTGTAGTGCATGACTGATGGTTGTCCTATGGACAGATTCCTCCACCTGAGTTGTAGATCTCTGCAGTTCATCCAGAGTCATCATGGGCCTCCTGGCTGCATCTCTGATCAGTGCCCTCCTTGTTCGGCCTGTTAGTATAGGTGGACGACCATGTCTAGGTACTTTTACACTTGTGCTATACTCTTTCCATTTGTGGATGATGGACTGAACAGTGGTTTGTGAGATGTTCAAACCTTGGGAAATCTTTTTAAAGCCCAGCCTTCCTTTAAATTTCTCCACAACTTTCTCCCTGACCTGTCTGGTGTGTTCCTTACACTTCATGATGCTCTTTTCTCTTCAATATTCTCTTGACAAACCACAGAGACTGTCACAATACAGCTGGATTTGTATACTGAGAATAAATTACACACAGTTGGACTCCTATTAAGTCATTTAATCAACATTTGATCAGTCACCAATCATCAAGCAACTTCTGAAGGCAATTTGATGCACCCAAAAGAAAGGGGGCGGAACACTTTTGCATACTGCAGTTTTTTATTCATTAAAGAAACTGAAATCTTGTATAATTTTATTTGCACTTTACAAGTGTGTGCCACTTTGTGTTGATCTTTCACATAAAATTCCAATAAAATGTTTGTGTGTTTGTGGTCATAATGTGAGATGATGTGGACAGGTTGAAGGGGTATCAACACTTTTTCAAGCCACTGTAGATTAATTTTATGCCATTTTATTTTCTTTAAAAAAATCTGAAACATTTTAAAAAGTAAAATTCCCATGGTGTTTCTTTGTAAAATAGTGTAAGAAAATAATTTGTTTTTTTCTTCGTTGATTGGGCTGGGAATTAGGCAGAGAAATTGGTCTTAAGTTTAAACAAGCAAGGTCTTAAAAAGATCTTAAAAACTCTTAACTTTAACAAGAAGACTTTTTAGACCTTGAATAGTGTTACGTCCCCCTGCTGCTGCCACCACATCCTGTCATGCTGCCTCACCCGGCAGGTGAAGCCAATCATCTTAATCAGCACCTGCCGGGTATTTAAGACCAAGGAGGCCACACCAAAGAAGGCAGGAGGCAGAGAGCAGGAGGCAGAGAGCAGGAGGCAGAGAGCAGGAGGCAGAGAGCAGGAGGCAGAGAGCAGGAGGCAGAGAGCAGGAGGCAGAGAGCAGGAGGCAGAGAGCAGGAGGCAGAGAGCAGGAGGCAGAGAGCAGGAGGCAGAGAGCAGGAGGCAGAGAGCAGGAGGCAGAGAGCAGGAGGCAGAGAGCAGGAGGCTGGATTTGTGCTGGTTTGTGTCTCTTTTGGTTCCTCAACAGTCTTATACTGTTGGGTTTTGTCATTTTAATTTGGGTTTGGGACCTTGGTAGTCTTAGTTTGCGGGCTTTGTTTCTGTTTTTGTTAATAGGTAGTTTTGGTTAGGCAGCCCTTAGCAGGGAGCTGCTGACTCCGACGGCCAGCATGGCTGGGTCAGCTGTCTCCCTGACCTTTTGTTTTGTTTGGCCAAGGTTCCAGTTCCCTTTGGTTTGTCTTTTTGTTAAAACCAGCACTTGAATTATTTTGCTTTTGTTTTGTTTTCAGGACACAGAGTTTTGTTTATTTAATAAACTGTGTCTTTTTAATTCTGTGTCCATTCTTTTCTTTATGTTGCGACCCCATCTTATCTACCCCTAGACATGAGCCATGTTGGGGTCGTAACAATAGTCTTAAATTTTACTTTAAGAAACATGTAGAAACTGAGCTGGTACATATTCCCGGATCTCCATGACCCTGGAAGGGATTTGGAGGGTTCAGAAAAAAATGTGTAAAAAGTTCCTTTTTGTGTTTGTGTCCCTGCAGTCCTCCCCCAGCGTTGGATTATTGAAGAGGAATATTTCTGCAACCAACAGAGGAACTTCAGAGAGAAACCTGAGGAACAAGAACCTCCACAGATCAAAGAGGAGCAAGAAGGGCTTTGCGTCAGTCAGGATGAAGAGCAGCTTGATGTGAAGCAGGAGACTGATACCTTTTTGGACATTTCTACTTTTGATGAAAAGGAGCACAATGAGGCAGAACTAAACAAACGGCAGAACTTTAATGTAACTGATTGTCAACAGGAAGAACCAAATACAGACGAAGAGACAGACCCACAGAACAGAAATCAGAGGAAGAAAAGAGCCAGAAATCATGCTCAAAATACAGAAAGCTCTCACATGTCAGATGGTCAGTGTGACTCTGATGATAGAAAAAAACATGAAAAGGCAACGGTGGTTAAAAAACACAATCTCAAAAGAGACTTTCCGATAAATCTGGTAAAAACAGAAATTGCACACAATATGTCCGGCCACATGAGTTCTGAGTCTGATAAAGGACCATATGTCTGTAAAGAATGTGTTAAAAGTTTTGGTAAAAGGTCTCAGTTCAGAACTCACATGAGAATCCATAGAGGAGAAAAGCTTTTTTCCTGCAAAGATTGTGACATAACGTTTCACCGGGTCTTTCAGCTCAAAAAACACATGAGAACTCACACAGGAGAAAAGCCTTTTTCTTGTAAAGACTGTGACAAAAGTTTTCGGCATTTATCTAAACTTAAAATACATGTGACAAATCACACAGGAGCAAAGCCTTTTTCTTGTGAAGAATGTAATAAAAGTTTTAGTCATAACAATGGCTTCAAAAGACACATGAGAATTCACACAGGAGAAAGGCCTTATTCTTGTAAAGAATGTGATAAAAGTTTTAAACAACTAACTCATCTAAAATCACACATGAGAACTCACACAGGAGAAAGGCCTTTTTTTTGTGAAGAATGCAATAAATGTTTTAGTAATATCTTTAGTCTCAAAACACACATGAGAACTCACACAGGAGAAAAGCTTTCTTTTTTCTTGTGAAGAATGTGATCGATGTTTTAGTCATAAAAGTAGTCTCAAAAGACACATGAGAATTCACACTGGAGAAAAGCTTTTTTCTTGTAAAAATTGTGATAAAAGTTTTAGTCGTGCAGCTACTCTTAAATCACACATGAGATCTCACACAGGAGAAAGGCCTTTTTCTTGTAACGAATGTGATAAAAACGTTCGTAATACCATTAATCTCAAAATACACATGAGATCTCACACAGGAGAAAAGCCTTTTTCATGTAAAGAATGTGATAAAAGTTTTAGTCAAAAAAGTAGTCTCAATTCACACATGAGAATTCACACAGATGAAAGTATAAATAATGTGATTTAATCAAGTAAATAATCTCAAACACAAGAAAACTCACACGGGAGAGAAGCTTTATTTTCTAAAGAATGTGATTAATGACTTAAACTTAAAAAGAGACAAAAAATAAACTACAGCAGAAGTTTTGTGCAGAAAAGACTAAGAGTTTTAATTAGAGCAATGAAATATTGTGAATTTTTTAAAAGATGATGGAATTCTCATATAGATTGCAGAGGTTAAAATGTTTTTGCCGCTTGTATTTTCAGTTGTTAATTGTATATTACAGATAATAAAAAGCTAAAGTTTTGAATCTTAAGAAATAGAATTAAAAAAACCCTCATGTTCCTTTTGGTAAAAAGAAGGCTGTCTGACCCAGTTATTTTTTTTTTTATTTTTATTTTTTAACTTGTCCTGTCCAACAGCTGAGCAAACAGATATGAGCTGAGAGCCTCTTGCATTAGACAGATTTTACTCTTACAATCGGGGGTTATAAATCATTGGGAACACAAAATGTATGTTGGTATAAGCCCCTTTCGTAATGTAAACGAAACTTTATTAATATTAACTTTGTGTTCTTTTTGTTGGACCGGACGGGGAAAAAAAAAAGGCGCGGGGGGGGGGCAACAGGCAACAAAATGCTGAAGCTTATACCCATTACAATAGTGAGTGTTGGCCTAAAATGGGCAGGGCCTGTCCACACACTCAGCTGTTACAAACATACCTGCCGGCTCCAAGAGTGTTTACAAACTTGTCCACAACCAGTTCACACGCACACTTGTGCATACCAACCAACACATGTAAAGCATTACATTCTGACACGCACACTATTTGAAGGTGCAAATGTGAGCCGACGCCTGTGCTCAAGTGAATGTTATGTTAAGCTGAAGTGGATGAAGGAATGGAAAAAAAAAAAAAGGAGGGAGAGCTCCCAGACATCCCCACACCAAAACCCCCGCCGAGGCAGCAGCGCCGACCAGGGCCCGCCCCCGCACCCATACTGTGGGGTCAACGGAGGAGATCCGCCCGCCAGGTAGTCCGGCCAAGCACCCAGACCAGGGCCCGCAGGACCACCACATGGGCCCCCAACACCCGAGCGCAGTGAGGTACGGAAGCGCAGAGCGCAGGGCCCAGCCCAGTCAGGAGAGCAGCCCCCCCACCGCGCCGGGCGGTCCAGCGCGAGGCCCCACCCCCGAGAGCCCCACCACCCCAGACAAGCCGCCCACCACCACCCAGGAGTTCTGAGCATCCCCACATCTGTTGTCCGGCTGTTTTACTCTGTTTTGCTCTTAGTTATTGTATCTTGTTATGTTTATTTCTTCCTGCACCCTGAGTGAGAAGAAGGAAGAGGACAATGACCCTCTTGTGACGTTGCATTAGAAAGTTAGAACTATAAAATAAAATAAAAAAATAAAGTAAGAAAAAAATAAAGTAAGACAGGGTGAAATAATATTAAAAAACGGCTTTGTTGCTCACACCAAAGAACGGCTTTTTTGTTTCATTCATCAGTTCACGGGGTGGGTTTCTACTATGCTGCTCACCTGCTGCTGTGGATTACTGGATTCCTTTTTTTTTATCTCATCTTTGAGCCAGTTTGGGAAGCACTGTACCTGCAACAATGAGGGCACGTCTTTACTTTGACCGATCCGCAACTCTGCGTGCACATGCGTATGGGCCAGTTACTCTTAATCTACGTTTTGTTTCATTGAACTAAAAGGAAATATTTTAACATTATAAAAGCTAGGTAATGAGGGTTTCTATAGTCCAGTAATTGTAATTAAGAGTTCTGACTTGCAGACAGCTTGAGCAACTTACTTTGCTGCGATATCAGCTGAAGGACAATGGACCGTCAAAGTCTGCAGTCATAACGAGGAGATCTTAACTCTGTTCAAACCAGAAAGACGACTGTTAATCAGGCAGCAGAAGAAGGAATATCGATCTTGGACAAACGCCCTAATCATGTCACTGGTTTCATGAAGTGTGATATATGTTTCTAATGAAAATAATCGGCATACCTTTTGACACTTTACTTATGTTAATGATTTTCTAATGAAAAAATTAATCTGCATATATTTTTAAGATATATGACACTTGCCTTCTATTAGTGACTTTTCTAATTAAAAATATTCTGCACATATTTCTGAATTTTGATAATTGATCTGCACATGAACAGTGTTATGTCTTCTTACATAGCCATGTGATTTATTGTTACTTAAGGATTCTTAATCACCTGAGTCCATGTTGATAAGGAATAAATATTTGATCATTAATTATGAACCGGGCACTGATCATTCATGTAGAGAAAATGGTAAGGTAGAGCCGGGGTAGAATTATATAAATTCACTTCCTCCCACTCCCTTTCAAGCAATCTGTCACTGATGCCTAGTTATACTATGTCTTTTTTAATGTAAATCTCTGTTGATTGATTGTATCACACATGCATTATTCCTTTTGCTTTATTGACTGAAATAAACCATTTTTAATCTAATATAATCTTTTCTCTTTACCATGTTTTATTAACTGCTCTCTACATCTACCTCACTCTCTTTTGGCCTCCTGAAGTAAAAAATAAGAGCTCAAATGTATTTGCTTACGTTGGTCATCATGTTTCTGCTTTGCTGATGTAATCATTTTCTTTTTTTTTTTTTTTAAGAATAAATTATTCATCAGTAAATATATTCTTTCTTAGTTTTACGATTGAAGGAGTAATGAGATATCACATCTGTACCATTATTTCTAGCAGTAGTACGAACTTCAAAAAAATACTTTACAAGTGGGGGACAGAAAGTTGCCATGATGCCTAGGTCCACAGAGATGACGGCATGATGCTAAAAGAAGTCACCAAAAATCCTAAAATGTTATCACAAGACCTACAACAGGCTCTGATGTGGAAATACATGACTCTGCTATCAGAAAGAGACTGCACACGTTTGACTTTCATGCGAGGTGTGCAAAGAGGAAACCATTGCTCTCCAAGAAATCATGAAGGCAAGAAAATGTGTGCAAAAATAATGGCTTCTGGAATAATGTTCTTTGGACAGATAAGTCTAAGATTGAATTATTTGGATACCAGAACAGAAGACATGTATGGTGTAAACCAAATACAGCTTTTCAGAAAATTACCTCATACTAACTATGAAGCATGGAGGTGAGAGTGTCATGGTTTGGGAATGCTTTGCTGCAGTAAGACCTGGCCAGCTCCTCATCAAAGAATCCATGATGAATTCTGCTGTATATCAGAGGGTATTTGAGTAAAATGTGAAACGATCTGTAAGAAAATTAAAGCTACAACGGAACTGGACCCTGCAACATGTAAATGACCCAGCAAATCTACCAAGAATTGGCTAACAAATAAGTAATGGAGAGTCCTGGACTGGCCAAGTCACAGCCTAGATTTCAATCCAATTGAGATGTTGTGGGGTGGCTGGAAACTGGCAGTACATGAAAGAAACCGCTTAAATTTCTTTCGGTTGAAAGAGTTTTGCATGGAGGAGTGGGGCAAAACTACATGTTAAAACTTAAGACCAATTTCTCTGCCTAATTCCCAGCCCCATTAACGAAGAAAAAAAAAAACAATTTTCATACATTGGGCATAGAAATGCATAAACTGTTTAACTGGACTTCAGAATGGTCAAAAATCCTTCCAATATTTAAAAAATTGATTAATTCACAAGAAAGTAAAGAACATCTAAATAAAAAAAAAAATAACAGGCTTCTTTAGAACAAACATGATAATTTTAATTAATTATGTGCATTAACGTTGACAACCTAAGATCTATTTGATCAAATCTATTTCATCTTGGATGTGCTTTGTCAAATCTGAACATTTTGATTAGTAAGAGTGTTATGACGTCATATCAGCTGTCATCTAGTTGACCTAAAACTGTTAGATGTTTTTTACTTTACTTCCTTATTAATTAATTATTTTTTTAAATACTGGAAGGGTTTTTGACCATTCTGAAGTCCAGTTAAACGGCGTATGCATTTCTTTGTAAATAAAGTTTCTGCACGTGACCCGGAAGTAAACATAACGAGGCGCTAGCTGCTGTTAGCACCGTTAGCTTGTGTTCAGAGGACGGTGCTTCTTTGTTCGGACGTTTGTGAGGTTTTTGGACAGAAAGGACGAAACTTCGTTCGTGTCGGATCTCTCAGCATTTTCCAAAGTGTCGTAAATGAATGAATACGTGTTGAACGTAAAGACAACGTGGCTGTGATTGTGAGACTAGCAGATGATCGGAGCTGCTTGTGTTAAGAGGGGCGGCATTGTTTTATGTGACTTTAAGCTGCAGTAACGCTGTCGTCACTCGACTAGCTGCTGCTGCTGAAGAAATCTTCAGACACTGTGAAGGAACCATCGTCCAGTACGAGGAGGAGCTCTGTCGTCAGCGCAGACTGCTGGATATCATCTGGAAACCACAGCTTCAGCTGCACCAGATAGGTATGTTCACTTCAACAAAGGAGAGAAGCTTCATCTTCCAGAACATTCTGGTCCTAGCAGGGTGTTGGTGGGGGTTAAAAACAAGTTTATTTTGCTATAATGAGATCATCTTATTAAAAAAAACCTAAATACATATATATCTAATCTATCAGTTATGTTTGGTTTCTCTAGGACTTTTTTTTTTTTTTAAAAAACAGGGTGAAATGTAAAATAGGGTTAAATTTCACACTTTTTCCTGTGTTGCGTAGCGTTTTAACCCTTTTTGACCTTGAGAAGGAACTACTTTGCATAAACTGGATTTGAGAGAAAAGAGGACATCAAACCAAACATTTTGAGCTATAGATCAATGTTCTAGCTTAAGAATCTATGGAGATATTCGTTTTCAAAGTTGCTCTAACGCTTTAAATTGCTGTATTAGTGATTCTGGTGAAATGTGAGCAACGCGTTACTTCTGGCTTTACGCACTGGCTGGGGCACGCCAGCAGTCCTGTTCTTAATGAAAAAAAAGGAGGGAGAATTCCCAGCCATCCCCACACCAAGACCCCCGCCGAGGCAGCAGCGCCGACGAAGGCCCGCAACCCATGGCTCCCTCCTTTTTTTTAACATTCCATCATCCACTTCAGCTTAACATTTGCAGAGACTGCAGCTCAGATCATCCCGCTTCAAGGGAGCCAGGCCGGAGCTCACCTGTTCCCGGAGCTGCGGCGCCGTCTCCACCTCCTGACGCCGCTTTCCCTCCGGTCTCCACCACGAGAATGAAGCGCCACCGGCTGCTCCGTGAAGCGGTAACCCGATGCGCAGGTGAGCCTTCCGGGGTTTGGAGAACATCTTGCCCGATGCTCTGGGGGTCCCACCTGCGAAGCTTCACCCGGGATCGCTGTCTGTCCGGCGGCGTCATTCTGGTGCCTCAGGAGCCCCAGCTTTCCGTGCTGGGAGCCCCAAACTGACCTCTGGATCGGCGCGGAACCCAGTCCTCATCCTGGGAGACTCCATTGTCCGGCAAGCCAACATCAAGAGGTGCTACACTCACTCCATCTCTGGAGCATCAGTTAAGGACATTCATAACTATGCCCACCAGCTCACCACTAAACACCCCTCAGCTACATCTGTTATAATACACGCAGGTACCAATGACATTAAGTTCCAGCAGTCTGAGACTTTGAAAACGGACTTCATCACCTCATTCGCCACATCCAACAGTCAAACTTGCAATGCATCATATCAGGTCCACTACCTGCATCACGCTACAGTGACATCAAATTCTCTCGAATCCATCAGCTCCATATCTGGTTAAAAAGGTACTGCCACTCCATAAACGTTCACTACATTGACAACTTCACCACATTCTACAATAGACCGAACCTTTTCAAACCAGATGGCTTACATCCAAACCATACAGGCCCTTATCTCTTCAGGATGAACATTGAACTCACTCTCCAGTCCTGCACTGTTCCTTCCAGCTGACGTTTCAACCACAACACACACAATTCCTCCATATCAACATATTTTATTCCAGTACACATCACTAGCAGGCATCCGAAATATCCAAATTCAAAGTCACTCATTCCTACTGTCAGATGTCTCCACCACATACAAACAACACCAAATACAGAAAGGAAATTAAATACAAAATCATCTTTGGATTCACCTGCTACACTGAACATGGCTCTTAAACATCAGGTCTCTGTCAAACAAGTCTTTTATAATGAATGATCTGATTGTTGACCATAATTTGAACTGTCTGTTTTGAACTGAAACCTGGCTTGGTACTGATGCTCCAGCTATTCTCACTGAGGCTTCTCCACCTAATTTTAACTTTCTATTTTCAATCAGAGGAGGTAAGAGAGGTGGTGGAACAGCATCAATTGCTCAACGAGGTTTTAAAACTTAAGTTTTTGCCTCAACTGTGTATTCTTCATTTGAGCATCATTCATTCTTGTTCTGCAACCCACCTATTTTAGCAGTAACTGTTTACAGACGATCAAATCCTCCCTCTAGTTTCCTACAAGAATTATCTGAGTTTTTATCCACCATGATCTTAAGGCATAATAGGATTTTAATTACTGGGGGTTTTAATCTTCATGTTGACAATTTGACAGATCCTTTTGCCTTTGAGTTTCTAAATCTTTTAAATTGTATGGATTTGACCCAGCATGTTGCACAGCTACTCACAACCGAGGACACACCCTGGACTTGGTCATTACCTACAGCCTGTCTGCTGGTGTGTCTTCTGTTGTTGACTTGGCTGTCAGACCATTACTGTGTGTTTTTTAAGGTGACTGGTTTTATCCAGCAGGAGGCCTCAGTGAGAACTGTGACGAAACGATATATAAATCCTGAAGTGGCTGCAAATTTTATTGACATTTTAAAACTAACTCCTGCTCACATTTGACCTCAATCCTGCGATTCCTTAACTTTAATGACAGGCTGAAGTCTGCCATCGATCTAGTTGCCCCACTGAAAACAAAAATCCTGAAACTGAATCCAAAGACACCTTGGAGAAATGGGGCTTCTCTAATTCTTAAGAGAATTTGCAGACGAGCAGAGAGAAAGTTTAGAAAAACCAATTTAACAGTCGACTATGACTTTTTTAAAGATCAACTGAAAATTTACAACCACGCTGTCATACAGGCAAGGACACTTTATTTTTCCAATCTCATCACAGACAATAAACACAATCCCCAGTTTCTTTTTAAAACTATTGTTTTTTTATTAAACAAAGATTTTAATAAATCTATAATGCCTCACTCACAGACTACATGTGAGGACTTTGCAGACCACTTCAGGAGTAAAGTCACTGCTATCAGATCTAACCTTCAACCGGTTCATAGCACTAATTGTAATAGATCCGTGGGGTTGGCTTTACCTGAGGAAACACTGGAGAGTTTTGTCCTGGTTGATGAGAAGATGCTTGGTCGAGTTTTTTCCCAAGCAAACACTACAACCTGCCTTTTAGACCCCATTCCCACTTCTCTTTTAAAAAAACCTGTTATGGATTCTTCGAGTCGCAGCTTTTAACTATAGTAAACTGCTCTCTTCAGACTGGTGTCTTCCCCACTGCCTGTAAGACGGCAGTGGTGAGGCGCCTTCTGAAGAAGAATAAATTGCATCAAAAAATTATGGATAATTATAGACCTGTATCCAACCTACCATTTTTAGGTAAAACTATTGAAAAAATAGTTTTTACTCAGTTGCATGATTTTCTAAATAAACATAATATTTTAGAAAAATGTCAATCTGGTTTTAGGACAAATCACAGTACTGAGACGGCTCTTTTAAAGATTTTAACTGACCTCAGAAATAATTCTGACATGCAGAAACTTTCTATTCTGGTGCTGCTGGATCTTAGTGCCGCCTTCGATACAGTTGATCACCAGATTTTATTAAACAGACTTATGAGTCGGGTTGGCCTCTCAGGAACTGTTCTTAACTGGTTCCGTTCTTATCTAACCGATCGACATTTTTATGTAAGTATGGATACATGCTCCTCTAGAATCCACAAAATAAGTTGTGGGGTTCCCCAAGGGTCGATTTTAGGACCTATACTTTTTAATTTATACATGTTGCCTCTTGGGGATGTCATCAGGAGACACGGGGTTAACTTTCACAGCTACGCTGATGATACACAGCTTTACATCGCCGTGTCTCCTGATGACCTTGAACCTATAAACACTCTTTTAAATTGTATTTTAGATATGAAGTCGTGGATGGCAGAAAACTTCTTACAGCTCAACCAGGACAAAACAGAAGTTTTAATTATTGGTCCTGAAGACAAGACAGAGATGATTTTACCCAAACTCACAAACTTTAAACCTTCTCACCGTGTGGGAAACCTGGGCGTACTTTTTGACTCTGAGCTGAATTTTATCCCACATATCAGAAATGTTATGAAGACGGGATTTTGTCATCTTAAAAACATTGCCAGAGTCCGTCCATTCCTCTCTCTTGCCAGCACAGAGGTGCTGATGCTTTTATTTTCAGTCGTTTAGATTATTGTAAAGCCCTGCTCTCTGGGTTACCCAAAAAGTCTCTTTCAAATTTACAATTATTACAGAACTCAGCGGCACGAGTTCTGACGAGGACCAGGGGACGGGAACACATTACACCCATTTTAAAATCGCTGCATTGTCTCCCTGTACGTTTCAGGATTGATTTTAAAGTTATTTTAATGGTTTATAAATGTTTTAATGGTCTTGGGCTTTCTTATTTAAGTGACCTGCTTTTAAGACATGAACCCTCGCGGACCTTGAGGTCCTCTGGCACCGGCCTCTTAGTTGTCCCTAAGGTGAGGACCAAAATCTTTGGGGAGAACTCATTCCACCATGACGGTCCTCGCCTCTGGAACGGCCTGCTGGAGAGCCTCAGGGCCGCAGAGACCATAGAGGTTTTTAAGAAGAGGCTCAAGACCCACCTTTTTAATTTAGCTTTTTTATGATTTTTAGAATTATTTAATTTGATCGTTTCCAATTTTTTTTTAAGAAAATGTAATTATTAACTTTTATTTGAATAATTTTATAGTTAATTTATGTACACAATTATTGTATATGCATATTTATTTATTTGTTTATTTTTATTATTATTATTATTTATTTATTTATTTATTATTATTATCATTTTTTAAAAATTCTTTTTATTCATTTATTCTTGAACTCCAGTGTTTCCCCACGGGAATCCGCTGTTCCGGGGTCCTCCTGCCTATGAGTGAGCTGGTGCTGCAGTGCTCATTCTCAATAGGGCAGCTGGGGTACCTCCATGTTAAGGGGGCTCTGGACTGCCCTGTGTTGGGTAGGGCACTTTGTTGATGACCCCTGTGGTTGGGCTGGACCTTGGAATAAACGGATCCCCGTAATATCGTTTCTCCACAGCAGTACTGACCCAGACCTTTTCCTTAGAGCTGCAGTTTTTAATCTTGGTTCAGTTTTCCTGTGGGGGGTGTCATGTATTGTGGGGGCTGGGTGGATGGAGGGAGGAGCTGGGGAGGGAAGGGTGGTTGTTATTGTAATTGTATATTTTTATTATTATATTTTTATTATTATTTTTATCTTATTATATTTTTATTTTATTCATTTATTTATATTTATGTAAAGCGCCTTGGGTTTTCACAAGAAGGAAAGGCGCTGTACAAATAAATAAAGTTTGAAGTTTGAACATAACATTCACTTGAGCACAGGCGTCGGCTCACATTTGCACCTTCAAATAGTGTGCGTGTCAGAATGTAATGCTTTACATGTGCTGGTTGGTATGCACAAATGTGCGTGTGAACTGGGTGTGGACAAGTTTGTGAACACTCTCGGAGCCTGCAGGTATGTTTATAACAGCTGAGTGTGTGGACAGGCCCTGCCCATTTTAGACCAACACTCACTATTCTATTGGGTATAAGCTCCAGCATTTTGTTGCCTGTAGACTTACAACTCTACCTTCTCTTTCCAGTAGTCATCCTCTAACTTCTATAAACCCCCCACTCCCGACTCTCTCTTTTTCCCCCTTTCTTTTTCCGTCCGGTCCAACAAAAATAATACAAACAAAAAACAAAATTAGTATTAATAAAGTCTTGTTTAAATTACAAAAGGGGCGGATTCGAATATACACACGTGGACAAAATTGTTGGTACCCCTTAGTTAAAGAAGGAAAAACCCACAATTCTCACTGAAATCACTTGAAATTTACAAAAGTAACAATAAATAAAAATTTATTGAAAATTAAATAATCAAAATCAGCCATCACTTTTGAATTGCTGATTAACATAATCATTTTTAAAAAACTAATGAAACAGGCCTGGACAAAAATGATGGTACCCATAACTTAATATTTTGTTGCACAACCTTTTGAGGCAATCACTGTAATGAAGCGATTTCTGTATTTGTCAATGAGCGTTCTGCAGTTGTCAACAGGTATTTTGGCCCACTCCTCATGAGCAAACTGCTCCAGTTGTCTCAGGTTTGATGGGTGTCTTCTCCAAATGGCATGTTTCAGCTCCTTCCACAGATGTTCAATGGGATTCAGATCTGGGCTCATGGAAGGCCACTTTAGAATAGTCCAACGCTTTTCTCTCAGCCATTCTTGGGTGTTTTTGGCTGTGTGTTGTCCTGTTGGAAGACCCATGACCTGCGACTGAGACCAAGCTTTCTGACACAAGGCAGCACATTTCTCTCCAGAATGCCTTGATAGTCTACAGATTTCGTTATTCCTTGCACACATTCAAGACACCCTGTGCCAGATGCAGCAAAGCAGCCCCAAAACATGACTGAGCCTCCTCCATGTTTCACCGTAGGGACAGTGTTCTTTTCTTCGTATGCTTGGTTTTTGAGTCTATGAACATAGAGTTGATGTGCCCTACCAAAAAGCTCCAGTTTGGTCTCATCTGTCCAAAGGACATTCTCCCAGAAGCTTTGGGGCTTGTCAACATGCATTTTTGCAAATTCCAGTCTGGCTTTTTTAGGATTGTTTTTCAGCAGTGGTGTCCTCCTTGGTCGTCTCCCATGAAGTCCACTTTGGCTCAAACAACGACGAATGGTGCGATCTGGCACTGATGTACCTTGGCCTTGGAGTTCACCTTTAATTTCTTTGGAGGTTGTTCTGGGCTCTTTGTATACAATTCGAACGATCCGTCTCTTCAATTTGTCATCAATTTTCCTCTTACGGCCACGTCCAGAGAGGTTGGCTACTGTCCTGTGGTTATTGAACTTCTGAATAATATGAGCTACTGTTGTCACAGGAAGTTCAAGCTGTTTAGAGATGGTCTTATAGCCTTTACCTTTAAGATGTTTATCTAGAATTTTTTTTCGGATGTCCTGGGACAATTCTCTCCTTCGCTTTCTGTTGTCCATGTTCAGTGTGGTACACACCTTTTCACCAAACAGCAGAGTGACTACTTGTCTCCCTTTAAATAGGCAGAGTGACTGATTATGAGTTTGGTAACACCTGTGATGTCAATTAAAGGACACACCTGAGTTAATCATGTCAGTCTGGTCAAATAGTTTTCAATCTTTCATACCATCATTTTTGTCCAGACCTGTTTCATTAGTTTGTTTTTTTTAACTAATTATGTTAATCAGCAATTCAAAAGTGATGGCTGATTTTGATTATTTAATTTCCAATATTTTTTTATTTATTGTTACTTTTGTAAGTTTCAAGTGATTTCAGTGAGAATTGTGGGTTTTTCCTTCTTTAACTGAGGGGTAACAACAATTTTGTCCACGTGTGTACATTTTGTGTTCCCAATGAATTATAACTCCCGATTGTAAGAGTAAAATCTGTCTAATGCAAGATGCTCTCAGCTCATATCTGTTTGCTCAGCTGTTAGACAGGACAAGTTAAAAAAAAAAAAGATGTGGTGGAACTGAGTTTTATGCCACACAGACAGTTCCGGGGCCATGTGGTCCATGTGGTTGGAAAAATACAGAAAAGAACAGGAGCAACAGAAGGAGCAGGATAAGCGGACACTAAGAAAAGTCGTGCAGCTCCAGTTGAACGAGCTGCAGAACAAAGGCAAACCAAAGACATATGCACCTGTACTGAGTGCTGAGCCAAAGGACATTGCAGGATGGGTGCCAACACAGCAGCCTGTTGTGGCAGCCCCACCAGCTGGACTTCCAGTACCAGCACCTCAAGCCCAGCAACCACTAGTCATCAGTGTGTACTTCAGGCAGGTTTCTGCTCCAAGAAATGGCAGGTCAAGAGGGGGGCCAAGGCCTCAAGGATCTCAAGGTTGGGGAGGAAGTCTGAACAGACGGATAAGGGATCATCAACTCCCAGAGCCTGCTGGGGTTGCCAGTCTCTTAGCCATCTTAGTAGTCAGTGTCCTAATAATACGTGACAGGGTTTAGGTAATGGGAGATGGAGCCAGCAACCAAGACCCAGGCAAAACCCGGCAAACACAGGAGCACCTGGCCCAAAATATGGGTACTAGGGGTGCCCAGAGAGTCCTACGGGGGAGAGTCAGTTCCAAAGCTACCAAAAGCTACCAATTCTTGTCTTTGATCAAACACCTGTAAAATTATTAGGAAGAGATGTGCTATATAAATTAAAAGTTAACATTCTGTGCTCCCCTAAAGGTGTGTATATTTATGAAAAGGGTCTAAATTATCAAATGTTCCAACAAGTAGAATATGTTAAGGTTTATTGCCTAGGAAACATAAATGAACAAGTGAGCAACTTTTTGTCACCGTGGCAGAGATTTGTACATATGCAAATTCCCAAAGCAAGAATACCAATGTCTGAGTATCATTGCACCATATCTTATGATCCGTCCTGCAGCACAATTTTTGAAGTGGGTCAAATTGAAAAAAAACTGAAATTGTTCAGTTAGTAACAAATTACATTGTAATTGGACAACAGGGAGCAGCTATCGGTGTTGAACCAAATTCATTCATCTCAGAATGGTACAATGTTCCAGAGTTAGTTCCACACATTACCTTGTTGGTAAATGAAGGCTTTGAACCAAAAAACTTGGGACCAATGGGCAAGTCTGCTAAGCATATGAGAGGATTAAAGACAGACAACCCATTGATTTTCACAGCCAAAGATGAAGTAATGATTAAGATTGTGTGTGGAGTCTCAATGAGTGCCAAACCACAGGTTGTAACAGTTCCAATCAAAAAGTCATCCAGACAAATGGTGCAGGTTCCAGAAAGCCACTTAAGAGGAGATGTTAAAACAGGTTCCCGATCATGTGTGGTCAAAACATGACACGGATGTGGGACAAGTTAAATCAGCTAATCCAGTCCTAATACAGTTGAAACCTAATGTGAAGCTGCCGTATCGACCCCAATACCCTTTGAAGCAGAAGAAGGAATTAGTCACACAAAAAGAGGACTATTGTACTACCATTGTTTAAGGACGACAGATCTAAGTATTGCTTAGTGCATGACTTACGTGCTGTGAACGAGGTAGTACAGGATTGGCCAGCCGATGTTCCAAACCCCCATAATCTATTGACAAACATTCCTCCAAGGGCCAAGTTTTTTACTGTGATTGATTTGTGTTCAGCATTTTTCAGCATTCCACTAACTGAGGAATCCTAGTATGTTTTTGCATATACGTATAGGAACAAGAAGTTCAGTTAGACCAGTTTTTCCACAAGGGTTTAAACACAGTCCACACGTGTTTAACCAGATTCTGAGGACAGATCTTGAAGGGTTACCTATTAGCAGTACGTTGCTGCAATACGTTGATGACTTACTGATCTGTTCAGAGACAATTGAGGATTGCCATAAAGACTCTGTGGCACTGCTGGAGAGACTGTCAGAGGGGGGACATAAAGTGTCTCAAGCCAAAATGGAATATTGCCAGTTACAAGTGGAGTATTTGGGAAGAAGAATCTCACATGGAGCCATCGCTCTGACTCCTTCCCAGGTGGAAGGAGTAAGCAAGGCTCCGCGACAACAAACAGTAGGTCAAATGATGACATTTTTAGGGATGACAGGTTTTAATTCAGAGTGGATTGAAGATTATGCCGTTAAAACTGGTCCCCTTCGAGAACTCTTGCCTTTTCCCCCGTCTTTTGTTGTGAAACTACAGCATTCTCTCTCTCCCTGCTGCGCGGAACAAGCTCCTATTTGCTACCAGCCTTTTTCACATCTGCGCTGTGCGAGAGACCGGTGGACTGACCTTACTCTGAACAGCCTAACTGTTTCAGTCCTACTCTTTGTTTCTGATTTTGTAGTTTTGAGGCAAACTTGTGAATTTTTACACATTATTTTTATGCAGGAATTTTCCCACATTATAAGAGCTCAGTTTGCGGAAATTCATTTTGTGTGTGATTGCGGCCATTCTGGGCGCAGAAGCCCAAAATTCTGGTCTGCGCCATTGATTGTGGTCTGGAAGGAGCCAGTGCACCCCTAGTCTGCTGCAACACTTACACAGAGCATCCTTAATGTGCATTTAAAAGGGATGGGACCTCTGTCAATGATTGAAGAAGATGTATTTAAAGACATGATTGGGAGGAGGTTGCACCCTGTCTACCACTTAAGTCGCTTTTGCAAACTAATGGAAGAAAAATAAATGTAGAATATTTTAATGTCCACTAATTGCAATTAAGTAAAATCTGTAATCAAAAACCTATTTTTTGCATATTATTTCTATGGGAAGTTTATACAATGATTTAGAACAGGGATCAGGAACCTTATAACTTGCAACACAATCATAGCTTGTTTTGTGCTAGCATGTAGCTCACTAATTTTTTTGTTTTTTTATAAGGTGACATTAAAATTGATGAACTATACATGCAAAATGTCTATTTCAATGAACAATAGCAGTACCGTACATGACATCAACCTCCACAGACCGAATGAAATAACGAAAATGAGAAAGAAAAACTCTTAAATTCAACAAGAAGACTTTTGAACACCTTAGAAAGTTTTACATTTTATTTTAAGAAACACATAGAAACCCTGAGCTGATACATATTCCAGGATCTCCATGATCCTGGAAGGAATTTGGAAGGTTAAAAAAAGGTGGATTTTTAAAATTAAAATTTGAAATTAGAGATTCTGCCAGAGACAAAATGAAATTTTATTAATGCAAAACAAAAAAAACAAAGTTCTTTTAAAATGAAAAAAGCTCCTTTTTGTGTTTGTGTCACTGTAGTCCTCCCCAGCGTTGGATTATAAAAGAGGAAGATTCCTGCAACCAACAGAAGGGCTTTGCGTCAGTCAGGATGAAGAGCAGCTTGATCTGAAGCAAGAGACTGATACCTTAATGGAGACTCCTACTCATGATGAAAAGGAGCACGGTAAGGCAGCTCTAAACAAACAGCAGAACTTCAATGTAACTGATAATCAGGATGAAGAATGAAGCCAACATGAAGGATCAAATATAGATGAAGAGACAGACCCACAGAACAGAAATCAGAGGAAGTAAAGAGACAGAAGACACGACCAACATCTGGATAGCTGTCACATGTCAGATGGTCAGTGTGACTCTGATGTTAGAAAAAAATGTAAAAAGTAAAATGCCCAAAGTATTTCTGTGTAAATTAGTGTTGGAAAAAGATTTGTTTTTTTCTTCTTTGATTTTGCTGGGAAATAGACAGGGAAACTGTTCTTAAGTTTAAACATGCAAGGTTTTAAAAAGGTCTTAAAAACTCTTAAATTTAACAAAAAGACTTTAAGATTTTAAAAAGTCTTAAATTTACTTTAAAAAACATGTAGAAACCCTGAGCTGGTACATATTCCCGGATCTCAATGACCCTGGAAGAGATTTGGAGGGTTCAGAAAAAAGTGCATTATTAAAATTAAAATTTGAAATTAGAGATTCTGCCAGAGACAAAATAAAATTTTATTAATGCAAAACAAAAAACAAAGTTCTTTTAAAATGAAAAAAAGCCCCTTTGTGTCCCTGCAGTCCTCCCCCAGCGTTGGATTATCGAAGAGGAAGATTTATTCAACCAACAGAGGAACTTCAGAGAGAAACATGAGGAACAAGAACCTCAACAGATCAAAGAAGAGCAAGAAGGGCTTTGCGTCAGTCAGGATGAAGAGCAGCTTGATCTGAAGCAAGAGACTGATACCTTAATGGAGACTCCTACTTATGATGAAAAGGAGCACGGTAAGGCAGCTCTAAACAAACAGCAGAACTTCAATGTAACTGATAATCAGGATGAAGAATGAAGCCAACATGAAGTATCAAATATAGATGAAGAGACAGACCCACAGAACAGAAATCAGAGGAAGTAAAGAGACAGAAGACACGACCAACATCTGGATAGCTGTCACATGTCAGATGGTCAGTGTGACTCTGATGTTAGAAAAAAATTAATAAAAAAGTAAAATGCCCAAGGTATTTCTGTGTAAATTAGTGTTAGAAAAAGATTTATTTTTTTCCTTCGTTAATTGGACTGGAATGTGCGCAGAGAAATTGGTCTTAAATTTTAAAAAGCAAGATCTTAAAAAATATAAATTTAACAAGAAGACTTTTTAATATTTTAGAAAGTCTTAAATTTTACTTTAAAAAACATGTAGAAACCCTGAGCTGGTACATATTCCCGGATCTCAATGACCCTGGAAGAGATTTGGAGGGTTCAGAAAAAAGGTGGATTATTAAAATTAAAATTTGAAATTAGAGATTCTGCCAGAGACAAAATGAAATTTTATTAATGCAAAACAAAAAAACAAAGTTCTTTTAAAATGAAAAAAAAGTTCCTTTTTTTGTTTGTGTCCCTGCAGTCCTCCCCCAGCGTTGGATTATCGAAGAGGAAGATTTCTGCAACCAAAAGAGGAACTTCAGAGAGAAACTTGAGGAACAAGAACCTCCACTGATCAAGGAGGATCAAGAGGAACAAGACGAACAAGAACCTCCACAGATCAAAGAGGATCAAGAGGAACAAGAACCTCCACAGATCAAAGAGGATCAAGAGGAACAAGAACCTCCACAGATCAAGGAGGATCAAGAGCAACAAGATCCTCCACAGATCAAAGAGGATCAAGAAGAACAAGAACCTCCACAGATCAAAGAGGATCAAGAGGAACAAGAACCTCCACAGATCAAAGAGGATGAAGAGCAACAAGAACCTCCACAGATCAAAGAGGATGAAGAGCAACAAGAACCTCCACAGATCAAAGAGGATGAAGAGCAACAAGAACCTCCACAGATCAAAGAGGATGAAGAGCAACAAGAACCTCCACAGATCAAAGAGGATCAAGAGCAACAAGAACCTCCACAGATCAAAGAGGATCAAGAGGAACAAGAACCTCCACAGATCAAAGAGGATCAAGAGGAACAAGAACCTCCACAGATCAAAGAGGATCAAGAGGAACAAGAACCTCCACAGATCAAAGAGGATCAAGAGGAACAAGAACCTCCACAGATCAAGGAGGATCAAGAGGAACAAGAACCTCCACAGATCAAGGAGGATCAACAGTATCAAGAACCTCAACAGATCAAGGAGGATCAACAGTATCAAGAACCTCAACAGATCAAGGAGGATCAACAGTATCAAGAACCTCAACAGATCAAGGAGGAGCAAGACGGGCTTTGCTTCAGTCATGATGAAGAGCAGCTTGATCTGAAGCAGGAGACTGATACCTTAATGGAGATTTCTGTATATGATAAAAAGAAGCATGGTGAAGAGGAGAAGAAAGGAGACAGAAGTCATGTCCAAAATGTGGGCAGGTCTCACATGTTAGATGGGCAGTGTGACTCTAATTATAGAAAAAAACATGAAAAGGCAATTTTGTTTGAAAAGCGCAAACAATCTCAAAAGAGAATATTAAATATAAAATATGCTAAAATTTCAGAAATTGCACGCAATATGTCTGGCTACATGAGAACTGAGTCTGATAAAAGACCATATGTCTCTAAAGAATGTGTTCAAAGTTCTGGTAAAATGTCTCACATTCACACTGGAGAAAAGCCTTTTTCCTGCAAAGAATGTGACAAAACTTTTAGACGACTTTCTCAAGTCAAATCACACATGAGAACTCACACAGGAGAAAAACCTTATTCTTGTAAAGAATGTGAAAAAAGTTATAGTCAGGCATGTAGTCTCAAAAGACACATGAGAACTCACACAGGAGAGAAGCCTTTCTCCTGTAAAGAATGTGATAAAAGTTTTATTCAAGTGTTTAATCTCCAAACACACATGAGAATTCACACAGGAGATAAACCATTTTCATGTAAAGAATGTGGTATATGTTTTGGCCATAAAGGTAGTCTTAAATTTCATATGAGAACTCACACAGGAGAAAAGCCCTTTTCTTGCAAAGAGTGTGACAAAAGTTTTTCTAATTTATATAGTCTTAAAGCACATGTGTCAAATCACACAGGAGAAAAGCCGTATTCTTGTAAAGAATGTGATAAAAGTTTTATTACTGCAACTAGTCTCAAATCACACATGAGAACTCACTCTGGAGAAAAGCCTTTTTTTTGTAAAGAGTGTGATAAAAGGTTTAGTCACTTATGTAGTCTTAAAGAACACATGAGAACTCACACAGGAGAAATGCCTTTTTCTTGTAAAGAATGTGATAAACGTTTTAATCGTTTATCTAGTCTTAAAGAACACATGAGAAATCACACAGGAGAGAAGCCCTTTTCTTGTAAAGAGTGTGACAAAAGTTTTACTA
Source organism: Oryzias celebensis (assembly GCA_014656515.1). Lineage (NCBI taxonomy): Eukaryota > Metazoa > Chordata > Actinopteri > Beloniformes > Adrianichthyidae > Oryzias > Oryzias celebensis. Next base: position 759,684 of record BNCR01000002.1, read on the forward strand.
ATTCATATAGTCTTAAGGTACATGAGACAAATCACACAGGAGAAAAGCCTTTTTCTTGTAAAGAATGTGATAAAAGTTTTATTACTGCAAGTAGTCTTAAAGAACACATGAGAACTCACACAGGAGAAAAGCCTTTTTCTTGTAAAGAATGTGAGAGAAGTTTCATTCATAAAGGTTCTCTTAAAACACACATGCAAACTCACACAGGAGAAAAGTCCTTTTCTTGTAAAGAATGTGACAAAAGATTCAATTATAAAAGTTCTCTCAAATCACACATGAAAACTCACACAGACGAAAAGTCCTTTTCTTGTAAAGAGTGTGATAAAAGTTTCAATAATATAGGTTCTCTCAAATCACACATGAGAACTCACACAGGAGAAAAGCCTTATTCTTGTAAAGAGTGTGATAAAAGTTTCAGTTATGCAGCTTGTCTTAAAACACACATAAGAAGTCACACAGAAGAAGGGCCATTTTCTTGTAAAGAATGCGATAAAAGCTTTAAACAAATGGGTCGTTTAAAGTCACACATGAGAACTCACACAGGAGAAAAGCCTTTTTCTTGTAAAAAAAAGCGATAAAAGCTTTAGTAGTAGCTTTAATCTCAAATTACACATGAGAAGTCATTGGAGAAAAGCCTTTTTCTTTTAAAAAATGTGACAAAAGTTTTACTGATAGATTTAGTCTCAAAACACATTAGATTTCACACAGGAGGAAAGAATGTGATAAATGTTTTAGTCATAAAAGTAGTCTCAAATTACACATGAGAACTCACTTTGGGCAAAAGCCTTTTTTCTTGTAAATAATGTGATTTGTCAAGTAATAATCTTAAACACATGAAAACTCACACGGTAGAGAATCTTTTTCCTTGTAAAGAATGCGATAAACAAATTTAGAGAAAATTCTCAGAGTTTTGTAAAAACGTTTTTTTTTCTCTTTTTTTTAAGATGATGGAATTCTCATATAGAATGCAGAGGTTATAATATTTTTGCCGCTTTTATTTTCAGTTTTAAATTGTATTTTACACATAATAAAAACCTACAGTTTTGCATCTTAGGAAATAGAATTAAAAAAGTCCTGAAGAAAAGAATATTTTCATTTTCTGGAAGCAATGTGATGCTCATGTTCCTTTTGGTAAAAAGAAGGCTGTCTGACCCAGTTATTGTTGAAAAGCAGCTGAGCTGCTCATGTTCTCTGGATCAGACACTTTTCCATCACTACTTGTTTGGCACAGATGAAAGGAATTTTCAGACACTTTTTGATTCAGTTGGAACAAACAAGACTCACAAATGCTGCACGTAAAGAGGGTTTAAAGTCCTGAATTCAAACAGGAAGACCACAGAGTTTAATGATATACAGACAATAAAGTCTGGTTTCCGTGACACTTGATTCTTAATAGAAACACACATCCCTGTGACCATTGCTCTCTCGATCCCTTTCTCTGAAGAAGTGAGAAGGGCACTTCAGATAATTCGCATAATGTAGATGAACATGACAGGGTGACTCCTCCCCCCTCGTGTTCAAAATTGGAAGCATCTGCTGCTTCCAAGAAGCCATAGACTTCTATAGAGAATTAAACAGTTATTACTCAGTTATTCTATTGGTCAGAATAACCATTCTTTATATGATTATTTTTAAGCTTCTTCTTGTTGATACTATCTTTGTTCATTTAATTTTGTTATTACAAGTTTATTAAACTAACGAATCAGATGCCCAGTCGCTCCACCTTGAACATGTGAGTGACAGCTTCTCTCGAGCATCTTTCAGTAGAAGGGGTGTGGACCTCCAATCTTACTCATGATTGGCAACCCTAGAAATGAGACTCAGACCAATCACTTGGCGTGTTTTTGAGATGAGCTGAGGCGAGACCAGGCGGCTGCAGGCGACGGTGGGGAAAAGCGCCTGAGAGGAAGCGAAACACTAAGCTGCAGTGAGACTGAAGGAGAACAGGAAGTTGGGGTTTTCCTGAACATTTCATTGAATTTTAATATGCTTCTCTCCTTAAGTATGATTTACACTTTTGTGCATTGTATATGAATTTTAATGTTTTCTAATGTATATATTTTTATTCATAGGCATTTTAAGTGATTGTCTCGTGTGTATTTTATTCTCTTTAGCTTTGTAGACAGACATTTTTTACGTCTGTCTGGGACATTAGATGAAAAATATCTGCTGGGCTCATTCTTCCTCATTGCATGTGATGTTTTCAATGTGCACTGTCTCAGAAAAATTAAAGTTAACTTTTCAAGACTACAATAAAAACCAACCACAAATGGTTTGTTTTGCACTTTTGTTGCACAAATGTCTGATGTTTAGTATTTAACACAAAATGATAATCAGTAGAAAAAATAAAATAAATGTATAAAGTAATGCTGTCAATCGATTACAAAAATTAATCAGATGATTCACCCTTTTGAAATGTTTTACTAGGTAAATTTCATACGACAATATGTGGCATTTAAACATAAAAAAGGTCAGAGAGAACAATTTTTATTTTTTGTCTGAAGTGTTTTAATTTGTAAAAGTTAACTCAGATATCCTAGAAATATAATTTGTGTGCACAAAACACATTAGCAGTAAAATAAGCAGAACTCTGCAGTGTTACTCCAAGAAAACAAAGATGCCATAAGAAACAAACACTGTGTTTCTGGACTTAAAACGGTCCGGGTCAATACTCATTTCTGATTGGCTGCTGGGTGTTGATGCAGAACTAAAAAAGAAGTTCTGATCACATAGCCCAAATGTTCTTTATCAGTGCGCAGGCTTCTTCAAAGCAAAATTTTCTTTCATGACCAGGACAAAAACAAGCGATAAGAGGTGAACTATATTTCTTAACCGATGCTTTAACACATTGCGACGATCAGCATACATATCACTTTCCTTTGCTGCTGCAGTTGAGGTCTGCCAGCCCACCAACGCATTCTCAGTTTATCGTGACAACAGGCCGCAGCACCAATCAAATAGTACAATCTAAACAAAAAATAAAAGAATAAAGTACTAAAAATTGAAAGAATATTTATTTCTTTTGTAAGTGACCATGTTATAAGTGGGATAGTGCCTAATGAAGTGTGCATTTTCAGCAAATTACGCATGCCGCGGAAGCCTAGACCGTTCAGCGTGAAGCGGAAGATGGACGCTTCTGATGTAAAATGAATTACATGCGTTAATGTTGACAGCCCTAGTTTAAAGTAAAAACCTATTTTGTTCCTTGGTGATTGACTATTTGCAGAAAGAGTCAACAAAATACACAGATTTCCTTCATTGTGCACCAGTCATTTCTGATCAGAATCACCTTTAACTACAAGAACAGACACCATTTCCCACAATTCATTGTTTGTAGTCATCGAGACGACTCGTATTCAGCGCATTACCAAATTTCCAACTGGGCTCACCTAGGTAGGCACCTTGCAGCCGCCCACCTCTTGCGATATTTTTATGATGGCAGATTTACTCGTTATGTTTACTTGAGTAATTTATTTGAGTAAATGTAAATCTCCCTTTAAATGGAGTGGAGTAAATAGCACACACATTCAATCAAAACATGTAGTCGAGGAGAGAGAAAAAGTTGATAGTACAAGTACAAAGTGGCCAAAAAAAACCTGAAGTAAAGTAGCAAAGTCAATTTACTGAAGTACTTTAGAACTCTGCTGTGAAGACACAATCAGAAAAAAATCAACTACTTTTTCAAGTAATCCCAGTTGATATGTCAGTTGTAACGTTTAAAAAAAATAGAAATTCACAAAACAGTTTTTGAAAATCAAACTCTTCAAAATCTGACAAATTAATCTAAGATAGTTTATTGTTCCAACCAGTGAATGATTAACAAATTAGCACATATCCAATAAATGTAATGCTTTTCTAAGTAAAATAAGAATGAAATAAAATGCATTTGTTTGAGTGTGATTTCACTTTTTAAATGCTTATTAAAATACTTTATTCAACGTTTCACCGTCTGTAAGAATTTCTAAAAAAATAATGCAACCACTGCAGTGGGCCTATGTTATTGTTCTCCTGGCCCCCCCAAACTGCTAAATCTGAAAATAACTGACGTTGTGGGTGTGGTCACGTTTATCAACTTTGCAATATTTTTTCTGAATTTGCTTTAAAAGCAAAGGTTGGAAGGTTGTTATAATGAGAACTTTATAAAGCCACTTTTATGTTGTATGTTGATCTTTTCCTGTTCCACAATATCAAACATTTATTTGAAACTATCTTAAAAAACGGCTTTACACAGCTTGAAGTGGTTTGAGCAGACGTCTCTTTTGACAGATGATGATGAGCGCTAGTGCTGTGACAGAAACCCGAATGAATCTTATGTCATCAAACAGAAAAAAAACTTGTCCAACACCTTACTTGTTAGAATGGTTGTTTTATAAAACCGCTGGACATGATGCTCTGCGACTGTGTCAGGCACATTTACATTTATATAAATTATCAATGGTCTAGCTATGCTGCACGCGTGCCCCAGAAGCTGTGACATCACCCTAAGACTCCCTTTTTGTGATTCAACTTTAACTTATTTGTTCTCATCCAGCCCTGTGGTTTTGAATGACTTGTCGCGTGAATTAGTTTGTGTTTATTCGTATAATTATGATTTAACGGAAATGGTGTATATGGCCTCGCCAACCTATACAAACACTGCCACTTCCATTCAATAAAACTTTATAGTTTCACACAACGTACATTACTTTCCATAGGAAAGAGTTATTTAAATTATAGCCCATTGTAGAAAAACTGAATTTGTGCTTTAAGTTTATTCTAATATCAAACCACAGTTTGTCGATTAAACCTTTTACCATCACTTTGGTCATCCTCTGAAGCCAAGGAGACAGGGATTGATTGATTATAATGCCAGAAATACAAGGCACGTCAAGTTCACGTCAACTTCAAGTCAAGTTTGGGCTTTGGCATCCAGACGTCAATGGGGGATACCCCCTTTACTTGCTTCTCATGGGGAGGATTTGATCTCATGAGGGGCTTATGATTTGTGAACTTGACTGCAGATCATACATTGCCCAACCTAGTTTTAGTGTTTACTAATTGAAATGAAGTAAGACCCATGGTCACGAAAATATTTCTTGCTTACTACTTCTTTGGGAAGTTTAGGGATTAGGAAACCTTTGACTTGCAAGCCAAATATGGCTTTTTTTGTCCTATAATATAGCTGACCTTGGACCTTAGGCGTTTTATATTTCATAAAGCAAAATTTAAATTCAGAAACTTTACATGTAAATTTTCTGTTTCTGTGTCTACAGCATATGCTGAGCACCAGCATAAACAATAATCGTTGACTAATCGACTAATTGAAAAAACAATCTGCGACTAATTGACTTTTAAAACAATCGTTAGTGACATCTTCAGTTGTGAGAACCTAGAAGAGGTTATTTTTTATGGCTCTTCCTGTTGTGAACAAGGAGGTGGGTGGAACCCAAGAGCAGACACATTTTAAAAGATGAGAAGGTTATGTTATTAGCTTATGATATGCGGGCTGGTAGGCAGGCAGGCTGAGCTGACGGAGCGGGCTGGAAGGCAGGTAGGCTGAGCTGACGGGGCGGGCTGGAAGGCAGGCAGGCTGAGCTTACAGGGCGGGCTGGCAGCCAGGCAGGCTGAGTTGACGGAGCGGGCTGGCAGGCTGAGCTGACGGTGCTTACTGGCAGGCAGGCAGGCTGAGCTGACAGGGCGGACTGGCAGGCAGGCAGGCTGAGCTGACAGGGTGGGCTGGCAGGCTGAGCTGACGGGGTGAGATGGAAGGCAACCTGAGCTAATGGAGTGGGCTGGCAAGCTGAGCTGACAGAGTGGGCTTTCAGGCAGGCTGAGCTGACAGGCCGGGCTGGCAGGCAGTAAGGCTGAGCTGACGGAGCTTACTGGCAGGCAGGCAGGCTGAGCTGATGGAGCGGCCTGGCAGGCAGGCAGGATGAGCTGACAGAGTGGGCTGGAAGGCAGGCAGGCTAAGCTTACAGGGCGGGCTGGCAGCCAGGCAGGTTGAGCTGACGGAGCGGTCTGGCAGGCTGAGCTGACGGAGCTTACTGGCAGGCAGGAATGCTGAGCTGACAGGGCTTGACTGGCAGGCAGGCAGGCTGAGCTGACAGAGTGGGCTGGCAGGCTGAGCTGACTGGGTGAGCTGGAAGGCAACCTGAGCTAATGGAGTGGGCTGGCAAGCTGAACTGACAGAGTGGGCTTTCAGGCAGGCTGAGCTGACAGGCCGGGCTGGCAGGCAGGCAGGCTGAGCTGATGTAGCGGCCTGGCAGGCAGGAAGGATGAGCTGACGGAGTGGGCTGGCAGGCAGGCTGAGCTGACAGAGTGGGCTTTCAGGCAGGCTGAGCTGACAGGGCGGACTGGTAGGCAGGCTGAACTGACAGAGTGGGCTTTCAGGCAGGCTGAGCTGACAGGCCGGGCTGTCAGGCAGGCAGGCTGAGCTGATGGAGCGGCCTGGCAGGCAGGAAGGATGAGCTGACGGAGTGGGCTGGCAGGCAGACTGAGCTGACAGGGCGGGCTGGCAGGCAGGCAGGCTGAGCTGAAGCAGCGGACTGGCAGGCTGAGCTGACGGAGCAGGTTGGCAAGCTGAGCTGACAGAGTTGGGTTGGAGGCAGGCTGAGCTGAAAGCGTGGGCTTGCATGCAGGCTGAGCTGATCGAGCGGCCTGGCAGGCAGGCAGGCTGAGCTGACAGGGCGGACTGGCAGGCAGGCTGAGCTGACAGAGTGGGCTGGCAGGCAGGCAGGCTGAGCTGATGGAGCGGCCTGGCAGGCAGGCAGGATGAGCTGACGGAGTGGGCTGGCAGGCAGTCCTAGCTGACAGGGCGGGCTGGCAGGCAGGCAGGCTGAGCTGACAGAGTGGGCTTTCAGGCAGGCTGGGCTGACGGGGTGGGCTGGCAGGCAGGCTGAGCTGACGGTGCTTACTGGCAGGCAGGAAGGCTGAGCTGACAGGGCAGACTGGTAGGCAGGCAGGCTGAACTGACAGAGTGGGCTGGCAGGCTGAGCTGACGGGGTGAGCTGGAAGGCAACCTGAGCTAATGGAGTGGGCTGGCAAGCTGAACTGACAGAGTGGGCTTTCAGGCAGGCTGAGCTGACAGGCCGGGCTGGCAGGCAGGCAGGCTGAGCTGATGGAGCGGCCTGGCAGGCAGGAAGGATGAGCTGACCGAGTGGGCTGGCAGGCAGGCTGAGCTGACAGGGCGGGCTGGCAGGCAGGCTGAGCTGACGGTGCTTACTGGCAGGCAGGAAGGCTGAAGTGACAGGGCGGACTGGCAGGCAGGCAGGCTGAGCTGACAGAGTGAGCTGGCAGGCTGAGCTGACGGGGTGAGCTGGAAGGCAACCTGAGCTAATGGAGTGGGCTGGCAAGCTGAACTGACAGAGTGGGCTTTCAGGCAGGCTGAGCTGACAGGCCGGGCTGGCAGACAGGCAGGCTGAGCTGATGGAGCGGCCTGGCAGGCAGGAAGGATGAGCTGACGGAGTGGGCTGGCAGGCAGGCTGAGCTGACAGGGCGGGCTGGCAGGCAGGCAGACTGAGCTGACGCAGCGGACTGGCAGGCTGAGCTGACGGAGCAGGTTGGCAAGCTGAGCTGACAGAGTTGGGTTGGAGGCAGGCTGAGCTGAAAGCGTGGGCTTGCATGCAGGCTGAGCTGATCGAGCGGCCTGGCAGGCACGCAGGCTGAGCTGACGGTGCTTACTGGCAGGCAGGAAGGCTGAGCTGACAGGGCGGACTGGTAGGCAGGCTGAGCTGACAGAGTGGGCTGGCAGGCTGAGCTGACGGGGTGAGCTGGAAGGCAACCTGAGCTAATGGAGTGGGCTGGCAAGCTGAACTGACAGAGTGGGCTTTCAGGCAGGCTGAGCTGACAGGCCGGGCTGGCAGGCAGGCAGGCTGAGCTGATGTAGCGGCCTGGCAGGCAGGAAGGATGAGCTGACGGAGTGGGCTGGCAGGCAGGCTGAGCTGACAGAGTGGGCTTTCAGGCAGGCTGAGCTGACAGGGCGGACTGGTAGGCAGGCTGAACTGACAGAGTGGGCTTTCAGGCAGGCTGAGCTGACAGGCCGGGCTGGCAGGCAGGCAGGCTGAGCTGATGGAGCGGCCTGGCAGGCAGGAAGGCTGAGCTGACAGGGCGGACTGGCAGGCAGGCTGAGCTGACAGAGTGGGCTGGCAGGCAGGCAGGCTGAGCTGATGGAGCGGCCTGGCAGGCAGGCAGGATGAGCTGACGGAGTGGGCTGGCAGGCAGTCCTAGCTGACAGGGCGGGCTGGCAGGCAGGCAGGCTGAGCTGACAGAGTGGGCTTTCAGGCAGGCTGGGCTGACGGGGTGGGCTGGCAGGCAGGCTGAGCTGACGGTGCTTACTGGCAGGCAGGAAGGCTGAGCTGACAGGGCAGACTGGTAGGCAGGCAGGCTGAACTGACAGAGTGGGCTGGCAGGCTGAGCTGACGGGGTGAGCTGGAAGGCAACCTGAGCTAATGGAGTGGGCTGGCAAGCTGAACTGACAGAGTGGGCTTTCAGGCAGGCTGAGCTGACAGGCCGGGCTGGCAGGCAGGCAGGCTGAGCTGATGGAGCGGCCTGGCAGGCAGGAAGGATGAGCTGACCGAGTGGGCTGGCAGGCAGGCTGAGCTGACAGGGCGGGCTGGCAGGCAGGCTGAGCTGACGGTGCTTACTGGCAGGCAGGAAGGCTGAAGTGACAGGGCGGACTGGCAGGCAGGCAGGCTGAGCTGACAGAGTGAGCTGGCAGGCTGAGCTGACGGGGTGAGCTGGAAGGCAACCTGAGCTAATGGAGTGGGCTGGCAAGCTGAACTGACAGAGTGGGCTTTCAGGCAGGCTGAGCTGACAGGCCGGGCTGGCAGACAGGCAGGCTGAGCTGATGGAGCGGCCTGGCAGGCAGGAAGGATGAGCTGACGGAGTGGGCTGGCAGGCAGGCTGAGCTGACAGGGCGGGCTGGCAGGCAGGCAGACTGAGCTGACGCAGCGGACTGGCAGGCTGAGCTGACGGAGCAGGTTGGCAAGCTGAGCTGACAGAGTTGGGTTGGAGGCAGGCTGAGCTGAAAGCGTGGGCTTGCATGCAGGCTGAGCTGATCGAGCGGCCTGGCAGGCACGCAGGCTGAGCTGACGGTGCTTACTGGCAGGCAGGAAGGCTGAGCTGACAGGGCGGACTGGTAGGCAGGCTGAGCTGACAGAGTGGGCTGGCAGGCTGAGCTGACGGGGTGAGCTGGAAGGCAACCTGAGCTAATGGAGTGGGCTGGCAAGCTGAACTGACAGAGTGGGCTTTCAGGCAGGCTGAGCTGACAGGCCGGGCTGGCAGGCAGGCAGGCTGAGCTGATGTAGCGGCCTGGCAGGCAGGAAGGATGAGCTGACGGAGTGGGCTGGCAGGCAGGCTGAGCTGACAGAGTGGGCTTTCAGGCAGGCTGAGCTGACAGGGCGGACTGGTAGGCAGGCTGAACTGACAGAGTGGGCTTTCAGGCAGGCTGAGCTGACAGGCCGGGCTGGCAGGCAGGCAGGCTGAGCTGATGGAGCGGCCTGGCAGGCAGGAAGGATGAGCTGACGGAGTGGGCTGGCAGGCAGGCTGAGCTGACAGGGCGGGCTGGCAGGCAGGCAGGCTGAGCTGAAGCAGCGGACTGGCAGGCTGAGCTGACGGAGCAGGTTGGCAAGCTGAGCTGACAGAGTTGGGTTGGAGGCAGGTTGAGCTGAAAGCGTGGGCTTGCATGCAGGCTGAGCTGATCGAGCGGCCTGGCAGGCAGGCAGGCTGAGCTGACAGGGCGGACTGGCAGGCAGGCTGAGCTGACAGGCCGGGCTGGCAGGCAGGCAGGCTGAGCTGATGGAGCGGCCTGGCAGGCAGGCAGGATGAGCTGACGGAGTGGGCTGGCAGGCAGTCCTAGCTGACAGGGCGGGCTGGCAGGCAGGCAGGCTGAGCTGACAGAGTGGGCTTTCAGGCAGGCTGGGCTGACGGGGTGGGCTGGCAGGCAGGCTGAGCTGACGGTGCTTACTGGCAGGCAGGAAGGCTGAGCTGACAGGGCAGACTGGTAGGCAGGCAGGCTGAACTGACAGAGTGGGCTGGCAGGCTGAGCTGACGGGGTGAGCTGGAAGGCAACCTGAGCTAATGGAGTGGGCTGGCAAGCTGAACTGACAGAGTGGGCTTTCAGGCAGGCTGAGCTGACAGGCCGGGCTGGCAGGCAGGCAGGCTGAGCTGATGGAGCGGCCTGGCAGGCAGGAAGGATGAGCTGACCGAGTGGGCTGGCAGGCAGGCTGAGCTGACAGGGCGGGCTGGCAGGCAGGCTGAGCTGACGGTGCTTACTGGCAGGCAGGAAGGCTGAAGTGACAGGGCGGACTGGCAGGCAGGCAGGCTGAGCTGACAGAGTGAGCTGGCAGGCTGAGCTGACGGGGTGAGCTGGAAGGCAACCTGAGCTAATGGAGTGGGCTGGCAAGCTGAACTGACAGAGTGGGCTTTCAGGCAGGCTGAGCTGACAGGCCGGGCTGGCAGACAGGCAGGCTGAGCTGATGGAGCGGCCTGGCAGGCAGGAAGGATGAGCTGACGGAGTGGGCTTGCAGGCAGGCTGAGCTGACAGGGCGGGCTGGCAGGCAGGCAGACTGAGCTGACGCAGCGGACTGGCAGGCTGAGCTGACGGAGCAGGTTGGCAAGCTGAGCTGACAGAGTTGGGTTGGAGGCAGGCTGAGCTGAAAGCGTGGGCTTGCATGCAGGCTGAGCTGATCGAGCGGCCTGGCAGGCACGCAGGCTGAGCTGACGGTGCTTACTGGCAGGCAGGAAGGCTGAGCTGACAGGGCGGACTGGTAGGCAGGCTGAGCTGACAGAGTGGGCTGGCAGGCTGAGCTGACGGGGTGAGCTGGAAGGCAACCTGAGCTAATGGAGTGGGCTGGCAAGCTGAACTGACAGAGTGGGCTTTCAGGCAGGCTGAGCTGACAGGCCGGGCTGGCAGGCAGGCAGGCTGAGCTGATGGAGCGGCCTGGCAGGCAGGAAGGATGAGCTGACCGAGTGGGCTGGCAGGCAGGCTGAGCTGACAGGGCGGGCTGGCAGGCAGGCTGAGCTGACGGTGCTTACTGGCAGGCAGGAAGGCTGAAGTGACAGGGCGGACTGGCAGGCAGGCAGGCTGAGCTGACAGAGTGAGCTGGCAGGCTGAGCTGACGGGGTGAGCTGGAAGGCAACCTGAGCTAATGGAGTGGGCTGGCAAGCTGAACTGACAGAGTGGGCTTTCAGGCAGGCTGAGCTGACAGGCCGGGCTGGCAGGCAGGCAGGCTGAGCTGATGGAGCGGCCTGGCAGGCAGGAAGGATGAGCTGACGGAGTGGGCTGGCAGGCAGGCTGAGCTGACAGGGCGGGCTGGCAGGCAGGCAGACTGAGCTGACGCAGCGGACTGGCAGGCTGAGCTGACGGAGCAGGTTGGCAAGCTGAGCTGACAGAGTTGGGTTGGAGGCAGGCTGAGCTGAAAGCGTGGGCTTGCATGCAGGCTGAGCTGATCGAGCGGCCTGGCAGGCAGGCAGGCTGAGCTGACAGGGCGGACTGGCAGGCAGGCAGGCTGAGCTGACAGAGTGGGCTGGCAAGCTGAGCTGACAGCGTGGGCTTGCAGGCAGGATAGCAGGCTAAGTTGACAGAGTGGGCTTGCAGGCAGGCTGAGCTGATGGAGCGGCCTGGCAGGCAGGCAGGATGAGCTGACGGAGTGGGCTGGCAGGCAGGCTGAGCTGACAGGGCGGGCTGGCAGGCAGGCTGAGCTGACGGTGCTTACTGGCAGGCAGGAAGGCTGAAGTGACAGGGTGGACTGGCAGGCAGGCAGGCTGAGCTGACAGAGTGAGCTGGCAGGCTGAGCTGACGGGGTGAGCTGGAAGGCAACCTGAGCTAATGGAGTGGGCTGGCAAGCTGAACTGACAGAGTGGGCTTTCAGGCAGGCTGAGCTGACAGGCCGGGCTGGCAGACAGGCAGGCTGAGCTGATGGAGCGGCCTGGCAGGCAGGAAGGATGAGCTGACGGAGTGGGCTTGCAGGCAGGCTGAGCTGACAGGGCGGGCTGGCAGGCAGGCAGACTGAGCTGACGCAGCGGACTGGCAGGCTGAGCTGACGGAGCAGGTTGGCAAGCTGAGCTGACAGAGTTGGGTTGGAGGCAGGCTGAGCTGAAAGCGTGGGCTTGCATGCAGGCTGAGCTGATCGAGCGGCCTGGCAGGCACGCAGGCTGAGCTGACGGTGCTTACTGGCAGGCAGGAAGGCTGAGCTGACAGGGCGGACTGGTAGGCAGGCTGAGCTGACAGAGTGGGCTGGCAGGCTGAGCTGACGGGGTGAGCTGGAAGGCAACCTGAGCTAATGGAGTGGGCTGGCAAGCTGAACTGACAGAGTGGGCTTTCAGGCAGGCTGAGCTGACAGGCCGGGCTGGCAGGCAGGCAGGCTGAGCTGATGTAGCGGCCTGGCAGGCAGGAAGGATGAGCTGACGGAGTGGGCTGGCAGGCAGGCTGAGCTGACAGAGTGGGCTTTCAGGCAGGCTGAGCTGACAGGGCGGACTGGTAGGCAGGCTGAACTGACAGAGTGGGCTTTCAGGCAGGCTGAGCTGACAGGCCGGGCTGGCAGGCAGGCAGGCTGAGCTGATGGAGCGGCCTGGCAGGCAGGAAGGATGAGCTGACGGAGTGGGCTGGCAGGCAGGCTGAGCTGACAGGGCGGGCTGGCAGGCAGGCAGGCTGAGCTGAAGCAGCGGACTGGCAGGCTGAGCTGACGGAGCAGGTTGGCAAGCTGAGCTGACAGAGTTGGGTTGGAGGCAGGCTGAGCTGAAAGCGTGGGCTTGCATGCAGGCTGAGCTGATCGAGCGGCCTGGCAGGCAGGCAGGCTGAGCTGACAGGGCGGACTGGCAGGCAGGCTGAGCTGACAGGCCGGGCTGGCAGGCAGGCAGGCTGAGCTGATGGAGCGGCCTGGCAGGCAGGCAGGATGAGCTGACGGAGTGGGCTGGCAGGCAGTCCTAGCTGACAGGGCGGGCTGGCAGGCAGGCAGGCTGAGCTGACAGAGTGGGCTTTCAGGCAGGCTGGGCTGACGGGGTGGGCTGGCAGGCAGGCTGAGCTGACGGTGCTTACTGGCAGGCAGGAAGGCTGAGCTGACAGGGCGGACTGGTAGGCAGGCAGGCTGAGCTGACAGAGTGGGCTGGCAGGCTGAGCTGACGGGGTGAGCTGGAAGGCAACCTGAGCTAATGGAGTGGGCTGGCAAGCTGAACTGACAGAGTGGGCTTTCAGGCAGGCTGAGCTGACAGGCCGGGCTGGCAGGCAGGCAGGCTGAGCTGATGGAGCGGCCTGGCAGGCAGGAAGGATGAGCTGACCGAGTGGGCTGGCAGGCAGGCTGAGCTGACAGGGCGGGCTGGCCGGCAGGCTGAGCTGACGGTGCTTACTGGCAGGCAGGAAGGCTGAAGTGACAGGGCGGACTGGCAGGCAGGCAGGCTGAGCTGACAGAGTGGGCTGGCAGGCTGAGCTGACGGGGTGAGCTGGAAGGCAACCTGAGCTAATGGAGTGGGCTGGCAAGCTGAACTGACAGAGTGGGCTTTCAGGCAGGCTGAGCTGACAGGCCGGGCTGGCAGGCAGGCAGGCTGAGCTGATGGAGCGGCCTGGCAGGCAGGAAGGATGAGCTGACGGAGTGGGCTGGCAGGCAGGCTGAGCTGACAGGGCGGGCTGGCAGGCAGGCAGACTGAGCTGACGCAGCGGACTGGCAGGCTGAGCTGACGGAGCAGGTTGGCAAGCTGAGCTGACAGAGTTGGGTTGGAGGCAGGCTGAGCTGAAAGCGTGGGCTTGCATGCAGGCTGAGCTGATCGAGCGGCCTGGCAGGCAGGCAGGCTGAGCTGACAGGGCGGACTGGCAGGCAGGCAGGCTGAGCTGACAGAGTGGGCTGGCAAGCTGAGCTGACAGCGTGGGCTTGCAGGCAGGATAGCAGGCTAAGTTGACAGAGTGGGCTTGCAGGCAGGCTGAGCTGATGGAGCGGCCTGGCAGGCAGGCAGGATGAGCTGACGGAGTGGGCTGGCAAGCTGAGCTGACAGCGTGGGCTTGCAGGCAGGATAGCAGGCTGAGTTGACAGAGTGGGCTTTCAGGCAGGCTGAGCTGACAGGCCGGGCTGGCAGGCAGGCAGGCTGAGCTGATGGAGCGGCCTGGCAGGCAGGCAGGATGAGCTGACGGAGTGGGCTGGCAGGCAGTCCTAGCTGACAGGGCGGGCTGGCAGGCAGGCAGGCTGAGCTGACAGAGTGGGCTTTCAGGCAGGCTGAGCTGACAGGGTGGGCTGGCAGGCAGGCTGAGCTGACGGTGCTTACTGGCAGGCAGGAAGGCTGAGCTGACAGGGCGGACTGGTAGGCAGGCTGAGCTGACAGAGTGGGCTGGCAGGCTGAGCTGACGGGGCGGTCTGGCAGGCAGGCAGGCTGAGCTGATGGAGCGGCCTGGAAGGCAGGCAGGATGAGCTGACGGAGTGGGCTGGCAAGCTGAGCTGACAGCGTGGGCTTGCGGGCAGGCTGAGCTGACAGGGTGGGCTGGCAGGCAGGCTGAGCTGACGGTGCTTACTGGCAGGCAGGAAGGCTGAGCTGACAGGGCGGACTGGCAGGCAGGCAGGCTGAGCTGACAGAGTGGGCTGGCAGGCTGAGCTGACGGGGTGAGCTGGAAGGCAACCTGAGCTAATGGAGTGGGCTGGCAAGCTGAACTGACAGAGTGGGCTTTCAGGCAGGCTGAGCTGACAGGCCGGGCTGGCAGGCAGGCAGGCTGAGCTGACGGAGCGGGCTGGAAGGCTGAGCTGACGGAGCGGGCTGGCAGGCAGGCAGGCTGAGCTGACAGGGCGGTCTGGCAGGCAGGCAGGCTGAGCTGACAGAGTGGGCTGGCAAGCTGAGCTGACAGCGTGGGCTTGCAGGCAGGATAGCAGGCTGAGTTGACAGAGTGGGCTTGCAGGCAGGCTGAGCTGACAGGGTGGGCTTGCAGGCAGGATAGCAGGCTGAGTTGACAGAGTGGGCTTGCAGGCAGGCTGAGCTGACAGGGTGGGCTTGCAGGCAGGATAGCAGGCTGAGTTGACAGAGTGGGCTTGCAGGCAGGCTGAGTTGACAGGCCGGGCTGGCAGACAGGCAGGCTGAGCTGACGAAGCTTACTGGCAGGCAGGCAGGCTGAGCTGATGGGGCGGCCTGGCAGGCAGGCAACCTGAGCTAATGGAGTGGGCTGGCAAGCTGATCTGACAGAGTGGGCTTTCAGGCAGGCTGAGCTGACAGGCCGGGCTGGCAGGCAGGCAGGCTGAGCTGATTGAGCGGCCTGGCAGGCAGGCAGGATGACCTGACGGAGTGGGCTGGCAAGCTGAGCTGACAGCGTGGGCTTGCAGGCAGGATAGCAGGCTGAGTTGACAGACCGGGCTTGCAGGTAGGCTGAGCTGACAGGGTGGGCTGGCAGGCAGGCTGAGCTGACGGAGTGGGCTTGCAGGCAGGCTGAGCTGACAGGGCGGGCTGGCAGGCAGGCAGCTGAGCTGACGCAGCGGACTGGCAGGCTGAGCTGACGGAGGCAGGTTGGCAAGCTGAGCTGACAGAGTTGGGTTGCAGGCAGGCTGAGCTGACAGCGTGGGCTTGCATGCAGGCTGAGCTGATCGAGCGGCCTGGTAGGCAGGCAGGCTGAGCTGACGGAGCGGGCTGGAAGGCTGAGCTGACAGAGTTGGCTAGCAGGCAGGCAGGCTGTTCTGACGGAGCGGGCTGGTAGGCAGGCAAGCTTAGCTGAGTGAGCGGGCAGGCAGGCTGAGCTTTTGGGGCTGGTAGGCAAGCAGGCAGGCTGAGCTGACGGAGCAGGATGGCCGGCCAGGCAGGTGAGCTGACGGAGCAGACTTGCAGGCAGGCAGGCTGAGCTGACGGAGCAGGTTGGCAAGCTGAACTGACAGAGATGGGTTGCAGGCAAGCTGAGCTGACAGAGTGGGCTTGCATGCAGGCTGAGATGACAGGGTGGGCTGGCAGGCAGGCTGAGCTGACAGGGCAGGAAGGCTTATTCAAAATCTTTGAGATTGAAATAACCAAAAAGCTCTATTTCAATATATGAAACACTTGGTGTCAGAATCCCGCACATGCAAAAACAGATATTAGTTTCTCCTTTATGATCACTTTTTTAAAGAAATCTAAAGAAATCTAATCTTTCCTTTTTATCATATATGTTGATTTAATGTGAACCACTTTGAGCTTCATTTATTGGGAAAGTGCACTATAAATAATGCTTGATTTGATTTGATTTGTTTTGATCTGTTGAAGCTGATTCCATCCTGAAGCTTCACTATCAGAAAGCTGTCCAACAGGGAGCAGTACTCCTTCCTGCATCTGCAGGACACCTTAATCTTCTGAAGAATCTGCAGCCATTCAAACACAGCATGTTACTGAGGGAGAGAGTCAGGTCTTTCTCTCCAACAAAAGTCCATAAATTCATGTCATAAAGACACACCATGAGGAACTGGTTACTGGTTAGTGGTTTGGGGTAAGTAGTCCAGGTGAATACTTGATTCTGATTGGCTGCTTGGTGTGGCTTAAAAACCGATAATCCACGGTGACAAGGCTCATCTAAAAAAGAAGTTCCGGTCACATACTATAGCCCAAATGTTCTATATGTGAAGGCTTCTTTAAAACAAACTTTTGTTTCATTTTCTGGACAAAAACAAGCGGTAAGAGGTGAACTTTCTCTCTGAACTAAGGTTGTAGTTAACCTTTTATGACGATCATCTTATATATTGTTTTCCTTTGCTGCAGTCGAGGTCAGTGTCGGCTCAGTGGTGCGTTCTTGTGTTTCCATGACAACGGGCAACACCATCAATCAAGTAAACAGAAAAAATGAGCAAAAATAAAGTACAAAAAACCCACTAAATATAATTTATTTTGAAAGTGACCATGACATAAGTGGGGTAATGCCCTTCAAAGTGTGCATTGTCAGAAATTAACGCACTTCGCGGTAGAAACCATCCGACATGAAGGCGTGTGTTAATTTCATAAACTAAAACATGAGAATAACAGTCAAAGACACAGTTAAAACACTAACGCCAATGAATAAAAAAACAAATTTTCTTTCTTCAAACTGAACTAAATTAAACTCCATCCAAGAGAGAACTACAAAAAGCTACACGTCACATCATGAAGTCTACAGAAATCAGTGGTTTACATCTGTTGACAATATTGTTGAACACAGTTCTGATTCTAAAACCCAATAGATCAGGGTTCTGACTAGAAAGCAGATTAGAACTTAGTTTTTGGTTTCAGAACACTGTTTCCATGGTAGCAAACTCATTTCTTTGAACTGTTTATTCTTCAAACTCTCTGTTTCAGTTCTCTTCTCACATAATTCCTCACGGCTGTGGAATGGATGGTCTGAGTGGATGCCCTGTGGCTCAGCCAATGCTTCCTCAGTTGAAGTCACATGTTGATGAGTCTGACAGTAAATCGTTCTTCAAAATGATCATTTTATGACTTGTCAACATCCCAGATAGTAATTAAACATTTTAGTTTAGTCTTTTATCTCGATTACATTGTTGTTTATGAACAGAAACGTTAAACTTCTCTCATAGTGAGAAATTATGTCTCCAACAGAATTCCTGCATTAAAGTTAGATGGGAATTGAATCCTAGAAGCTGTTTACTTAAAGTGTGTTTGATAAGTTTTTGAAAATTTTCCTCTGATTCCTCCATCACTCTGCTCTCCACCTCCAAGAACAACATCTCTGAAGACCAGATGATGATGATGATGATAATGATGATGATGATGATGATGAGGCTCCTCTCTGTTAAATCACAATGAACACCAGCTGTAAAAAAATAAAACAAAATAGAAAACAGAGATGAAGGAGTGTCTCCTGATCCTGGTGTGTCAGTCAGTGATGCAGCACAGCAGCAGAAAGAGCAGCAGGAGCTTCAGTTCTGTTCAGAGCAGCAGCTTCCTGTCATCTTCACCTGTTGGAGCTTCTGCTGCTCTGATTGGCTGACTGTTGTCCTGAAGCCTGTCATCATTCTCCTCAGAGCTTCACTGAGAAGCTGCAGTTTCACAGGAAACTCTGCATCTTTGCTCTCAGACTAACTTTAGGATAAAACATCTGGAAGCAGCTGGACTGACTCCAACCCTCTACTGACCTCAGAGTCTGCAGTTTGGAGTTTGGACTCTTCATTAGATCCTGGAGCTGCTGAACATACGAAGTTGGCAGTTTGTTGTATCTCAGGTCTAGTTCTGTCAGGTGGGACGGGTTGGACTTCAGAGCTGAGACCAGAGCAGCACAGCTGATCTTTGACAAACTGCAGCCCATCAACTTGAATCCATAAGAAATAGTCGAGTTTAAAGGAAAAGTTCATGTTTTTCATCCTTCAGTTCTTCTAAAGAATTCAGAGCTGAAGAAGATCAGAAAGTTTGGAAAAAGTCCAAAGATGTGAAGCAACAGCAGCAGATCAGAAGAGTCCAGCAGAAGCAGAGAAGAAGAAGATTCAGGAACATTCAGGACAACATGTAGCTGCTTCAGTAAATAAGTCCAGATGTGTGAAAGTCAAACATCAGTCTGTGGCTGCATCCAAAAGAGCTCTGAAGGCAAAGACACAAAGAAGAGCGGATGGCTGCAAGCAGAACTTTGATCTGTTCTTCTCATCCTTCAGGGAGTTCAGCTCATTTACTGACCTCAGAGTCTGCAGTCTGCAGTTTGGACTCTCCAGAAAACCACACAGATGAAGAAATCCTGAATCCTGGATTTTGTTCCTGCTCAGGTCCAGTTCTGTCAGATTGGACGGGTTGTTCTTCAGAGCTGAGACCAGAACTTCAAAGCTGATCTTTGACAAACTGCACCACTCCAACCTGAAATCAGACAGAAAAGTGTGTTCAGGAGCAGTGATGCAGCTGGAGTTCCAGCAAGTAAACAGAGTTTATCCAGATTTACAAGATCAGGATTGAAACAGATCAGTTTCATATCAATCATTGTCACACAATCAAGTCATTTGGTGTAAAAATAGAAATCAATCAGTTTTTTCCATCATGGATGGGGGTGTGGTGCAGTGGTAGGGTTGTCGTCCTCTGATCAGGAAATTGCAGGTTCAATTCCCACTTTTGCCCTTTTTTTGTGTTGAAGTGTCCTTGGGCAAGACACTGAACCCCACATTGCTTGTGATGGAAGATTGGGGCCAGTGTTTGGCAGCGGATGTGTGAACGGTACCGTGACTGTAAAGCGCTTTGGGCCTTCAATGAAGGTAGAAATGTGTTATAAAAGTATTTACCATTTTACCGCTGTGGAGCTTTTCTAGATTCTCTAAGTCTCTGTTTTTATCAGTTTGTAAGTATAAAGTTCTTTTCTAAACATGAACTGAGTTCTTCCATAAAGATTCACTGATTGAACTGAAAGTGAAGATTGAAACTTTGCTGACTCAGCAGGAAGAAGACAGTTTAAGTAAAGGTCCAAAGTCTCAGCATCAGTTCAAGTCACTGACTGTTGCTAGAAGAAGATTGGAATGTTGTCCTGGAGGATCTGCAGGAATGGAGCATGTTTTGATGCTGCTAAAGACTCAGAAAAAAATAACTTCCAAAGAGATTTGATTCTGTCTTCTGAAGGATGAAGAACATTTTTGTCAGGATTTGATTTCTCTGCTGTTGTTGTTCTGCCTGAAGGAACATCTGAGTTTGAAGAACCTTCATGACCAGAACTGCTGCTGAACTAGTTCAGATAGTTAACAGCAGATTTGATGTGAGAGAAATGACAGAACAATGTAATATTTGTATCTCATGGTCACAGACACAACAAGGGTCTGAAGAATCAAAGTCAACAGATCGTTCTGGATTTAAGTGGGAATCGTCAGTTAGAGATCAGATTTCCTTAGCTGTGACAGCATCAATGTTTCCACTTGAACTGCTGAAGTTTCCATGAAGGTTCAACACAGATTCAGATGAAGACTGAAGGACAGAAAACAAAAACAAACTATTGGAAGTGTAAAAAAATCCAGGTAAGCAGGAAGTTTCTCTGCAGAAACTCAAAGATGTTCACCAAAATAAAAGCATGAATCAGAGCTAAACTCTCTTTTCTCTCTTCATCCTGACTGGAAAAAGAGGTTGTGCAGAAAAACTGTTGAAAGTCTTTAGTTCTTCTTTGAAAGCATTTCCTGAAATCTCTAAACTGTAGAGGGACCTTGAAACACATGAGGATCCACGGGGCCCAAAATGTCTGAATGTGGTCCTGCAGAGGAGCTGCTGATGGTTCTGCTGTTAGTCTCAGTGTTTCAGCTGATCCAGTTCTGGAGCTTCTAAAGAACCCGTCTGTGTTTGTACATCAACAGTGAAACAATTCTCTCATTTCTCTTCAGCAAAACTCTCCTTCTTTCTCTGCTTTTCCTCTCTAGTCTGCGCTCACACTTTCATGTTCTGATGTGTTCTTAAAGGAGTTCTTTTGAAAATGTTGTAAAAAGTTTTCTTCTGCAGCTCAGATAACATGAAACTCTGCTGTTTGATTGTGTGATCTCAGAGTCTCCACAGAGAATCCACTTTGATACGTTGACTTTTCCAAAAGTTGAGTTTGCTGCAGAAGCAGAACGTTCATGTCAGCAGCTGAGAGAGAAGCAGCCGTCTGTCATGAACACCATCATTCTGATCTTTTGACAACAAAGTCATCTCTGACCTCCCGGTGAACCACGAGACTGTCAATCTGCATGCGGTTTTCGATCTTCACGCTCGGAATGTTTTTCTGAAGCACCTCTTGTGGTCCAGGGAGATGCTGCAAATGGTCCCCAAGGCAACTGGTTCCTTTCCATCAACCTCAGCTAGGTGTACTGTCATGTTCAGATTGCTAGTCTCCAATGAATGTTCCTGCGGTTCGTGTTCCAGGGTCGCCATTTTCCAGTTCAGTCTTCTTCCTTTCGGCCAGTCACGGTCGCCCAGAGTGTTTACTCATGTTGTTGTGGTGGCCTTGGCCCCACTGCAGGCTCAGGCGCTGAGGATTCTCCCCTACCCGGACGACAGGCTCGTCTGTGCACCTTCTCGTGCAGAGGCTGCTCGGATGCTGGATCATGTTGGTTCCTGGGCCTGTGGATGAATATTGCAAAGAGCAACTTGGTTCCCACACAGGCCAAGATCTTTCTCAGTGTGTCCCCGGACTCGGTGGTTATGACGGCATGCCCCTTCCTTCAGAGGGTGGACGAGATCCTTGTCTTTTTTGGAAGGTTAAATGTTGGCTAGCTCGTGTTCTTCCTACTGCACTTCTGACTTCTGGGGATGTTGACAGCTGCATTCACTGTGGTTCTCTTGGGTCTGCTGCCTCAGCTCTACCATATTGCTGTCCTGGAGGGAAGTTGTTTATAGAAATGCCTCTTCCATGGGTTTGGGTGAGACATGGCGTGATCTGTTGGTGTGAGGCCTCTGGACACCGCTCCAGCGTCTGCAGCACATTAACATCTTGGAAATGACGGCCGTTCATTTGGGACTGCTACGGTGTTTCATGTGCTGCATAGCCGCTATGTTCTGGTGCATTCTGGGAATATCATGGTGCTCTGTGATTGATTCATGTGAAATGAAAGACCTGGTTCTGATCCAAGCTCTGTAAATATTCATCAAAATCAGGTCTGTGAGAAAGACCTGTCTGCTGCACTTTGACCTCCTCATATCTCTTCATAAGGAGATGCTGCACGGTGGCGCAGTGGTTAGCGCTCTTGCCTCACAGCAAGAAGGTTTCCGGTTTAAGTCCTGGCTGGGAGCCTTGAAACAGTGTCACCAATGGGGGACCTTTCTGTGTGGAGTTTGCATGTTCTCCCCGTGCATTAGTGGGTTTTCTCCGGGGACTCCGGCTTCCTCCCACCATCCAAAAACATGCTTCATAGGTTAATTGGTTACTTTAAACTGTCCCTAGGTGTGGATGTGAGTGTGCATTGGTGTGTGGCCCCTGTGACAGACTGGTGACCTGTACAGGGGTGTCTCCTGCCTTCGCCCATGAGTAGCCGGGTTAGGCTCCGGCAGCCCCGTGACCCCGAAAGGGATAAAGCGGTTCAGAAAATGAATGAATGAAAGAAAATGAAAAGGAGCTGCTGCTCTGTGGGTCAGAAATATCATGAAACTGTTTGTCCATTTAAATCTGCAGTTCTGTCATTGATTCATGTTTTCTTTCAAAGAACACAGAGAACATGAACTTCTCCCAGAATTCTACACCTGGATGGACTCTGGTTCTCCTTTTTAGTCGGCTGTTAAAAACCCAGAATAACATCTGTAACCATCAGGTAGAACAAAACCAGAACTTTGAACTCAAGCAGATTGTTGTTTTTAAACTTGTATACAACAGTTCTCTGCTGTTTCTTCTTCACTGACATTTATCTGAAACTTTCTACTGAAACAGAGAAAAAACAGACAAAACCTGGAAAAGAGTTGAATGAAATCTGACCTGAGAGTCTCCAGTTTACAGTTTGGACTCTTTAGTCCAGCAGACAGAAGCTTCATTCCTGAATCCTGCAGGTTGTTGTAACTCAGGTCCAGAACTCTGATTCTGGAGGACTGAGAGCTGAGAACTGAGGACAGAGCTGCACAGCTTCTCTCTGACAGATTACAGCCACCAAGTCTGTAGAAAACAAAGACAGACAGCAGTTATTGAAACTTTTGTTTTTCACTCCAATTCATTTGTTCTCTGAAGGTGATTTTCATGAGAGTTCCTACAGAACTTTGTTGGAGGCTTTGATCACTGGCAGCAGCCTCAGAAGAGCCTCCTCTGAACCAGAGTATTTCTGCAGGTCAAACTCTTCCAGATCTTCTTCTGATGACAGTAAGATGAAGACCAGAGCTGACCACTGAGCAGGAGACAGTTTATCTGTGGAGAGACGTCCTGACCTCAGGAACTGTTGGATCTCCTCCACTAGAGAACCATCATTCAGTTCATTCAGACAGTGGAACAGGTTGATGCTTTTCTCTGCAGACAGATCCTCACTGATCTTCTTCTTGATGAACTGGACTGTTTCCTGATTGGTCTGTGAGCTACTTCCTGTCTGAGTCAGCAGACCTCGTAGGAGACTCTGATTGGTCTGCAGTGAAAGACCCAGGAGGAAACGGAGGAACAAGTCCAGGTGTCCGTTTGGACTCTGTAAGGCCTTCTTCACAGAACGCTGGTAGAACTGGACTGGACTGATTTGTTTCCATTTAAATATTGTGGATTTATTCTGTTGTTCCTCCATGAGGTTGGTTCCAGAGGTGATGAAGGTCAGGTAAACATGAAGAGCAGCCAGAAACTCCTGAACACTCAGATGGATGAAGCAGAAGACCTTGTCCTGGTACAGGCCTCTCTCCTCTCTAAAGATCTGTGTGAACACTCCTGAGTACACTGAGGCTGCTCTGATATCGATGCCACACTCTGTCAGGTCGGATTCATAGAAGATCAGGTTTCCTTTCTGCAGCTGCTCAAAAGCCAGTTTTCCCAGAGACTCCATCATCTTCCTGCTCTCTGGACTCCAATGAGGATCTGTCTCAGCTCCTCCATCATACTTGACCTTCTTGACTTTGACCTGAACCACCAGGAAGTGGATGTACATCTCAGTCAGGCTCTTGGGCAGCTCTCCTCCCTCTCTGCTCTTCAGCAGATCCTCCAGAACTGTAGCAGTGATCCAGCAGAAGACTGGGATGTGACACATGATGTGGAGGCTTCTGGATCTCTTGATGTGGGAGATGATCCTGCTGGCCTGCTCTTCATCTCGGAATCTCTTCCTGAAGTATTCCTCCTTCTGTGGATCATTGAACCCTCTGACCTCTGTCACCATGTCAAC
This sequence comes from Oryzias celebensis, assembly GCA_014656515.1. Taxonomy (NCBI): domain Eukaryota; kingdom Metazoa; phylum Chordata; class Actinopteri; order Beloniformes; family Adrianichthyidae; genus Oryzias; species Oryzias celebensis. The sequence goes on from BNCR01000002.1 coordinate 783,338, forward strand.
ACACTCAGCAGGGATCTGATTGGCTGCTGCAGGTCGTGTGGTTATCCAGAGGCGAGCAGAGGGAAGCAGGTTCCCCTTGATGAGGTTTATCAGCAGATCTCCCACTGAGGTGGACTTTCTAGGATCATTTAGGATCCGGGTCTTGTGGAAGTCCAGAGGAAGTCGACACTCATCCAGACCATCAAAGATGAAGACGACCTGGAAGTCTACAAAGCTGCAGATTCCTGCTTCTTTGGTTTCAGGGAAGAAGTGATGAACAAGTTCCACCAAGCTGAACTTCTCCTCTTTCAGCACATTCAGCTCTCTGAAAGTGAATGGAAATATGAAGTGGAGGTTCTGGTTGGCTTTGCCTTCAGCCCAGTCCAGAGTGAACTTTTGTGTTAAGACTGTTTTCCCGATGCCAGCCACTCCCTTTGTCATCACGGTTCTGATTGGTTCTTGTCTTCCAGCTGGGAGTTGAAAGAGCTCTTCTTGTCTGATGCTTGTTTCTGCTCTGTCTGCTTTCCTGGATGCTGCTTCAATCTGTCTGACCTCATGTTCTTCATTCAGATCTCCAGTTCCTCCCTCTGTGATGTAGAGCTCTGTGTAGATCTCATTCAGAAGAGTTGGGTTTCCTGCTTTAGAGATTCCCTCAAACACACACTGGAACTTCTTCTTCAGACCAGATTGGACTTTATGTCGACAAACTGCAGCAGCAGATCCTGAATGAAGACAACAAACAGAGTAAATCAACTTTCTGCATCCCTGAAGGATGAGGGTTTGAATCCCTGTGGTTCCATGTGTTCAGACATCAGTAAATCTTCATTTCTCAGCAGCTGAAACCTTCAGAGAAATCCTCTTACTGCTCTGCAGTCCATCAGCCAGCTCCTCCTGCTTCATTCTTCTCAGGAAGTTCACTGTGATCTTCATCAGTGACTCTCTGCTGCTCCTCTGCTCTTCATCTTCATCCTCCAGCTCCTCCTCCTCCTCCTCCCTGTGACTCAGAATCTTCTGGATCTTCTTCAGCTCCTTCTTCACAAAAGTAACAATGTTGTCCTCCAGCAGCTGCAACAGAATTGTAGATGAATGAGCCAATCAGAGTGAAGTCATGGAGCCAAACATCAGCTCCATGTTGGACACACTGACAATCCACTGGTCTCCAAAGTGCAGCATGGAGATGACTGTGGACAGAATGATGGAAAAGTAGTTGTTGTTCATGTACAGACCAGAAAGATGGAATCCAGCTGTGTTTGATGCTGCTGGACAGACTGACCACTGGGAGTCTCTGAGCTCTGCTGGTCCACTCTGTGGAGAATCAGAACAATCAGATCCATTCTGTCTGTGCACACAGAGACTAACACACTGAAGATAGAAATGTGTGAGAAAGAGCTGAGCTCACATCAAACACATGTTGGAATGAAAACATTTCACTCATTTGACTGTTTCAACATTAACATACAGCTCACCTTTCTGGACCAGAAGATGATTTAAATTGAATAAAACGATCATTTGACTGGTCACTCCTGAAGGACACACAGCTGGGTTCAGGTTCTGATCCAGTTCTGAGTCTCTGATGGATCCTGACAGAAAAAACATTGACTTATACTATACATACAGTGACTTCTCAACTGCAGTAAGATCTTATTTGTATAAAGTTGCATTGAGAGTAAATAAATTTTACAGTATTTTACATCAACTCAAAATTAAATACAAAAATGGGTCATCCCATTCTCAATTTACAATTTACTTTCCAGATTTAGTACAGAAAAGGAATGTATTGTATCAACACACACAATATTATAGTCATTAGTGATATGTCAAAAAGTGCCCAAGCACAAAATTTCTATTTGATACACAAACAGCAAATTCAACAGGATGTTTGGGTGAAGAAACTCAATGGACATGTTTAGTGTCTCATCCTGAAAATCTGCCAAAAAGTGGATTTTCATATACTATCAAACTATCACCAATCACAGCAAGGTTGAAGACTTTGAATTGGATGCAGGCAGCTACTGACAGCCAATCAACCAATCTGAACTGGGATATATGGCCTTTTTAGATAGAATCAAACTGAGACGTACTGTAGCCTTTTGAATTATGTGCACAGGCTTGATTCTGGTAGAAGATCATTGCAGGAATCAAAAGCAGAGAGGAAACATGTCTGAATATAGAGCTGAGTAAACAAATAAGTGTTGTGCCCTGAAGGTGTTCCTTCCCCATCTTAAGCGACGGCACCTGTTCCTGATCATCTCCACCTGATCTTCATCACCATGGCTTTTTAAGCAGCGTCAAACCTCCAGCCATTGTCAGATCATTATGCTCTGTCAGCTCACCTGCCTACCAGCCAGACAGCCAGCCCGCTCTGTCAGCTCACCTGTCTGCCAGCCAGCCCGCCCTGTCAGCTCACATGCCAGCCCGCTCTGTCAGCTCAACAGCCAGCCCGCCCTGTCAGCTCACCAGCCAGCCCGCTCTGTCAGCTCACCAGCCAGCCCGCTTTGTCAGCTCACCAGCCAGCCAGACAGCCCGCTCTGTCGGCTCACCTGCCTGCCAGCCCGCCAGCCCGCTCTGTCAGCTCACCTGCCTGCCAGCCAGACAGCCAGCCCACTCTGTCACATCACCTGCTTGCCAGCTAGCCAGCCAGCCCGCTCTGTCAGCTCCCCTTCCTACCAGGCAGCCAGCCAGCCCGCTCTGTCAGCTCACCTGCCTGCCAGCCCGCTCTGTCAGCTCACCTGTCTGCCAGCCAGCCAACCCTGTCAGCTCACATGCCAGCCCGCTCTGTCAGCTCAACAGCCAGCCCGCCCTGTCAGCTCACCAGCCAGCCCGCTCTGTCAGCTCACCAGCCAGCCCGCTTTGTCAGCTCACCAGCCAGACAGACAGCCCGCTCTGTCGGCTCACCTGCCTGCCAGCCCGCTCTGTCAGCTCACCTGCCCGCCAGCCAGCCCGCTCTGTCAGCTCCCCTTCCTACCAGGCAGCCAGCCAGCCCGCTTTGTCAGCTCACCTGCCTGCCAGCCAGCCAGCCAGCCCGCTTTGTCAGCTCACCAGCCTGCCAGCCAGCCAGCCAGCCCGCTCTGTCAGCTCACCTGCCTGCCAGCCAGCCAGCCCGCTCTGTCAGCTCACCTGCCTGCCAGCCAGCCAGCAAACTCTATCAGCTAAGCTTGCCTGCCTACCTGCCTGCTTAGTCTGCTCCACTATTCACCTAATCAATAAACCTAACCTTCTCATCTTTTGAAACGTGTCTGCTCTTGGGTTCCACCCACCTCCTTCGTCACAACAATAAGGTTGTAAAATGGATGAACTGATACCTGTAAACCTGTGAACGGAAAGGTTAAAAATTCCTTGGTGTTCTGGATCATGGACTAACAAACAGACTGCAATATGTCCGCGGGGGTGGGGTGGGGTGGGGGGTGGGGTGGTCCACATCTAGTCGAAGCACCACAAGGAACCAGAGTTGTAAAGTACTTGTGTAAATGGACTTTGTTGCTTTACCTAAGTATGTTTCCTTTGTCTACTTTGTACTTGTACTGAGGAAGAAAAATCTAAGCAACTCCTTGACTACATGTTTTGATTGAATATTTGTACTGTTTACTCCACTACATTTGAAGGGACACTCAAATTTACTCATTACATTTACTTGAAGAATTTCCTTGAGTAAATGTGCATCTCCTGCATCGGCCTCCTGCTGGTTTTCCAGAAATCCTGCTGAATTTGCTGCTCGTCTGGATCCGGTTTGTTAGACCAATAAGGAGCTTCAGTGGCAGGTTGGTTGGAGACCATGTAGAACAAGGGCCCTCAAGGCCTGGAGTTTGACACCACTGAACTAATCCATAAGGCGAGCTCTGCGGTTGGAGTGCAGCTGGTCCCAGTGGAGGACGCTGCAGAGCAGAGGACTTTGTTCATGTTCAGGGCTATTGTGACCAATCCCTCACACCCTCTGCATGAGTCCTTCACTGGGAGGAGAACTGTGTTTAGCAGCAAACTTTTGTCCCAACGCTGCTCCACAGACAGACTGAGAAGGTCTTTTGTCCCTCGTGCAGTTAGACAGTACAACTACCTGCTGAACATCAAAAGAGAACCTCAGTGAAGTTTTATTTATTTTTAACATTTCATGTTTTTATTGTATTAGGTTTTCATTTCAGAATATTTTATGGATCTATTATATTTCGAATGAATTGTTTTACTATTTTTAACTAATGGCTTTTAATTGTTTTAAGGGTTTTATTCCTTTGTTTTATATGGTAATTGTAAGCAGCTGTTTGCTTTTAAATTTCCTTTGGGATTATTAAAGTTTCTATTCTTATTCTTATTCTTATTCTTATTCTTATTCTTATTCTTATTCTTATTCTTATTCTTATTCTTATTCTTTTTCTTATTCTTTTTCTTATTCTTTTTCTTTTTCGTATTCTTTTTCTTATTCTTATTCTTATTCTTTTTTGTATTCTTATTCTTTCACAGTGACGGATGTTTGTGGAAAATCTCCAACATTCACTGCTGCTCATGAAGATAGAAATGTGTGAGAAAGAGCTGAGCTCACATCAAACACATGTTGGAATGATAACATTTCACTCATTTGACTGTTTCAACATTTACATACAGCTCACCTCTCTGGACCAGAAGATGATTTAAAGTCAATAATAATATCCTTTGACTGGTCACTCCTGAAGGACACACAGCTGGGTTCTGGTTCTGATCCAGTTCTGAGTCTCTGATGGATCCTGATAGAAAAACATTGTTTTATTAGAAGTGAGTTTCTTTCATGATGGTGTTTGATGAGTTCTTTTGGATTTGGATCATCTCAGATCATAAATGCATCATGAATGCTGTGGTTTTCAGAACAGCAATAATTCAAACTTTCATTCTGACTCACAGATGAATCAGAGTTCCAGTCAACTGGATTAAGGCTGTTTCTAATGTTTGGTTCCTCGTCTGCATTTAGAGAAGAAGCTCATCTTTAGAAGCTGATTGAAGCAGAAGACCAGAAGAACAAACTGTAGAACTTGATGATTGTTGATTAGAACCAAACTTTCTATTTGAAGTCTGAATAGAGTCAAACTTCATCAATCGGAGATCAGCTCTGTGGAGAAACAGGTGGAAGATTTCCTAAAGTCCAAAGGAATTTCTCTGGACACAAACACCATGGAGGTCTGCCGTCCGCTTCCAAGGAGAAGAGAGTCTGACAGACCTGCCATCTTCATGAGGTTTGTGAATCGGAAACACAAAACATCTTTATTGAAGCAAGGAAGATTTCTGAAGGGAACCAATGTTTACTTTAATGAGAATCTCATTAAGCGTAATGCTGACATCGCCCGAAGAGCACGCTTTCTGAAACGGCAAGGAAAGATCCAAAGCACCTGGGTAAGGGATTGCAGAATCTACGTTAAACTTAGCGGTTCTCCTGAGCAAGCCAAGGTCATCGTTATCAGGAGCCTGGAGGAGCTGGACAAGTTTCTACCCACTGCAGTCTAAACAAGAGATAAGTGAAGATGCTGGACTCTCCAGGTGAGGAGTCAAACTCTACAAACATGACTTCTAAAAACAACACATTTTCTTCAACAGTCAACTGTCACCACAACTTTCAGAAAGATCTGAACTATGAGCAACCTGACCTTAACATATTCAGTGATAATGATAACAACCTGCAAGATTACATCAGTTCTTTTCCACTGTTAATCTGGACTGCAAATATTACAGCATAGATGACTTTAAAAACTCTGTTAACCCTGAAGGAAGACTGTCAATCATCCACTTTAACAGCAGAAGCATGGAGACCAACTTTGGAGACATCAAGGACTATCTACAGAATCTGGGATGTTCCTTTAGCATCATAACCGTATCAGAAACTTGGTTCAGCGGCAACAAACACACTGATTTTGAATTGGAAAACTTTGAACTTTATTATGTAAACAGAGTAAATAAAAAAGGAGGAGGAGATGCAATCTATGTGAATCTATATAGAGCCAGTAGAAATACATTACCATTGATTATCCAAAAACAGTTTCTTAGAAAACGAATGAGGCTACAAACTGAGGGGATGTAGGAACTTCAAGATCAAATTGATAAGAACCACAAAAAAAAGTTTCTGTGTGTCTGTGTGCGACTCTAAACTTTGGAACGGGTTAAGTAATGAGCTCAAACAATGTTCAAACATCCAAAAATTCAAGAAAATGTACAAAGAAACTCTAATCTCACAATATGAAGATAAGAAGAGTTAAAGATCAACTGGTCTTTGAATAATTTAAAATATTTGGACATTAAATGTGCTAAAATAATTTCTTTTTTTTTAATCACTACCTATGATTATTAAATTGTGTAATGTGCAATAATGATCACTAAAATATTACTTGAAAGGTAATCACAATCTATTGATGAACTAGTGCTTTTTCTTTACTTGATCTGAAATATCTACCATTGATTACAAGATCACTGTAATTAATGTTCTAATGATAATCAATGTTTATTACATATTGATTACCTAAAGTGTGACTCAATAATGTTTCTGATCCGGATTATGAAAACTATGCAAGACTATGAAATGAAGTAACTATGTAGGGGTGGGATTATATAAATTCGCTTCTTCCCACTGCTTTCCAAGCAATTAATCAAGTTCTACTAGACTTCAGTTATTAATCACTATACTTAACATATGTTACAAATGTGACTTAAGTGCGTTGTTTTTGTTTGTTCATTTTTCATTTGTTTCTTTTTTGTTTTTGTTTTTTTTTCTTTTCTTTCTTTCCTCTCAATCAATGCATTTCATTGTATTAATAATGAGTTTGATAATTTTTGTGTAATTATTTTCGTATATTGTCCAACTTATGCTTGAAATAAACAAATCAATCAATCAATCAATCAATATTTCATCTTTGCTGTTGTTCATGTTCACTTTGAATGTGATATGAATGACATCATGAAGACATTCAAACATCTGAATCTGACAAACACTTACTGTTCATCTCCTGAACTGATAGTTTTGAAGTAAAGAGGTAAACTCTTTGACTTGTCAGTCCTTCTGGACACACAGCTGGATCCAGATCCAGATCCAGATCCATGTTGGTTCCTGTGAAGAATGAAGGTTGCTGGTGTGATTGCTGAGCTCTGACATGGAGAAGAGTCCTGGACAGTTAGAGATGTTCATCTCACCTCTGAGCTTTGCTCTGGCTCTCATCTTCCCCGCACAGAGTGCTTTTAGAGAGAGGGGCTCCCTCCTGTGTGTCCTCACACTGATCCATGCTGCTGGATTCACTGGATCCACATCAGCTCACACACACCTTCATCCTTCATCTGCAGAGGAAACCCTCATCATCAGCTCTGATCCTCCTTCACAAACAGATCAGCTGCTCCTCCACTGATTGGCTCTTCTCTTGTGTTTCCTCTCAGGTTCAGGTGAATGCAGTCAGACAGCAGTGTGGGACAGAGGAAGCTGCTGAACATCAGCTGCTGCACTTCTGCTCTCCCTCCATCAGATGGAGACATGGAGCTGCAGCAGCAAACACTCCATGATGGAGCAACATTTCAGTCATTCAGTCACTTTGACAAAGAAACAACAAACTTCCTGTTTCTACAATTCAGGAAACATGAAGCAGATCAAGAAAAACATACAGAAATCAAACAACGAGGAGAAAAGAAACAAAGACATGAATTCTTCCTCTCAAAGCTCCAACAGAGACTTTCAGATGAACTTTGATTCTCACACAGATTTGGATGGAGGAGAACAGGAAGGTTTGGGAGTCAGAAATGAAACCTTTGAACTGCAGAGATTCATGATGTTTGTGTTTCTGACAGAAACTCTTTCTTCTGTCTGTGTTCTGGAAAGTTCTGACAGGAAGCAGCAGTCAGCTGATCTGACCCACTTTGATGAGTCACCAGTTTCTCTTTAGTAAACACAACAGTTTATTCTGTAAAAATCTTCGATAAAAACATCATTTGTTTCTATTTCCTTCATAAATCAGTAAAACAATAATCGATCAAAAAGTGAGAATTGATCCTCAGTTGTTGATCAGTAATGAGATCAAATCTTTAAACAGCAAAGAAATGAGAGTTAATAGAGAAAGAAGATTTTCTCCAAACATTCAAAAACAAACAGTTAAAGTGAAAACAAAGTTCAACAAACAATCAAACAAACAAACAAAGTTGATTTTCTTCAAAGATCTAAAGAAGAATCTCCACTCACCACTCTCCACTGCATCACAGATCTGAGATTCTGTTTCTGCTTGTTTTACTTTGCTTTAAGAACAGATCATTTCCTCATGTCCGGAGCTTCCGTTGACTGTATAAGAGAACTGGACTGAGTAAATAGTTCAATTCCGTTATTCCTTCTCGTGTCTCACTTCCTTCTTAAATTCTTATTTCTCTTTCTCTTCTGCTTCATCTCAGTATCAACATGATCAAATTCACCAAACAGGCTAAAAGAAACTATAGAATTACTAATTTTTTCTACTGTTTTGTTGTTGTGATAAACTGTGGAATAAAGTTTATCAACATATGAATTATGATAATAATACGTTTGAGCTCAGATTTTTTGGATCAGAAAAGTGTTTCTACTGTTTCTACTGGATATGATTTTAATTTGTTTTGTTTCTTTGATTTTTCCAGATTGAAAAAAATAAAAACCCCTCAGTGATATAAAAGTAAAGGTTGGAATCCTGTTTTCATGTCAATTTTATTGCAAAACAAGGGTTTTCACATGTTTAGTGAACACAACACATCCTTCACTGTTCAGCTGTTTCTCATTGATGTCATGAGCTGCTGGCATATATACCAGCTCCAGCCTGCGCTTTGAGACAAAGTCTTGTTTGCCTTGCAGGCAGTCTGAGCAGTTATTCATTTGCATGTTTATCATTCTAATGCTTCACCACTGTGTTTTTGACCTCTGACTTTGTTTACGTTTTTCTCCTGCTCTACTCTTTTAACGTTTGCATATGAATTCAAACACCTCCAGACACAATGACACTACTGAAATACACTGAATATTCATCAATGCATATGGACTTGCGCTTATCACTTATTTATTTCTAGTAAATATTTCTATGATATAAATGGACTTTAATTTTAAAAAGTTGTGACGTTTACATTTTATAGTGAAGGCTGATCAATCATGTTATTGATTACAACACGAGCCGTGTCTGTGTCTGAAATCAGTCCCAGTAGAGTTCAATAATGACGTCAATGCCTGAGCTAAGCTCCTCCCTCTGTGTGTGTCTTTGTATGTGTGTGTTTGTTTGTTTCTCTCTTTTTTTACCAGAAATCTTCATGACTGCAGCAGTGTGTAGAAACAAGAACCTGATTCATAAAGAAAGCTGACTGTGTTTCAGCTCTAAGGGGGTCTGAACTCCACCAGAGAAGAAGCAGGAATGTGTTTGTATCTGAGAAATATCTGGCTTTTTCTCAGCAGAAAAGAATAGAGATCTGCACACCACACTGGAACAATCTAGAACTGTATTATGGGATGATTTCCAGCTGAAGAACTTTGATCAATCTTCATATTAACATCAAACTGATTGTGAAATCTTCCCTGTTTGGAGGAGTTTGGGTCACAGATTTCCCATCAGGCCTTGGAGTTCCTGACTTTGTGATGAGTTCCTAAAGAAACTCTTGGAAATCTCATGTTTGATTCTCTCACAGTTAACATCCATGTAGATTTTCACTACTGTTGTTAAACTGTAGTTTGTCACAGAAGTGAAAACTCATGCACAGAGTTTAGCTGGATGTTGAAGAATGAGTCAGCAGTTTTTTGCTAAACGAAGTCAGCCCCTCCTGGAATGTTGACCCCTGTGCAGTGGAGTAGTGGGGGGGGACGGCTGGGCCAATCACAGAAGACTACTGCTGCTTTCTCCCTAAAAGCTAACCAATCAGAGGTCGTTGTTTGGATTCCTTTGTCTTGAAATTTCACATTTGGAATCTTCCAGGTTCTTTGCTGGAGGAAGGAAACTTTTTGTTTGGACTTTTTCTGTGATTGTGAGACTAGCAGATGATCGGAGCTGCTTGTGTTCAGAGGACTTTGTGTGAGTTTGAGCTGAAGCTCGGAGCAGCTGCAGTAACGATGTCTTCACTTCAGTCTCTGAGAGAGTTTATCAGCGAGCGACTAGCTGCTGCTGCTGAAGAAATCTTCAGACACTGTGAAGGAACCATCGTCCAGTACGAGGAGGAGCTCTGTCGTCAGCGCAGACTGCTGGATATCATCTGGAAACCACAGCTTCAGCTGCACCAGATAGGTATGTTCACTTCAACAAAGGAGAGAAGCTTCATCTTCCAGAACATTCTGGTCCAAGCGAAGGTGGAGACATGACTACTTCTGTTGGAGGGTTCCGGTCCGCCATCTTGAAGCGATAAACTCAGCAGTCATTAGCTTCTTTCAGGCTTCGGTTCTGCTTTATTCCTTCTCTCTTTGTGACCCCGGTGTTACACCGAAATCTGTGACCGTAGAGGGCGCTGTCACAGCCGTCCAATATCTGATTTGCCCAACTGTTAGCCAGAAGAAGAACGTTTACCGTAAGAACCTAATAGAAAGCTCTCCCTGTCACTGAATGCAGCGTCCTGCCTCGGAGCAAAACCCGAGGAGGAGCAGAAGCAGCAGAGCGACTCCGTTCTTGACTGAAAGCGACACTATCAAGTGTGTGGGAAAACGTAACAGAGCCAGTGTAATGCCCAGGAGAAAAGATCTCCTTGTTCCATTGACATCAATTTAATTCATATTGAACAAATATGATGAATATGCAGACCGACGGGATGTTTCTTGTTATTATTGTCCATGTGTATGCACAATAAAAGTGATGGAAAAATTCTCTGCTGCTGTACCAATTATTTTGCCTCTATACACATCCAGCTGTTCCACTAGTGAATAAATGCCAACCCCTAATGCAGTGGACACCAATTCAGACGGCCAAAAAAAATAGAAAATAGATGTTTCCAATATGTCATGGTCCTTCTCACTGAGGTCACCAAATCTGACGGCCACAGAAAATGGATGAACAAGTGTTTCCAACATATACCGGCAAAAAAACATGTGCAGGCTAGCTAAGACTGTAGCAGTGGTGAGTTTGTCACGTGCATGCCATTCAAAATGTACAACTTCAGCTTCAGGGGCTGGGTCAGGGACTGCTGCTGTGGGCCATAATAAAGTATATAATTTCTTCAACAGACAATTTACACAAGACAGAACAGACCTGATATCATGTTTGGTGCAAGTAGTTTGGCATCTAATCTCTAGACCATTAAAAGGGTCAAATGATGCAAACAGACTTGTAAGCAAAACTTAAGGCCTTGGAAAATGTTGGGGAATGTTTTCATTCATCAAGGTGAGATTGTCTTGAAGTTGAATCATAGCAAGAAGATTTAAGGTCAAGTTGCTATGATGCAACTTCAAGACAACACCTTGGAAATGACAGTTGCTTAAAAATAGTTGCATTCACAGATACATCCTTTGCAAATAAATTTGTTTTGAACGTTTTGTGTTGGGATTGTTTTTGCCCCAACAACTGTGCTGAACCTCACTGCTGCACTCAGCCTGATGAAAAAACCCAACAGAGAAGCAGTTTGTTTCCAGTCTTCTTCACAGCTTCTGATGGAGCGCTGTGATCTCACCTCCGACCTGAGTTCACCAGTCAGAACCGGACTTGAGGAGTAAAGTTTTGGATCCTGCAGAGAACCAACAAACAGCAAAAAGACTCCACACTTCTGACTGATGTTCACATCCACTTTATTCTTCACAGGAAAGATTGTAACAGATCACAAAAACCAAAAAGAACAGAAACTGTTCTAATATCTACTAGAAAACATGAATCACATGAAGACAAGACAGAAACACCAGTCTGTTACTTTATCTGCCTCTTCCTTAATACATCATTTCCTCAAGAAATGGTTACTTGCTCATGAGCTCATGAGACTCAAAGTACAAACTGCAGTCATTTTTTGGTTGAAAACAATAATGAAATGTTTACTGATCACATAAAACTAGTTCAAATTTAAGATGCATACAAAATATCTCTGGTGTCATGACAACACAGAGTTAGATAACATACACAAAGTCTCAACATAAACTACAACCACAATGGTCAATTCAACAACTTTAAACCACAAAATGAAAATTAAAAAATTTACTAAGAAAATCAACCATCAAATATTGAAAATTGCTTTTAAATTGTTACTTTTTTAAAATCCAATTCATAAACAATGCACAAAAAGCGATGGTACTTCTAAACTGGTAAAAGCCATCCAAAAGCTGAGGATTTAACTAAGTTAAAAAAAAACATCTATTTACAGGTACACCTAATTTTAAGGGAAAAATTAATATTTTTGTCCAACAAAAAAATAAAACTCAGAATCATTACACAGATTGAGATGTATTCATCCTAAATTGATGAATGTTGATTATTGTCTTAAAAAAGATGGAAAAACTCAAAAGATGAAAAACTTAAAAATATGTCTTAGAAAAATTGATTAAATCAAACACATTAAAACAGGATGTTTTCAGCAAACGCATCAGATTTGAGAAAACTATTCATTTCTTTAATACTTTGCCTTAATTACATTTCTGCTATTTTCTTTTCTGACACTTTTGACAAAAAAAGGTTCTCTGATGATTTTATATGTCTGTGTTCTGAGATTAGATAATTGACTAAAACTTAGAGTTGTTACAAGAAAAAGGCTTTTCTCCAGTGTGCGTTCTCATGTGTTTTCTTAAAACAGACACATCAGTAAAACTTTTGTCACATTCTTTACAAGAAAAAGGCTTTTCTCCTGTGTGAGTTCTCATGTGTGTTTTTAAACTAGACACATTCCTAAAACTTTTGTCACATTTTTTACAACAAAAAGGCTTCTCTCGAGAGTGACTTCTCATGTGTGTTTTGAGATGAGCTTTTTGACTAAAACTTTTATCACATTCTTTACAAGGAAAAAGCTTCTCTCCTGTGTGGGTTCTTAAGTGTCTTTTGAGATTACATATTTGACCAAATTTTTTTCCACATTCCTCACAAGAAAGAGACGTCTCTCCTGTGCCACTTCTCATATGTGTCTTGAACTGAAACCAGTCATCAAAACTTTTACCACATTCTTTACAGACATAAAGTCTTTGATTAGAGTCAGTTCTCATGTGGACTGACACAGTGTTTCGTTTACCAACCTTCATATAGCTAAGTATCTTTTCTTTTGGAGATTGTTTGTTTTTCTTAACAAAAATTGATTTCTTAATGTTTTTTCTAATATCTGATCCACATTGACTTTCTGACATGTGAGACCTTTCCACATTCTGGACATGACTTCTGTCTCTTCTCTTCCACTGATCTCTGTTTCGTGGGTCTGTCTCTGCATCTGGGAATGATGATTCTTTATGTTGGCTTTTTTTTATCCTGATAATCAGTTACAATAAAGCTCTGCTGTTTGTTTTGAACTGTATCACTCTGCTCATTTTCGACATAAGTAGGAATCTCCATTAAGGTATCAATCTCCTGCTTCACATCAAGTTGCTCTTCATCCTGACTGCATAGACCTTGTTCCTCTTTAACCTGTGGAGGTTGTTGTTGCTCCTGCTCCTCTGTAATCTGAAGAGAAAGTATTCAGACCCTTTGCTGTGACACTCATATTTAACTCAGGTGATGTGCATTTCTTCTGACCATCCTTGAGATGGTTCTACACCTTTATTTAAGTCCAGCTGTGTTTGATTCTACTGATTGGACTTGATTAGGAAATCCACACACGAGTCTATATAAGACCTTCAAGCTCACAGTGCATGTCAGAGCAAATGAGAATCATGAGGTCAAAGGAACTGCCTGAAGAGCTCAGCGACAGAACTGTGGCAAGACACAGATCTGACCAAGGTTACAAAAAATATCTGCTGTACTTAAGGTTCCTGAGATGCAGTTCTGAAAACAATGTTACCAATGTTACCCCGGTTAATTAAGAATAAATGATAAAAATATAAAACCCAGCATCCTTTGATCAGAGGACCTCAGTCCACTTTTCGGATCTGAAAGGTCTGGTAGATGATGATGATCCTCCTCCTCTTCTCCGTTCCGCCAGGAGAAACATCAGACTCACCAGCCCTCTCCCTCCCACCTGTAAAGGGAAATCAGAAACAAAGAGATGAAGGAGTGTCTCCTGATCCTGGTGTGTCAGTCAGTGATGCAGCACAGCAGCAGAAAGAGCAGCAGGAGCTTCAGTTCTGTTCAGAGCAGCAGCTTCCTGTCATCTTCACCTGTTGGAGCTTCTGCTGCTCTGATTGGCTGACTGTTGTCCTGAAGCCTGTCATCATTCTCCTCAGAGCTTCACTGAGAAGCTGCAGCTTCACAGGAAACTCTGCATCTTTGCTCTCAGACTAACTTTAGGACAAAACATCTGGAAGCAGCTGGACTGACTCCAACCCTCTACTGACCTCAGAGTCTGCAGTTTGGACTCTACACCAGATTGTGAATATGCTGAAAATCTGAAAAAAGCAGGTTGGTACTGCTCATACTGAACCTGTTGGGACACAGAGCTGAGCCCATATCATATCTGGTTTTTGACAAGCAGCTGTTGACCCTGAAAGCAGAGAAATAAGTGTGTTCAGTGGTAGTGATGACTGTTGCTTTATAACATCCACATCATCCCTGTTGGGTTTGCAGGGCTGCCACATCCTCTCCTGGCTACTGTATGGTACACTCTGGACATGTTAGCAGGCCTTCACTGGGCCACACAATCACACACACATACATACCAAGGGGCAATTTAGAGACACAAATTAACCCACAAAGTATGTCTTTGGACTGTGGGAGGAAGCTCAGAAAAAACCTCTACATGCAAGCTGAGAACATGCAAACTAAAAAGAAAGGACCCAGCCAGGATTCAAACCAGGGCATTCTTGTTGTGAGACTTGAGTGCTAACCACTGCACCAATGAGCTGCCAAGTTTTATTTAAACAGATTCATTTCCTAATAATATTATTACAGTAAAATCAATTGATGAAGAAAATATGAAAGAATGTTTTTTTTCTCTCAAAACACTGTTTTAATCATCAAGTCTTCACTTTAATTGTTCTTCTCATCCTTCAGGAAGTTCAGCACATCTACTGACCTCAGACTCTGCAGTCTGTAGTTTGGACTCTCCAGAAAACTACGCAGATGAAGAACCCCTGAAGGTTTTATTTTGTTTTTGCTCAGGTCCAGTTCTGTCAGATTGGATGGGTTGGACTTCAGAGCTGAGCCCAGAACTTCACAGCTCATCTCTGACAAACTGCAGTTCTCTAACCTGAAATCAGACAGAAAAGTGTAATTAGGAGCAGAGATGGAAATGAGTTCCAGCTCAGTCACACTGCCCACTGTTAATCCAGCAGAGGGTGCCACTGTAAACAGCTCCGACCTGTTTACAGTGGCACACCTGACCTTCAAATCTCGTTGGTCATGAGATTTGAAGCACCCCCCTCTTGTGAACTGGGTCCAATGAGCCGGCTCAATGAAGCTTCAAAGCCTTTTTATGCAGTGAAATTGACCTCGCGCCTTTCGACATGGTGGTTTCATTTTGTCCCACAATTTTATCCTGTAGCTCTCAGTAGCGAGTTTTGTTTGATTATATGAGCACATATGTGGCTGAGCGCTGACTTCTGCTGAATGCCAGACTGGTGTGTTGTCATTTTAAGAAAACACAAATGAAAGTCCAGCTACAGCTTCAGAAAACAGGTCATGGTCCTCTTGTGTCGGACACTTTAAACCAAAACCCTCTGTGTGTGTGGCCAGGGGTGGGGTGGGGGTTTGTGTCAGCAGCGGGGGTCTGCCTTCAGCAGTGATTATAGCAGCTGCTGGAAAGACGCGCCAGGCAGAGCAGCCGCCGCCGGAAGGACGCGCCAGGCAGAGCAGCCGCCGCCGGAAGGACGCGCCAGGCAGAGCAGCCGTCGCCGGGAGCCAGATAGTGGTCGAAGAGGGAGCAACATAAAGGCAGCAGAGGGGCGCAGTTATGACTCGCCCCTCTTCGAGCTAAGTACCCCTCTGACACTCTTTATCTTGTTGTAGTTATCAGGAGGGATTGTTTCTTTAGTCCCCAAGAAAAATAAACTTTCTTAAACACACACACACACACACACACAAATTATGGTCCCGGGTGTCTTGTCTCCACACGCCTCCAGATCAGAAAGAACCTGTCCTAGTTCCCCTACAATAACAGGCATCTGATGTTGATTTCAGTGATCAAAAGGCCCCGAAACAAAATCATTCATGACTTTAATTGAAATGACAAAGAATGTTATTTTTTTACACTTCAAAAACATGGATAATTATTTGGAATGCACAATATATATATATATATATATATATATATATATATATACATCCTGTCATCCAGTGCAAATATGTTTCTATTTTTGTCATTATCATTTTTTTCAATCATGGCTGTAGACAGAAAATCTTCCATTTTCTTCTCATCCTTCAGGGAGTTCAGTTCATTTACTGACCTCAGAGTCTGCAGTCTGCAGTCTGGACTCTCCAGAAAACCACACAGATGAAGAAATCCTGAATCCTCAAGGATGTTGAAACTCAGGTCCAGTTCTGTCAGATTGGATGGGTTGTTCTTCAGAGCTGAGACCAGAACTTCACAGCTGCTCCCTGATAAATTGCAGTTCTCCAACCTGAAATCAGACAGAAAAGTGTGTTCAGGAGCAGTGATGCAGCTGTAGTTACAGCTCAGTTTGCTCAGATAATCTTTCAGAGCAGAGAGGAAATCCCGTGGTTCCCAAACCAGATCCCCTCCGGACCCTGGCTGTGCCTAGAAATTCTGTCCATAAAGACTATGAAGAGAGCCGGTGACAAAGGGCAGCCCTGCCGGAGTCCAACATGTACTGGGAACAGGTTTGACTTAGTGCCAGCTATGCGGATCAAGCACCTGCTGGCTGTCTGGTCATACAGAGACCAGACAGCCAGACCCCATATTGCCAAAGTACCTTCCACAGGACACGAAGGGGCACACGGTCCCACAAACCCTCCAGCACCCTAGACAGGGTGTAGAGCTGATCCAGAGTTCCACGACCAGTATGGAAACTGCATTGTTGTTCTTGAATCTGAGGTTCGACTATTGGCCGGACTCTCCTCTCCAGTACCCTGGTATAGACTTTCCCAGGGAGGCTGAGGAGTGTGATTCCACTGTAGTTGGAACACACCCCCCGGTCCCCCTTCTTGAAAAGGGGAACCACCACCCCTGTCTGCCAGTCCAGTGGTACTGTTCCCGATTGCCACCCACTGTCCCACCCCAAGGCTCTCAACCTCTGCTTCCTCAAGAGAAGGCATGTCAGCAGGATTAAGGAGATCCTCGAAGTATTCCTTCCACCGCCCGACAATGTCCCCTTCGAAGTCAGCAGCTCCCCACCTGCACTGAAAACGGTGCCTGCAGAAAACTACTTCCCCCTGCTGGGGTGCCGGACGGTCTGCCAGAACCTCTTCGAGGCCAACTGATAGTCTTTCTCCATGGCTTCACCGAACTCCTCCCAGTACCAAGGTTTTGCCTCTACTACAGCCTGAGCTGCAGCTCTCTTAGACTGCCGATACCTGTCAGCCCGCTCTTTGGAGTCCCACAAGCCAGCCAGACCTGATAGGACTCCTTCTTCTGCTTCATGGCTTCCCTTACTTCCGGTGTCCACAAACGTATTCGGGGATTGCAGCCACGACAGGCACCAGAGACCCTGCGACCACAGCTCCAACTCACCACCAGGAAGTGATCAGTGGACAGCTCTGCCCCTCTCTTTACTCGAGTGTCCAAGACACGAGGCAGAAGGTTGCCTGAAACGACTACAAAGTCGATCATTGATCTCCTGAGATTTGGTCTGGGGCACAAGTCCTGATGCCACATGTATTGATGGACACCCGTGTGCTCAAACATGGTGTTTGTTATGGATAAACTATGATGAGCACAGAAGTCCAACAACGAAACACCGCTCTGGTTCAGATCAGGGAAGCCGTTCCTACCAATCACACCCCTCTAGGAGCTACTGTCGTTGCCCACGTGGGCATTGAAGTCACCCAAGAAGACAATGGAGTCCCCCGTTGGGGCACTTTCCAGTACCCCTCTGAGAGACACCAAGAAAGCTCGGTACTCCGAACTGCTGTTCGGCCTATAAGTCGAAACCACAGTCAGAGATCTGTCCCCCACCCGAAGGCGGAGGGACGCAACTCTCTGGTCAACTGGGGTAAACTCCAACGCATGCCGGCTAAGCTGGGGGCTCAAGGGTCAGCCCACCCCAGCCCGCCGCCTCTCACCATGTGCAAGTTCAAAATTGTTAGAGATTCCAACCCCTCTCGAGAAACTGAGTTTCAGAGCCCAGACTGTGCCAAGAGGTGAGCCCAACTATATCTAGCCGGTACCTCTCAACCTCTCGCACAAGCTCAGACTCATTCCCTCCCAGAGAGGTGACGTTGCATGTCCCAAAAGCCAAATTCCATGATCGGGGTTTAGGCCGCCGAGGCACTCGCCTTCAACTGCCACCCAAACCACATTGCAACAGTCTCTTCTGAGCTCTCCTGCAGGTGTTGGGCCTACTGGGGAGTGATCCCACGTCAATCGTTTGGGTTTTACCCGACCGGGGCCCATGGTAGGAGCCCCGGCCACCAAGTGCTCTCCTGCGTGCCACAACCCAGGCTTGGCTCCAGGGTGAGGCCCCGGTAACGCCAGTCCAGGCGACGCAACGGGATCTTTGGTATTTCTTCTCATGAAGGAGTTTGTGAACCGCTCTTTGTCTGGCTTGTCACCCAGGACCTGTCTGCCATGGGAGACTCTACCAGGAGCCGAAGCCCCAGACAGCATAGCTCCTGGGATCACTCGCGCAGTCAAACCCCTCCACCACATTAAGGTGGGAGTTCATGGTGGTTCTTATTTCCATAATTGAAACTAAGAAAATATAAAGTTCAGAGTCCACAATAATAAGTCATGTTTCATAAATAATTGGCTTTTTACTGTTCCAAAGGTAGTATAGCATCATATTCATTGATATTGTTTACTAAAAAAGGCTAAAGAAAAGCATGGTACCAGGGATCTCAAACTGGTGGCCCACGGGGCACCGGTGGCCCCTAAGAGGATATTATCAATGAAGGGTGTTAGAATAATGTAAATACATTTATTTTCCCTTAGTTTGCTCATGATATTGTTTTCTTACTGTTGCTTTGAAGGCTTAAAGTTGCTTCAATGAAAGAGACAAAATGTTCTGAGCTGTCAAAGTTGGAGTTTTATGAATCTGCTTTTAAAACAGAAGTCTTCACCCGAAGATGCTGCAGGAGGAAGGTGGTTCATTCAGAAGAGGATGCAACTGTTTGTGTAATCTAGTGATAAGGCTGCAGTCCACCCTTAAAGCTGCAGCTCCTTTGTATTCAGGGAACACCCAACTGTGAATAAAAAGAGGGGGTTTGAACATAGGCGCACAAGCGATTTGAGACTGTAACCTTTGCATCCTCTGGTTATTTCTCCTCACATGTGAGAACTCAAATAATCTTCTCTTTTTTTTCTTCATTGCTTTTTTTAAATTGAATGTCTGTGGTTTAAACCTGACAGAGGGTCAGCCAGATAGCTTCTCCACTCCATGCCTTGACATGATCTAAAATACAGTGAAACCCAGAGGCTAATGAAGATTTCACACATTTAAAGAAACAAATTTAGTTCTGCCCCAGTTTTTTCATCTGCCCTCTGTTTCTATCCTAGGTCTAAACATTTCTCAGGGTCAAGTCTAGATGGACAACACTACAGGTGAGACGGTCCTTGTAAATCACCTGATACATACTTCTCATCCTTCAGGTAGTTCAGCTCATTTACTGACCTCAGAGTCTGCAGTCTGCAGTCTGGACTCTCCAGAAAACCACACAGATGAAGAAATCCTGAATCCTGGATTTTGTTCCTGCTCAAGTCCAGTTCTGTCAGATTGGTTGGGTTGGACTTCAAAGCAGAGCCCAGTGTTTCACAGCCGACCTCTGACAAACTGCAGTTCTTCAACCTGAAAGTAGACAGAAATATGTGTTCAGAATCAATGATGATTGCTTAAATTCCAGCTTGGTTTGAACCCAGAAAACCTTTCAGCTGCAGGACAGAACTGGAAACAAAACATATCAGACAGCAAACAACAAGGGAGCTCTTGCATCCATCCTGTTGCAAGTCCATTTGACCTAAGTCAAACTAACAAACAAATTCCCGGGCATTCCCACACCAAGACCCAAGCTGAAACAGCAGTGGCAACCAGGGCCCCAACACACACCCGTACTTTGGGGCCGATGGAGGAGACCCGCCCACCCAGCAATCCGGACAAGCACCGAGACTAGGAACGCCATACAGGCCCCCAAAACCCGAGAGCAGTGAAATATGGAAGCACACAGTGCAAGACCTAGCCCAGCCAGGAGAGCAGCCCTCCCACTGCGCCAAGTGGCCCAGTGCGGGACCCTTACCCCTGAGAGCCCCACCACTCCATACAAGCCGCCCACCACCCAGGAGTTTTAAGCACCCCCACCCACAAGCTCCAGGCAACCACAGGAGATCATAGGAGAGAGCAGGGAAGGGGTCAGCCACTCCCACCTAGAGCAGGGACGACCAAGAGAAGTGGGGGACTCGAAAGCTGTTGAGAATAGAGCAGAACCAGGCTTTCCCAATGTTGGCATTTAGGAGGGGCCCGGCACCCGAGGGCAAGGACCAAAACCTGCACCACAAAAACATGGACACCCTCTGGGCTCAGATAGAATATGATCCCCCGCTCACGGACTTGCCAGAGAACTAAGGGATCCCTCTCCCTGCGTGGGGAGGGGGTCGCCGGACACAAGAGGTTCACTACCAAAAGACAAGGCCGCCGCTGCTGAAGGCCTTGTTCCCTCCGCGGTAGGGGACAGAAGATCAGTAGTCCCACCTTCCTTGTGTAATGTATTTGTGTGTGTGTGGCTGTGTGTTGGGGTGTATTTGTTGAGGCCTAAAGGGTGTGTGTAATAAAATGTGCTGTTAAAATTGGATTCATATAAAATTGATATAAAATTGATGTCAATTGTCATATTGAGGGGGCAGGATTCAGGGGTGGGGGTTTGTTAGGGGCGGGACTTTTGGCTGCATTTTGATTGGTTGAAATTGGTGGCATGGCACCTTTCAAAAATCTTGGTTGAAAGTATATTCTTACTTCTCATACAGGCGCTGGGAAGGAAGGTTTTGCAACGTTCGGTTCTGGAAAAAACTTTTTAATGGGGTCCAACCAGGTATCAGCAAGGCAGGTAAATATGTGTAAATATTTGTGTATATTTGGAACAAATAGAGGGAACAACACCATTGTGAATACACTGAGTGTGATGAAAATTTGGTCTGGGGCACAAGGGCGAGAATTTATAAGGCTTTTAATTCTAATTCCATTTTGGATAGTTGTTTTTTTATCTAATCCAATCTTTCCTGTTATTGTATCTGTATGTTAATGACTTTCATGTTATGTCCAAAATAACATATTGTCTTAATCATCAACAGACCTGAGGTATTTTGTTTTTAGTGATGTCTATCTGACAGTTTCGCAAACAGAACCTGGAAAAATAGTTGAATGAAAGCTGACCTGAGAGTCTCCAGTTTACAGAATGGACTCTCCAGTCCAGCAGACAGAAGCTTCACTCCTGAATCCTGCAGGTTGTTGTTACTCAGGTCCAGATCTCTGAGTTTGGAGGACTGAGAGCTGAGAACTGAGGACAGAGCTGCACAGCTTCTCTCTGACAGATTACAGTGACTCAGTCTGAAGAAAACAAAGACAGACAGCAGTTATTGAAACTTTTGTTTTTCACTCCAATTCATTTGTTCTCTGAAGGTGATTTTCATGAGAGTTCTTACAGAACTTTGTTGGAGGCTTTGATCACTGGCAGCAGCCTCAGAAGAGCCTCCTCTAAAGCCGAGTATTTCTGCAGATCAAACTCTTCCAGATCTTCGTCTGATGACAGTAAGATGAAGACCAGAGCTGACCACTGAGCAGGAGACAGTTCATCTGTGGAGAGACGTCTTGACCTCCGGAAATGTTGGATCTTCTTCACTAAAGAACCATCATTCAGTTCATTCAGACAGTGGAACAGGTTGATGCTTTTCTCTGCAGACAGATCCTCACTGATCTTCTTCTTGATGAACTTTACTGTTTCCTGATTGGTCTGTGAGCTACTTCCTGTCCGAGTCAGCAGACCCCGTAGGAGACGCTGATTGGTCTGCAGTGAAAGACCCAGGAGGAAACGGAGGAACAAGTCCAGGTGTCCGTTTGGACTCTGTAAGGCCTTGTTCACAGCACTCTGGTAGAACTGGAGTGATGTTTTCTGTTCTTCCTCCAGGAGGTTGACTCCAGAGGTGATGAAGGTCAGGTGGACATGAAGAGCAGCCAGAAACTCCTGAACACTCAGATGGATGAAGCAGAACACCTTGTCCTGGTACAGGCCTCTCTCCTCTCTAAAGATCTGTGTGAACACTCCTGAGTACACTGAGGCTGCTCTGATATCGATGCCACACTCTGTCAGGTCGGATTCATAGAAGATCAGGTTTCCTTTCTGCAGCTGCTCAAAAGCCAGTTTTCCCAGAGACTTCATAATCTTCCTGCTCTCTGGACTCCAGTGAGGATCTGTCTCAGCTCCTCCATCATACTTGACCTTCTTGACTTTGGCCTGAACCACCAGGAAGTGGATGTACATCTCAGTCAGGCTCTTGGGCAGCTCTCCTCCCTCTCTGCTCTTCAACAGATCCTCCAGAACTGTAGCAGTGATCCAGCAGAAGACTGGGATGCGGCACATGATGTGGAGGCTTCTGGATCCCTTGATGTGGGAGAGGATCCTGCTGGCCTGCTCTTCATCTCGGAATCTCTTCCTGAAGTATTCCTCCTTCTGTGGATCATTGAACCCTCTGACCTCTGTCACCATGTCAACACACTCAGCAGGGATCTGATTGGCTGCTGCCCGTCGTGTGGTAATCCAGAGGCGAGCAGAGGGAAGCAGGTTCCCCCTGATCAGGTTTGTCAGCAGATCTCCCACTGAGGTGGACTTTCTAGGATCATTTAGGATCTGAGTCTTGTGGAAGTCCAGAGGAAGTCGACACTCATCCAGACCATCAAAGATGAAGATGACCTGGAAGTCTTCAAAGCTGCAGATTCCTGCTTCTTTGGTTTCAGGGAAGAAGTGATGAACAAGTTCCACCAAGCTGAACTTCTCCTCTTTCAGCACATTCAGCTCTCTGAAAGTGAATGGAAATATGAAGTGGAGGTTCTGGTTGGCTTTGCCTTCAGCCCAGTCCAGAGTGAACTTCTGTGTTAAGACTGTTTTCCCGATGCCAGCCACTCCCTTTGTCATCACGGTTCTGATTGGTTCTTGTCTTCCAGCTGGGAGTTGAAAGAGCTCTTCTTGTCTGATGCTTGTTTCTGCTCTGTCTGCTTTCCTGGATGCTGCTTCAATCTGTCTGACCTCATGTTCTTCATTCAGATCTCCAGTTCCTCCCTCTGTGATGTAGAGCTCTGTGTAGATCTCATTCAGAAGGGTTGGGTTTCCTGCTTTAGAGATTCCCTCAAACACACACTGGAACTTCTTCTTCAGACCAGATTGGACTTTATGTCGACAAACTGCAGCAGCAGATCCTGAATGAAGACAACAAACAGAGTAAATCAACTTTCTGCAGCCCTGAATGACGAGGGTTTGAATCCCTGTGGTTCCATGTGTTCAGACATCAGTAAATCTTCATTTATCAGCAGCTGAAACCTTCAGAGAAATCCTCTTACTGCTCTGCAGTCCATCAGCCAGCTCCTCCTGCTTCATTCTCCTCAGGAAGTTCACTGTGATCTTCATCAGTGACTCTCTGCTGCTCCTCTGCTCTTCATCTTCATCCTCCAGCTCTTCTTCATCCTCCCTGTGACTCAGAATCTTCTGGATCTTCTTCAGCTCCTTCTTCACAAAAGTAACAATGTTGTCCTCCAGCAGCTGCAACAGAATTCTAGATGAATGAGCCAATCAGAGTGAAGTCATGGAGCCAAACATCAGCTCCATGTTGGACACACTGACAATCCACTGGTCTCCAAAGTGCAGCATGGAGATGACTGTGGACAGAATGATGGAAAAGCAGTTGTTGTTCATGTACAGACCAGAAAGATGGAATCCAGCTGTGTTTGATGCTGCTGGACAGACTGACCACTGGGAGTCTCTGAGCTCTGCTGGTCCACTCTGTGGAGAATCAGAACAATCAGATCCATTCTGTCTGTGCACACAGAGACTAACACACTGAAGATAGAAATGTGTGAGAAAGAGCTGAGCTCACATCAAACACATGTTGGAATGAAAACATTTCACTCATTTGACTGTTTCAACATTTACATACAGCTCACCTCTCTGAACCAGAAGATGATTCAAAGTTCATAAAACAATCAATTGACCGGTCAGATGCAGTTCTGAGTCTCTGATGGATCCTGAAAGAAAAACATTGTTTTATTAGAAGTGAGTTTCTTTCATGATGGTGTTTGATGAGTTCTTTTGGATTTAAATCATCTCAGATCATAAATGCATCATGAATGCTGTGGTTTTCAGAACAGCAGTAATTCAAACTTTCATTCTGACTCACAGATGAATCAGAGTTCCAGTCAACTGGATTAAGGCTGTTTCTAATGTTTGGTTCCTCGTCTGCATTTAGAGAAGAAACTCATCTTTAGAAGCTGATTGAAGCAGAAGACTAGAAGAACAAACTGTAGAACTTGATGATTGTTGATTAGAACCAAACTTTCTATTTTCTAAGTCTGAATAGAGTCAAACTTCATCAATATTTCATCTTTGCTGTTGTTCATGTTCACTTTGAATGTGATATGAATGACATCATGAAGACATTCAAACATCTGAATCTGACAAACACTTACTGTTCATCTCCTGAACTGATGGATGTAAAGTCAGGAGGTAAATTTTTTGACCTGTCACTCCTGTTGGACACACAGCTGGATCCAGATCCAGATCCAGATCCAGGTTGGTTCCTGTGAAGAATGAAGGTTGCTGGTGTGAGTGCTGAGCTCTGACATGGAGAAGAGTCCTGGACAGTTAGAGATGTTCATCTCACCTCTGAGCTTTGCTCTGGCTCTCATCTTCCCCACACAGAGTGCTTTTAGAGGGAGGGGCTCCCTCCTGTGTGTCCTCACACTGATCCATGCTGCTGGATTCACTGGATCCACATCAGCTCACACACACCTTCATCCTTCATCTGCAGAGGAAACCCTCATCATCAGCTCTGATCCTCCTTCACAAAAAGATCAGCTGCTCCTCCACTGATTGGTTCTTCTCTTGTGTTTCCTCTCAGGTTCAGGTGAATGCAGTCAGACAGCAGTGTGAGACAGAGGAAGCTGCTGAATATCAGCTGCTGCACTTCTGCTCTCCCTCCACCAGATGGAGACATGGAGCAGCAGCAGCAAACCCTCCATGATGGAGCAACATTTCAGTCATTCAGTCACTTTGACAAAGAAACAACAAACTTCCTGTTTCTACAATTCAGGAAACATGAAGCAGATCAAGAAAAACAGACAGAAATCAAACAATGAGGAGAAAAGAAACAAAGACATGAATTCTTCCTCTGACTGAGATGTAGAAACCAGCAGAGAGCTGCAGGCTGAGCAGCTCTGGACTCTGATTAAGTGATTTGTTGAAGAGATTTCTGCATCACCGATGAAGCTGCTGAGAGCAGCACTGAAAAGAACCTCCAAACAGAAAGAAACTGAGAATCACAAATCTGAGATTTTCTGAACTATAGACAGAGAACAGGTTTAACAAGAAACCTGACAGCACCTGAGAGGAGGGGCGGAGCTTTGTGTTGTTGTGTTCAGTGTATGTGACTTTGTTCTCATTTAGACGGAGGAGAAAAGCCTGAAGATGTTGATGTTTGAACAGAATTATCAAATTAATTGCTAAGACATTGAAATGCCCCCTCCATGAACCGCCACCTTAAAATGGTGGAGGGGTTTGAGTGCTCGAGTGATCCCAGAGAGCTATGCTGTCTGTTGCTTCGGCTCCTGGTAGGGTTTCCCATGACAGACAGGTCCTGGGTGACGAGCCAGACAAAGAGCGGTTCACAAACTCCTTCATGAGAACAAACACAATAGATCCAGTTGAGTCTCCCGTATTGGCGTTAACGGGGCCTCACCCTAGAGCCAGGCCTGGGGTTGGGGTTTGCAGGCGAGCGCCTGGTGGCCGGGGCTCCTCCCACGGACCCCGGTCGGGTAAAACCCGAACAATTGACGTGGGATCACTCCCCAGTGGGCCCACCACCTGCAGGAGAGCTCAGAAGGGGTCGGTGCAATGTGGTTTGGGTGGCAGTTGAGGGCGAGTGCCTCGGTGACCTAATCCCCCGGTCATGGAACTTGGCTTTTTGGACATGAAACGTCACCTCTCTGGGAGGGAAGGAGCCTGAGCGAGAGGTTATGAGGTACCGGCTAGATATAGTTGGGCTCACCTCTACGCACAGTCTAGGCTCTGAAACTCAGTCTCTCTCGAAGGGTTGAACTCTCTACCATTCTAGAGTTGCACATGGTGAGAGGCGTCGGGCTGGGGTGGGCTTACTCGTGAGCCCCCAGCTTAGCCGCCAATTGTTGGAGTTCACCCCGGTGGACGAGAGACTTGCGTCCCTCCGCCTTTGGGTGGGGGACAGGTCTCTGACTGTGGCTTCGGCTTATTGACCGAACAGCAGTTTGGAGTACCCAGCTTTCTTGGTGTCTCTTGGAGAGGTACTGGAAAGCGCCCCAATGGAGGACTCCATTGTCTTCTTGGGTGCTTCAATGCCCACGTGGGCAACGACAGTAGCACCTGGAGGTGTGTGATTGGCAGGAACGGCTTCCCTAATCTGAACCAGAGCTGTGTTTCGTTGTTGGACTGCTGTGCTCATCATAGTTTGATCAACTTTGTAGTCGTTTCAGGCGACCTTCGGCCGTGTTTTTGGACATTCAGGTAAAGAGAGGGGCAGAGCTGTCCACTGATCACTACCTGGTGGTGAGCTGGATTCGTTGGCGGGGAAGCAGGCCGGAAAGACTTGGCAGACCCAAATGTACTGTGAGGGTCTGCTGGGAACATCTGGCTGAGCCCTCCGTCAGGGAAGTCTTTAACTCCCACATCCGGGAGAGCTTCAAACAGGTACAGAGGGAGGTTGGTGACATTGAGTCTGAATGGACCATGTTCTCCACCTCCATTGTCTCTGCTGCTGTTCGGAGCTGTTGACATAACGTCTCCGGTGCCTGTCGTGGCGGCAATCCCCGAACCTGTTGGTGGACACCGAAAGTAAGGGATGTCGTCAAGCTGAAGAAGGAGTCCTTTTAGGTCTGGCTGACCAATGGGACTACAGAGGCAGCTGACAGGTATCTGCAGTGTAACCGAGCTGTGGCTCAGACTGTAGTAGAGGCAAAAACTCGGTCCTGGGAGGAGTTTGGTTAGACCATGGAGAAGGACTATCGGTTGGCCTCGAAGAGGTTCTGGCAAATCGTCCGGCGTCTCAGGAGGGGGAAGTAGTTTTCTGCAGGTACCGTTTTCAGTGCAGGTGGGGAGCTGCTGACTTCGACTGGGGACATTGTAGGGCGGTGGAAGGAATACTTCGAGGATCTCCTCAATCCTGCTGACAAGCCTTCTGTTGAGGAAGCAGAGGCTGAGAACTTTGGGGTGGGGCTGTCCATTACCCAAGCTGAAGTCCCCAAGGTAGTCAACTAGCTCCTCGATGGCAAGGCACCGGGAGTGGACGAGGTCCGCCATGAGAACCTCAAGTCTCTGGATGCTGTGTGAGCATCTTTGTTAACATCTTGGTTAGCAGCCAGGGTCCGGAGGGGGTCTGGTTTGGGAACCAAGATTTCCTCTCTACTCTTTGCAGATGATGTTGTCCTGTTGGCTTCATCGAGCCAGGACCTCCAGCATGCATTGGGATGGTTTGCAGCCAAGTGTGAAGCGGCTGGGATGAGGGTCAGCACCGCTAAGTCTGAGGCCATGGTTCTCGACCGGAGAAAGGTTGTTTGCCCTCTCTGGGTGGATGGAGTGCCCCTTCCCCAAGTGGAGGAGTTTAAGTATCTTGGGGTCTTGTTCACGAGTGAGGGAAGATCGGAGTGTGTTCCGGGCATGTCCCACTGGGAGGAGGCCTCGGGGAAGACTCAGGAAACACTGGGGAGACCATGTCTCTCGGCTGGCCTGGGAACGACTTGGGGCCCCCCCAGAGGAGCTGGAGGAAGTGGCCGAGGAGCAGGAACTCTGGGCATCTTTACTTAGACTGCTGCCCCCTGCGACCTGGTCCCGGATAAGCGGAAGAAAATGGATGGATGGTAAAATGCATTGATTGAGAGAAAATCTAACAAACAAAAACAACGCACTTAAGTAAAGTGTTTTTGTTATGTATAGTGATTAATTACTGAAGTCTACTAGAGCTTAATTAATTGCTTGAAAAGGAGTGGGAAGAATTTATATAATCCCACCCCTTCATAGTTACTTAATTTCATAGTCTTGCATAGTTTTCATAATTCGGTTCTGATCAGATCTAGTGCAGATTTATCATGTAACAACACTGAGTGGTTATGAATTATTCACAAAAAAAAACATTATTTCATGATTTCAGAAAACAGTAACATGAATCACACATCATGTAACAGTTATTTGATCCTCATTGATGATCATTAGAATACAATTTTAAATCAATCCAGCCATCATCCTTACACATTGGAAATCAAGTTTTCAAGTAACAAAAAATTAGATTATCATCTGAGAGAAATTCTAACATTTTTTGTCCATAAACATGATTGATTCACACTGTAGGTAACTAATATGTAATAAGCATTGGTTATCATTAGAACACCATTTACATTAACCCAGTAATCATTGGCACATATTTAAGATCAAGTAAAGAAAATCAGTTGTTAATCAATAGATTGTAATTACGTTTCAAGTAACATTTCAGTCGTCATTATTGCATATTACACAATTGTAAACTCACTGGTTGTGTTTAAAAAAATAATTTTGATTATTCCAGCACATTCAAGTTCACACGTCCACATTTTTTAAATTATTCAAACACCAGTTGATCTTTAACTCTTCTTATCTTCATATTGTGAGATTAGAGTTTCTTTGTACATTGTCTTGAATTTTTGGATGTTTGAACATTGTTTGAGCTCATTACTTAACCCGTTCCAAAGTTTAGAGCCACACACAGACACACAAAGAGCTTTTTTGTGGTTCTTATCAATTTGATATCGAAGTTCCAACATCCCCTCAGTTTGTAGCCTCCTTCGTTTGCTAAGAACTGTTTTTGGATATTCAAAGGTAATGTTTTTCCACTGGCTCTGTATAGAATTTTGGCGGCGCAAAAATCAACAAGATCATACAGTTTTAAAAGTCTGGATTGATTAAATAAATTGTTGATCAAGAAAGTCGGCTTACTGTACAATTATGATGGCTTATTTTTGAAGTAAAAAGAGAAGATGTAAAGAACTTTTATAATTACTTCCTCAAATTTCACTACAATAGGTGAAATATGGTAATATGAAGGAGCAGTATAATAAGTATCTACTGTTGTATTCCAACATATATGTAGATTTATTTATGAAACTTTAGTTTGTATGTGTCTGATGTGTAGCTTCCAACTGAATTTTTTCTCGATTACAATCCCTAAGAATTTTATTTCTGTGACGTTTTCCATTAAGACATTATTTATTGTAACTGAGAGCTCTGTATTGGCCTTATAATTACCAAAAAACATCACTTTGTTTTTTTCAAGGTTCAAAGATAGTCTGTTGTAGTCCATCCATGATTTTATTTTGTTCAACTCTGTGTTTACCACATGGATATCAACAAATAAAATGAGCTTTAAAAGTTTTTAAAACATAGAATATATCATTTATGTAAATATTGAATAGCAGCGGGCCTAGAATTGATCCTTGGGGGACACCACAACTTTTCTTGCAGTTAAAAAGGTTTTGACCCTACCTAGTGCTAGTCCTCTTATCCCATACCCTTCCATTTTATCCAGTAGGATTTCAAAATTGAGAGTCAAATGCTTTCTTTAAGTTAATGAAAATTCCAGCTGCAAATTTCTTTTCGTCCAGAGCATTTCTGATTTCCTCAACAGCATCAATGATAGCCATTGAGGTTGATCTGATTTCTCATATTGGTTTTCATTCATAATGTTGTGTTTGTCAATAAATTTAGCTAATTTATCATCATATATCTTTTCTACAATTTTTGAGAACTGTGGTGTGGGGTTTTGGACGCAGGACGGTGGCTGTTTTTGTGCATTTACTGTTTTATTTTGTGGTTGGTGCCTGCTTCCTGTGTTTTCAAATGTTAATTGTTCTCTCCCTCCCTAATGTTGCACACCTGTTGGTTCTTGTCTCATCCTCTCCTTCTGTTTATAAGTCCTTGTCTACCTTGCACTTGTTGACGGGTGGTTTTGGTTGCAGCACAAGTTCATGTGCTGCTTTCTGTATCTGACTGAAATAAATCAGAGACGTTGCTGTTAAAAGTGCAGTTTGTATTTTGTGTCCTCACGACAACCCTGACATGTGGAAGGAGAGAAATAGGTCTAAAGTTTGTAAACAGGTGTTTGTCTCTGCTCTTATAAATAGGAAACACTTTTGCAATTTTAATTTTGTTTGGGAATATCCAGTTTGTAGTGATAAGTTTCATATGTATGTTAGAGGCTTAGAGATACTATTGATCCCCTTCTTCGCTACTGTCATATCAATATCATTGCAATTTGACCCTTCTCATCTGTAAAGTAATCTGGATATGTTCACTTTTTGTTGTGCCCTGGAGGCGTTCCTTCTCCCTCATCAGCACCGCACCTGTTCCTGATCATCACCACCTGTTCATCATCACCATGGGTTCTTAAGCAGCGTCAAACCTTCAGCCACTGTCAGATCGTTATGCCGCTTGTGTGTCAGCCTGCCTGCCTGCCTGCCTGCCTGCCTGCCTGCCTGCCTGCCTGCCTGCCTGCCTGCCTGCCAGCCTGCCAGCCCCGACAGCCCCGCCAGCCAGCCAGCCAGCCAGCCAGCCTGTCAGCCCGCCTGTCAGCCCCGCTCCGACAGCTAAGCTTTCCTGCCTGCCTACCTGCCCGCCCTGTCATCCTGCTCCACTATTCACCTATTCAATAAACATACCTTCTCATCCTTTAAAGACGTGTCTGCTCTTGGGTTCCACCCACCTCATTGGACACAACACTTTTTTGTCCCTTTTTTAATGATGCTGTTTAATAGTTCCCAAACTTGCTTCACATTGTTCTTATTTTCATTCAGTGGATTATTGTGGTACACTTTTTTACTGTGCAGTGTTATTTCAGTTAGTTAATTTATGTAAGACTTGTATCTCTGTTCACTTTCTCTTGACCTTTGTTTTAAGAATTTTTTAAAGAGGTTATTATTCCTTTTACAAGTATTTTGTAGACCAGTTGTTAACCAAGGACATTTAGTAAATTTGTTCTTGAATTGATGAGTTGGACAGTTTCTGTTATAGAGTGAACTAAATATTTCTAAAAAACATTCCTAAGCGGTGTCCACATCTTTCTCTCTGTACACAGAGATCCAGTTCTGTCTGGATAAGTCATTATTAAGGGAGGTGTTACGGGAGCGAAGGAGAACCCCGACGCAGAGTGTCAAAGATGGAAAAAACACATTTATTTTGCAGCGGCCAAAAATCAAAAATAGAGGCAGGGAATAATCCAACTGGGCAGGGAAAAAACACTTGGCAAGAGTCGAATCACATGGACAACCTGACGGAATCATCTGGCAAACAGTGGTGGTGGGTAGACTGGTTTAAGTAAGGTGAGCTAATGAGAGGATTGAGTGCAGGTGTCTCTGGAGTGGTTGACACACCCCCTGCCACTCACATGCTCTGAAAAACAAGGAAGTGAGGGGAAAAAACAACACAGAGCCTCCACAGCCATCACAGTACCTCCCCATCAACGGACGCCACCCGGCGGCCGACCAGGCTTGTGCGGGTGCCGGACATAAAAGTCGTGCAGAAGAGCCGGGGACAAGATCAGGGAACGAGAAACCCAGGAGCGCTCCTCCGGACCATACCCCTCCCAATCCACCAAATACTGCCACCCGCGCCCCCGCCGCCGAACATCCAACAGGCGGCGAACGGCATAGGCCGGGTGATCATCAACGAGCAGGGGGGCGGAGGGGGCACGGCCGGAGGGCCGAGAGCACTGTCCGAGACGGGCTTCAGGAGGGAGACATGGAAGGATGGGTGCACTTTCAAAGAAGCAGGCAGCTTCAATCGGACAGCAGCAGGGTTCAGGACACGGTCAATCTCAAAGGGACCAATATACCTGGGAGACAACTTCCGAGAC
The DNA here is from genome assembly GCA_014656515.1 of Oryzias celebensis. Taxonomy (NCBI): domain Eukaryota; kingdom Metazoa; phylum Chordata; class Actinopteri; order Beloniformes; family Adrianichthyidae; genus Oryzias; species Oryzias celebensis. Next base: position 815,552 of record BNCR01000002.1, read on the forward strand.
TCACACTGCAGAGGAAGGTCACGTGTGGAGAGCCAGACCCGTTGTCCAGGCTTGTAGTCAGGGGCTGGAACTCGATGACGGTCTGCCAACCTTCGGTTGCGCTCCGCCGTACGACCCAACGCAGCCCTGACCCCACGCCAGACCCGTCGAGCTCTTCTCAGGTGCACCTGAATAGAAGGCACGGCCACTGCCGTCTCCTGTGTTGGGAAAAGGGGAGGCTGGTAGCCGTTAGATGCCATGAATGGAGACATGCCCGTGGCCGAAGAGACCAAGGTGTTGTGGGCATATTCAATCCAAGCCAGGTGAGTAGACCAGGAAGCAGGGTGATCGGCCGCCACACAACGGATGGCAGCCTCCAGGTCCTGGTTCGTCCGTTCCGTCTGTCCATTGGATTGCGGGTGATGACCAGATGACAAACTGAGTGTAGCCCCAATGGCCCTACAGAAAGCCCCCCAGACCCGGGAAATGAACTGGGGACCTCTGTCGGAAACAATGTCCAGCGGAAGTCCATGAAGCCTAAAAACATGCTGAACCAGGAGATTAGCGGTCTCGAACGCCGTAGGCAGCTTAGCAAGGGCAATAAAATGGGCAGACTTAGAAAAACGGTCAACCACTGTCAGAATGGCGGTGTTACCCTCTGACGGGGGAAGTCCAGTGACGAAATCCACAGCAATGTGCGACCAAGGGCGATGAGGCGTCGGAAGTGGATGAAGCAGTCCGGCAGGGGACGATGAGACGGTTTGTTGCGGGCACAAATGGAGCAGGCAGAGACAAATTCCCGGGTGTCAGGTATCATGGACGGCCACCAGAAGCGCTGTTGCAGCAGGAACAGCGTGCGGTGGACCCCAGGGTGGCATGCCAGTGTAGAATTGTGACCCCACTGCAGCACAGCAGACCTGGCAGACGGGGGCACAAATAGAAGACCGGCAGGACACGCAGGTGGGATGGGGAGGTTCGCCTGAGCCTCCTGCACGACCTTCTCTACCGCCCAGCTGGCAGCTCCTACCACACATGAAAAAGGCACAATGGTGTCCTCCCCAGGCTCAGCACCAGTAGATTGGTCAAACTGACGAGACAGGGAGTCGGGCTTCCCATTCTTGGATCCAGGACGGTAGGTGAGTGTGAAATTGAAGCGGCCCAGGAACAGGGCCCACCGAGCTTGACGAGAGTTGAGCCTGCGAGCAGAACGGATGTAGGACAAGTTCTTGTGATCAGACCATACCAGAAATGGTTGAGAAGCACCCTCCAGCCAGTGTCTCCACTCCTTGAGCGCCAAAACCACCGCCAACAGTTCCCGGTTCCCCACATCGTAGTTCCTCTCGGCAGGAGTGAGACGCCGAGAGAAAAAAGCACAGGGGTGCAGCTTCTGGTCAGAGGCAGACCGCTGGGACAGGACAGCTCCAACTCCAGTCTCCGAGGCATCCACCTCCACCACGTATTGAGCTGTAGGAACAGGGTGGCACAACACAGGAGCAGAACAGAACAGGTGCTTCAACTTGACAAAAGCCTCGTTTGCTTCAGGTGACCAGGAAAACGGGACCCGTACCGAAGTAAGTCTGGTAAGAGGAGAGGCTGTAGGGGTTATGGACCCAGGACATTAATTGTTGTTGTGTTTGTCACTTCCTGTTTTATTTTGTTGTATTTCCTGTGCTCACCATTGCTTTCGAGGTCCTTTGACACTTCCCTCCTTGTGTGTTCCCTCCCTCCTGGCACACCTGTATGTGGTTAACCAATCCCCTCTCCCTGTTATATGGCCTCGTCTCCCTTGCACGGGTTGTCGGGTGGTTCTGTTTGTTTGCTCTGATTTAATGTTCCTCTCTCGAGTCATTAAATCTATTTCTTCTTTATTTCGAGTCCGTCTGCATTTGTGTCCGCACGTCAACCTTGACATTACCACCCGACCAGTATAATGGACGCAGCAGACGCGGAGACGTTACGGGCATTACTCCGCCAACAGGAGGAGCAGATGTCATGCTTGAGACAAGGATTACTCGAGATGTCGAGCCGTCACGAGCGACAACTTGCCGCATTGGGTGAGCGATTGGAGCAGTTGGCGGAGCGGATCCAACATCCACTGTCCGTTCCTTCTCCGCACCCTTCGCCTCCCACGCCAGTCCAGGATGGGATTCCTGTCGCCCCTGCTGCACAGCTGGCCCGCCCGGAGAGGTTTTCCGGGGACTCCGGGGACTGCCGAGCATTCATCACTCAGTGTGAGCTCCATTTTCAACTACAAGCGCCTCACTATCCTTCGGACCAAGCTAAGGTGGCCTTCATCATATCTCACCTCACCGGGAGAGCAGGCGCATGGGCAACGGCTGAATGGCAGCGTGGAGCACCGACCTGCGCGTCTCTCGCGGCATTTCTGGAGGCATTTCAGCAGGTGTTCCAGCACACCAAACCGGGCCGAGAGGCAGCTCGAGCCCTTATGCAACTTCGGCAACGGGGCAGAAGGGCAGCTGACTATGCCATCGAGTTCCGCACCCTGGCCTCCACTAGTGGTTGGGACACCACTGCGCTCATGGACGCTTTCGTGGAGGGACTTTCCGAGGAGTTAAAGGACAGACTAATCACTCTCGAGTTACCTTCCTCCTTGGAACCCCTCATCGCCCTGGTCATCAGAATTGACAATAGCCTGCAGGACCACAAGCAGGAGCATGGCAGGGTGGCACCCCGCCCCCGACGCAGTCCTGTTGAGCACAGGATCATGGACTCACCTGACTTTGCTGCTTTTTCCGCAGAACCCCCGTCTTTAGTCTCAGAGGAACCCATGCAGCTCGGCCGGGGCAGACTGACAGTTTCCGAGCGACGGCGGCGGATGGCGGCAGGTGAGTGCCTTTACTGTGGCGGCCGGGGTCATTTCTGCAGGGATTGCCCCAACTCATCAATCAGAGTGGGCGCGCTGAAGAGCCGTGGTCCGGCTCCCACTATCCCGAGACCTGCTTCCTGTGTTTTGGATGTTCGGGTTATGTTCCAGAAAGGGGGAGTTTCTGTCAGAGCATTGGTGGATTCAGGAGCAGAGCAGAACCTCATGGACGCCGAGCTAGCCAAACAGGTCGGTCTTACGTCTGAGTTTTTGCCCCATCCATTACGAGTGGTCTCCCTCAACGGCCAAGAATTAGCCACCGTCTCACGAGTCACTGAGCCGGTTCATCTGATTGTGTCAGACAATCACCACGAGCACACCCGTTTTTTCCTTTTTTCCTCCCCACAAAACCCTCTGGTATTAGGTTGCCCTTGGCTAAATGCTCACAACCCAGTCATCGACTGGCCCTCCAGCCGTGTCTCCGGCTGGAGTGAGAAATGTCACACCACATGTTTGCGTTCAGCTCGGCCTCCTGGGGGAGATCCCGCCGTCCCAGTAGGGCGGCCGCCCTCACCTGACCCATTCAGGGATCCGTCTGAATGTCATGACCTGACTGTGTTTTCCGAGTCACGAGCCCTGTTGTGTTCAGGGGTTTCCCACAACAGGTTGCCAGATTGTCGCCGCACGCCAGCACCATCCTACCTACCTGGTCAGTTCGTCATGTTGTCCACCTCGCACCTCAGACTCCGGACAGAGTCAAAGAAGCGGTTCCCCAAGTTCATCGGTCCTTTCGAGATCATCAAGGTCGTCAATCCGGTGGCAGTCAGGCTGCGCTTGCCCAGGTCCTTGCGCATCCACCCGGTTTTCCACATCTCTCAGCTAAAGCCACATGTCACGAGTCCCCTGCAGCGGCCATCCTCTCCGCCACCCCCTCCCCGCATCATTGATGGCCAACCGGCCTACACTGTCCGTCGCCTTCTGGACGTTCGGCGACGGGGTCGTGGCCTCCAGTATCTGGTGGACTGGCAGGGGTACGGGCCTGAGGAGAGGTCCTGGGAGCCTGCTTCACGCATTCTGGACCCTGAACTCATCAGGGACTTCAATCAGCGGCATCGGAACAGACTTCCCCTGCGCCAGGAGGCGCACCTTGAGGGGGGGTACTGTAGGGGTTATGGACCCAGGACATTAATTGTTGTTGTGTTTGTCACTTCCTGTTTTATTTTGTTGTATTTCCTGTGCTCACCATTGCTTTCGAGGTCCTTTGACACTTCCCTCCTTGTGTGTTCCCTCCCTCCTGGCACACCTGTATGTGGTTAACCAATCCCCTCTCCCTGTTATATGGCCTCGTCTCCCTTGCACGGGTTGTCGGGTGGTTCTGTTTGTTTGCTCTGATTTAATGTTCCTCTCTCGAGTCATTAAATCTATTTCTTCTTTATTTCGAGTCCGTCTGCATTTGTGTCCGCACGTCAACCTTGACAGAGGCTACTCTGCTGTAGTCCCGAATGAACCTCCGGTAAAAGTTAGCAAATCCCAAAAACCTCTGAAGTTGCTTCCTGGTAGCAGGCGTCGGCCACTCCGCCACGGCCTTGACCTTGGACGGATCGGGCTCTAGCTGTCCCTCCCCCAACACAAAACCCAAAAAACTAACAGAGGACACGTGAAAAACACATTTCTCGGACTTCACATACAGTCTATTTGCTAATAACCGCTGCAACACAAGTCTGACATGCTGAACGTGCTCACTCTCAGTGCGGGAGAAAATCAAAATATCGTCCAAATACACAAACACAAACCTATTCAGCATGTCACGTAACACATCATTAATGAGTGCCTGAAAAACAGCGGGAGCATTAGTCAGTCCAAATGGCATAACGAGGTATTCGAAATGTCCCAACGGCGTGTTAAATGCCGTCTTCCACTCATCCCCCTCTTTAATCCTCACCAAATGATAAGCATTACGGAGGTCCAACTTGGTGAAGACAGTTGCCTGGTTCAAAAGGCTGAAAGCCGAGTCAAGGAGAGGCAGGGGATACTTGTTCTTGACAGTAATATCATTCAAACCCCTAAAGTCAATACAGGGGCGTAGAGAGCCATCCTTCTTGTCCACGAAAAAAAAACCGGCCCCCACAGGAGAAGAGGAGGGCCGAATGAGTCCGGCAGCCAAACTCTCTGTGATGTACGTCTCCATAGCCTCTCTCTCCGGTATTGACAGTCTGTACAGCTTGCTAGACGGCAATGGAGCACCGGAGATTAGATCTATAGAACAGTCATAAGGCCTATGTGGGGGCAAGGAAGAGGCACGGTCCTTGGAAAAAACCTCCTGGAGATCATGGTACGCTGGAGGGACAGACGACAAGTCCACTGGCTTGGGAGGGAAGGCACGTCCATCCTGGGAGTGGGAACAGCCGCACGCAAACAGTGAGAGTGGCAAAATAAACTCCAAGTAACAATGGATTGACTTGACCAGTCCATGTGAGGGTTGTGGAGGATGAGCCAGGGAAGTCCCAGAACGAGGGGAGCAGAAGGTGAGGGAATGATGTAGAGTGAAATAAGCTCATGGTGATTCCCAGAAATCAGCAAGGACAGAGGCACTGTACGGCGAGTTATTCGGGACAGCACTCTACCATCTAAGGCCAGGACCTCTTTAGGCTCAGGAAGCAATTCTGATGGGATGTTGGCCCTAGACACAAACTCCGAGTCGATAAAATTGTCATCTGCACCAGAGTCCACCAGGGCAAAGACAGGAATACAGGTTGCATTGAGAGAAATAGTCCCACTTAGTTGGAAGCGCTTGGAGGGCTTGATGGGGGTCTGGCTCACCAGCGCCCCTCCCGAGGCTGGCAAGCCTGACCTTTTGGCCGAACAGGGCAACTGGGCAGCATGTGGCCTGCCTGGCCACAATAAAAACAGAGACCTTGGCGACGACGACGTTGACGTTCCTCCGGAGGAAGCCGCATACCACCAAGCTGCATGGGCTCCTCAGGTGGTGAAGCGGTGGAAACCAACTCAGGCAGAGGAGGAGCAGGAAAACCGGGTCGGCTGGGAATCCCGGGACAGGAACCAGTAACGGGGAAAATGACCCTGTCTGCTCTCTCCCTGAGTCTCTCGCGAAGGCGGTTATCGAGCCTTATCGAGAGGGAAATTAAGTCCTCTAATGAACCCACCTCATCTCTGGCAGCCAGTTGGTCTTTAACCTCTTCACTAAGGCCCCGGAAAAAGATGGTCTGGAGGGCCTTGTCATCCCACTGGCACTCAGCGGCCAGTATACGGAAATCAATAGAATAGGACGAAACTGAACCAGAACCCTGGTGTAAAGACAGTAACCTATTACCCGCTTCTTTTCCCTGTAGTGGATGGTCAAAAACCTTCAACATCTCAGCTGTAAATGAGTTAAGGGTGTTACAAACTGGTGAGCGGCTGTTGGCTAGCGCTACAGCCCAGGCTGATGCTTTTCCAGAAAGAAGGCTCATGATAAAAGCTACTCTGGACTGATGCGTGGAGTAGGTGAGTGGCTGCTGATCAAAAACTAAAGTACACTGATGTAGAAACTGGTTACATGACCCTATTTCACCTGAATACCGGTTGGGAGTCGGAATAAAAGGTTCCCGGGGCTGTGCAGCCTGGAAAGGTGCAGGAGCAGATGCTGAAGGAGCCGGAAGAGAAGCATCAGCGGAGTCTGGGGCCGGAACTGGTCGAGGTGAAGTCAGAGAGGCGAGTTGGATCGTAACCGCCGTCAGTTGTTTCCCCAGCTGGTTGACGCCCTCAGAGAGATCTTGGATGGTGTCCATCACAGACTGAATGGCTTGGCCCTGCTGTCCCACACGAGCTCCCTGAGACGCAATCGCCTGCTTGATCCTCTCGGTTTCAGCTAGAGTCCGGTTCAGTAGTTCAGTCTCTGCGGGGTTCATTGTGGCCAGATGATTCTGTTACGGGAGCGAAGGAGAACCCCGACGCAGAGTGTCAAAGATGGAAAAAACACATTTATTTTGCAGCGGCCAAAAATCAAAAATAGAGGCAGGGAATAATCCAACTGGGCAGGGAAAAAACACTTGGCAAGAGTCGAATCACATGGACAACCTGACGGAATCATCTGGCAAACAGTGGTGGTGGGTAGACTGGTTTAAGTAAGGTGAGCTAATGAGAGGATTGAGTGCAGGTGTCTCTGGAGTGGTTGACACACCCCCTGCCACTCACATGCTCTGAAAAACAAGGAAGTGAGGGGAAAAAACAACACAGAGCCTCCACAGCCATCACAGGAGGTCATTGTTTTTTCATTTCTTAACCTTTTGTAAACTGGTTCTTTTATTATTTTCTTTGTTGCCACGTTGATATCAAATAGTGTAAAAACTGGTAGATGATCAGCTATGTTGGATATTATGAGTCCACTCATGAGTGTTTTCTATATTATTAGTAAATATATTATCAATACGAGTTGCACTGTGAGTAGGGATTCTGATGGTCTTGTTATGGTTGGATATAAACTAATACCGTAAATTCTGCTGATAAAGTCATCTGTTGCTTTATTTTTGCTGGGGTTTATCAGATCTATATTCAGATCTCCACAGATAAACAATTTTGTTATTCTGAGAGTGATACATTTTTTCCATCCAGTCACTGAGCACTTCTAAGCTTGATACCAAGAACCTGTATATACAGCTTTTAAGGACATTTTTCTCTGATTCATTACAGATTTCAATTATAAAACATTCCAGTATTCCATCCACTGCAACTGACATTGTATCAATTACCCTAAACTTCATATTTTTTGTACATAAATTGTGACGCCTCATCCTTTGTTCATTCACACAAAATCCTATCTTTTTCTCTCCTGTTTTCCTAACAGTTGGAAAGACTCATCACTGCCTTCTTGAGAACAGAACCCTTCAGATGGTCTCCCTGGTTGGTGTAAATATAGCCTCCAATCCCACAGTTAGAAACCTGGGGGTTTTATTTGACCAGGATTTATCATTTAAGGCTCACATATCGTAGGCTTGTAAAACTGTATTTTTTCACCTACACAATATTGCTAGGATCAGAAACATATTAACAAGAAGTGATGCTTCCGAAGAGTAATGTTGGACAGGCTTATTGCCAGGCTAGCTAGCAATCAAGGAATATTTAACTTGCTTCCCTACCTCACCTACTGTAATGAAGTTTACCATACGGGTCCTTACACCCATTGTCATTTGCCAATACATTATTTTATTTTGTTTATCATGCCTCTGTTTGATGCAGTGCAATTCACATGTTGTCCCTCTTCCCCACTCCTCTATGGGGGAGCGGGAGAGATTCCTGATTCCAGGTGGATCTTCTGTGCTCCTGTCTTTAGCCGTGACCTCGCCTCGCCTGTGCTCCTGTCTTTGGCTGTGACCTCGCCTTGGCTCTTCCAGCGACCCCAGCTGTTCTACAACTCCTACTGAATGAAGCCCATCTGCTACACTATTAAAACATGTCTTTGTTTATTTAATATTTAGCTGTTATCTTAACTTGTAGCTGTTTATCTAGATGTGTTTGTTTATTAGACATATATATATATCTCCTTCATATGGGCAACCCTGAGGTTTCTTAGTTTCCCCCCCCCAAAAAGATAGGATTTTTTTAATGAGTTTTTCCTCACCGCGAAGGAGGGTGTAAGTGCAGAGATGTTTGTTCAGCTTAGTCTGTTTAACAACCAGATATTGTTTACTTTTTTATGATTGACTTTATGTTCTTTGCAAATATCTGTGTAAGTCCAATGCTATGGTTTTTATTTTGGGCTATAGAATTAAACTAAATTAAATTAAATTAAATTAAATTAAATTAAATTACATTAAATTACATTACATTAAATTGTACATTAAGTTGAACAGACACATTGTGGCAGCAGATGATAATCATCTTTTCCTGCTTTGACATGTAGGAACATGATCTCAACTGACAAGATTCTTCACATTCCTGTGCAAGTTTCTACATGCAGCAGCAGTTGGAATAAAAAGATTATTTGATTTCAGTTACAGATAGAGATCAGTAAAACATTAAGGGATCAGAAAACAAACTAAAGCTCTGCTTTTGCAAGTTTCTACCTCCAGCAGCAACTGTCTACAACAGCAGTCTTCATGAAGAAGACTGTTTTTAAGCTCTGTTGTCTAAACTTGTTCAACAAACTCCTTTAAAGGTGTTTTCCTCTAAAGCTGTAAAGCGGATGTTTCTCAGGAAGAGGAAAATGAAGATTTTCACATCACGCAGATGAAAAGACATGTTTCTGCTCAGGTGGAACTTTAACTTTGCAAATATTGTCTCCGTGTTGAAGTGGATACAAAGGGTTTGGTTTCTTTAAAGATTAACTGTAACAAGTTATTTTTTTACATACGGTTGCTTTCATTCAAATCAGTCTCATGTCTGAAATGCAGACTGGAAGCTTGCTTCAGATCCAGACTATAATAATCTGCACAGCCTTTGAACAGCACATAGAGGAAAAGTCATCAGTCAGAGGATTCTTCAGCTCACGAGTGCAGAAGACAACAGGAAACATTTTCACAAAGACTCACCATGACAGCAGAAGACATCAGGAACAACTGTCACGTCGCTGTCTGATCGATCAAACTCAGCTCTCTCTCTCCTGGTTCTTCAATACCTGGACAGAGCTCCTCCCCTCCAGGTTTTCTCCTCTTCTCTGTTCTTCCAGAAACCCCCTAAAAGTATACATTTGCAGTCAACAAGCAGCTGCTTTATAAAGACCTTTTGAGCCCCGAGGGTCTCTAAACTGAAACTGGAACTGTAATGAATTCTGGAAAACCATAATCATCTTCAGCACTAGCCCCGGGGTGGGGTGGGGTGGGGGGTGGGGGGGGTGTGACTAAGGAGCTCCTTCAGGCAGAGACTGAAACACCCTCACTGCAGGAAGGAGCGCTTTCACAGATCTTTCCTCCTTTTGGATTTATCTTCTGTTGCTTTAGTAACAAAGTAATTTCCCAGTCAACGGATCAATGAAAGTTCTATCTTTCCAAATTTAAGAGACTGAAACTCTAACAGGGTATTTTTGAATGAAGGACAAATATGAAGTTCTGTAGAGACAAAACTCTCCCTCTACACAGCTGGTTAGCACAGTTCCACGTTCACACAAGTTCACATGTCAGGCCCTCCTTTAAAATCATCATGTCTTCTTGAGTTTCACCAGCAGTGCTGTTTTTTTTATAGTCTTTCGCTGCTGAGGCTTTAGATCAGGCTGGGTTCTCCTGCAGGAAACACGCTTGGTAAGAACCTCAGATTTCTGCAGACTTCCACCTCGCAGGTCCTGTTGGTAGAAGGTCCGGAATCTTCATGACAGATCCAAAGCAAACCTTCTCTAACTTAACTGTGTGAAAAAACAAAACAGGAAGCACCTGCTGGCTTTAGTCTAGAATTACACCTGAGTGTCAGAAAAGTGTTGAAAAAGCCTGAATGCTGCCTTTTTGTCAAAAAACAATGATTTTGAACGTTTACAGACTTTTATATTTATGTATTCATCGTTGAGGCTGAGTAACATCACTTCTGCTTTTCTGTCATGAAATCAAAAGAGTAATAGTTCCTCTTTCAGGCTTTGTTTTGCCAAATTCATTTTTCTTGAATTAAAAAAAACATAATGTTTAAAATTAGTAACAACCTGTTAAAACAGAATAGGTTTTTAGTCTTGTGTCTTTCAAGTTAGGCATAAATACCAGTGATGGTATTTATGATCGAGCTGCTGTACTAGAACACTTTGAATCTCCATTGAAACTTCTGTTTCAAATGTTGTTCCGAGCTCTAATAAAACCAGAGACTGTTTCATTTCATGTTTCATTACGTCACTAGTGTTTCCAGATTTTCAGTTCTGTTATACTCTGTGAGAATCTTCTTGTTTTGAAAATGTAATTCACAATTTTACAAAAAGAAAAGGCTTTCCAACAGAGTTTTTCTTTTACTTCTCTTTCTCTGTTTGTTTGAAACAATAAAGGTTTTTGTATTTTCTGAATGGTGGCTGATGATAACTGTACATTGGCTGAGCTTTTAAAATATTTTCCAAATGACGTTTACAATGGTCCCTCGCTATAACGCAGCTCAACTTTTGCTGTTTCACGAGTCTTTTGGTACAAACATGCTTTCTTTCTTTTTATTCCTTCTAGATTTCCTGGAGGTGGTGGATTGTTCGAGGACTGGCATGCTGCCTTCTTCATGTCGTCATGCTGTTCTTTCTCTTCTGCCCAAAAAAGGAGATTTGACTCTGCTTTAGAACTGGAGAAAGTGTCTTCGGCTAAAGTTAATTGGGAGCAGAGCACTGCGCAGCGTTTAGGTCACTAGGTGGACGCACCATTGCCAATATTACCAGGAGACCTCGCTTGGTTCACTAAGGGTATCACTTTTTTTTGGAGTGTTTTTGGGCACGAATTATTATCAAAAGAAGTATTGGGAGGGTGTCGTGGAGCGAGTGTGCACCAGACCGTCTAAATGGGAATACCTGCTACCACAGCTTTCTTACCAGGGTCTACCTTTTGTTGTGAACAATCTGGTTGCCTCGGTGCTCTGGCTGATATGTGCTGCCACCTCCTGCAAGTTTTATTTCAGCAATTCAGAAGACCTTGGTGGACTTTGTCTGGTCTGGTCATCACTGGTTGAGGTCCGCTGTCCTCTACCTTCCAGTTGAGGAGGGCGAACGGGGGCTGGCTGGAATCTGCTCTGTTATGGCGGCTTTCAGGCTGAGAATCGCTCAGCGCCTCGTCCAGGTCTGCCATGGAAGAATACTGCCTGTGTGCTGCTGAGGAAAGCTGGTAACTTGGGGTATGACAAGCATTTGTTTCTGATCCAACACACACACACATAGATTTGACGGGAGTTCCATCTTTCTATCAGTCCGTCCCGCATGCTTGGAGACTCTTGATTTGCCAGAGAAGGGCTGTTTTAACCCCTGGACGGTGGCTGTTTGACAGTGGGCTCCTCCCCTCATGAACATTATCTTCTGCGACCATAGACTCCAAATTGAGGGAGGTCAGCTGCATGAAGCTCGGACATCTCCTGGAGACCCTATTTCTGAGCTTGCTGCGACTGCAGGTCTTCATTCTGTCAGGACGCAGCAGAGGACAGTGGATGAGGTTGGCCAGTCTGAAGAAACCTGTGAAGTTTTGTGAGGGATTCTACAGTCACTTCACAATGGATGGGTGGGATGACTCTTCCCTTCCCGTCCTTGCAGATCTCCCCATCCTGTGACTGGAGGGTGGAAGATGGAAGTAAACTGCTGTCCTGGATATTCCCACAGATGGGGAGTTTGGAGACTCAGGGACAGAAGACTCTCTACCTTGTGTCCGTCACAGTTTCGAACATGCACTCCCTTGCAGACGTCAGATTGTCAGGGTGGACTGGATCTTTTGGCATCGGGTCTTCCCTGAGGGGTTGTTGGAAATCACTCTACAAAGCTCCTAGTGAAAAACGTCCAGATGACCTCCAGTGGAGGGTCGGAGATGGGATCATAGCCACGAACACACATCAATCCTGGCACAGGGATTCTGGCATTTTGTTTAGTCAGTGAGTCGGTGGTTCATCTGTTTGTTGAATGTCAGGGCCTGACGGGTCTTTTTTCTTTTCCTTGGGTGGTGTTTGAGAGGTTGTGGGAACATTATACTTTGGTTTGTTTTTTATGGCCCTATTTACGAGGATAGGAAAAAGAGTGTTCACACACTTCTGAACTTCCTCTTGGCCGAAGCTAAGCTTGATGTCTTGTTTCTTTTTAAAAAATGTTTGATAAGTCGGTTGGATATAGAATTCGGTTTCTACAAACTTACTAATTCAATGGATGATTTTGTTCAAATTTGGGCCGTTAGAAATGTGTTATTTTCTGTCAGCAGAGATTTATTGGTGCTGATTTTATGAGTTGAGATTGTTGTTTTTCTCTCTTGCTTTTCTAAATCCATTCCCTGTCCATGTAATTTTTTAACTTGTAAAGCGCTGCTTGATTATTAAAGGAGTGTTTTTTTAAAACTTAAATCTTTCTTTCTTTCTTTCTTTTGGCACTGTGTTCTGCATCCTGATTGGTTGTAGGCCATTTCAATCACTATCGTCTGTGCTGCGTGTCATGTAATTACAAAACACAATGCATTTCACTTTCCAAAGAATAATTTTGTTTCATTCTGCAGCATAAAAGGAAAACTGTCTCCTTCTGCTCTGACATGGAGGAAAACTCTCAACATCCTCAATTCATGATCCAGGAAAAAAAATTAAATCAAATCCTGATCCAGGAACACCTGAACAGAGCTCCGCCCTCTGAATGTTTGTGCTAGCTCCTTCCTGTAAGTCTTTCTGTGAATCTCTCAGGAAATTACATCCCTCTGTGTGTTATTCTTTAAGCAAGTTGTGACATGTCAAGTGAAAAATTTAAACTAACCCACCCCTTTTACTCCTCCACTTTGCTTCCTCCATAAGGGTTCTTCAGACTTCATCTTGTATCTTTGTGTTGTTCTTTTGAATGGAGGCTGATTTAGTTTAGTTTGAAGAGAGAAAATGTGGTTTTTTTCCAGTTTACTTCAAATTATTGAAGTTCATGTTTCTTTTGAGTTTATCTTTGAATTTTTCTCGTGTTTTTGATTTTTAGATCATCCTTTCCCTTCATGTGTCTTTTGACACATATGAACTTTTGGAACATCTCATGAATGTTCTTGTTCAGATTTTGTCTTTTCCTCGTGGTGTGTCTTGCTGACATGGACTAATACATTTTGTTGAGCAGAAACACCTGACTCGGTCGGTCTCTCAGTAACAGGGTGTGTTTGAACGGCTGCAGATTCTGCAGGAGATCAAGGTTTCTTTCAGCTGCAGGGATGAAGGAGTGCTGCCCCCTGGTGGACAGCTTTCTGACAGTGCAGCTTTAGGAAGTTCATGTGTGAACAATGAAGAAATTATTTTTTAAATATTGTGATTTCATTAAAAAAAAACTCCCGACAATGTAAACTCTGATATTATCTAAAAAAAATTAGAGACAATAAAAACAAAACAAAAAAAACAAAAAAACTCAAAAAACAAACACACATAAAGGGGGCGGAGTTCTGTTCAGGTGTTCCTGAATCAGGAAATGAGGAAGTTGAGAGTTTTCTTCCACGTCAGAGCACAAACTTTCTTCTTCTTCTTCACAGTGAGTCTTTGTGATTTCTGTTGTTTTCTCCTCTCGTGACGAGTCTGTGTGATTTCATCTGTGAGGAGGAAGAGCAGCAGAGGAAGAGCTCAGGCTGAACTTTGACTTAAATGTTTGCATCGGGGGCTGCACGGTGACGCAGTGGTTAGCACTCTTGCCTCACAGCAAGAACGTACCTGGTTCAAGTCCTAGCTGGGGGACTTGAAACAGTGTCACCAATGGGGGGCCTTTCTGTGTGGAGTTTGCATGTTCTCTCCGTGCATATGTGGGTTTTCTCCGGCTTCCTCCCACCATCCAAAAACATGCTTCAAAGGTTAATTGGTCACTCTAAATTGTCTCTAGGTGTGGATGTGAGTGTGCATGGGTGTGTGAATGGCTGAGTTGGGCTCCGAAAGGGATAAAGCGGTTTGGAAAAAAAATGAATGAATGTATGTGTTGAACCCCACATCATGATGCTGTTGTTTCATAAAATCTTTTCCTTACAGACTTGATGATCACGGTTGTGTTTCCTTTCAGTTCATCTCAGAGCTGAACTGCTTTCACTGCAGAGAAGGAAACATTCAGACAGAAAACTGAGATTCTAACTGACCTGGAAAAGAAAAAAGTTTCTCTGTTTCACTGTCAGACATTTTTCTGATCTGCATGTGCATGTCCCCTCTCTTCAGGTGTTCCTGGCTCAGTGTCAGTACATGACAAATGAAGGGAATTCATGTAACGTCTGGAAGGAGGAAAATAGAAAGTTGAGGAACAAACAGGTTTAAAGCAGAATTAGAAGATAGAAGAGACAAACCTGCAGGATCCATCACAGACAGCATGAGAGAAAGTTCAGAAAACATCAACATCTTCAGGCTTTTCTCCTCCGTCTGGATGAGAACAAACTCTTTCAGTTCAATAATAAAGTGAAGACAGATAAATCTTCCAGATCTGTACACATCTGTGCTGACCAGCTTTCTTCTGCTCAGAAACAGAGCTTCCTCTGAAACCTCAGATCTACAACAATCTGAGTGAACACTTTCACAAAGCTGGATATTTTCAGGAGGATTCACATCACCTTCAAGGAGTCTCCTTTGAAAGCAGAAGGTCACATGACCTCACATTCCGGCTGCTCTTCCACAGTCATTAAGATCAACAATCTGTCAATCTGACAGCTTGAAGCTCCGCCCCTCCTCTCAGCTGCTGTCAGGTTTCTTGTTAAACCTGTTCACTGTCTTTAGTTCAGGAAATCTCAGTTTTGTGATTCCAGCTTCTTTCTGTTTGGAGGTTCTTCTCAGTGCTGCTCTAAGCAGCTTAATCGGTGATGCAGAAATCTCTTCAACAAATCACTGAATCAGAGTCCAGAGCTGCTTGTTACTTCGTTAAGTAGGTTTTGTTTGTAGGCTCTGCCACTGCAGAGCAGAGATCCGTCCCGTGAACTGATGTGTCTTTTTCGAATGAAATGACTCTAAAGCCGCTCTTTGGTGTGAAAGACAAGAGTCCGCTCCTTCCTGGACGATTATTTCTACATTAATTCACCCTGTCTCTCCGTCGCTCTTTCTCTCTCTCTCTAAGCTGCACGCGACTGATCACGCTCTGCGGAGGCGTGTGGGGTGGTGGTGCATAGTTTGATTGACCTGCAGCCATGCAGGGGAGAGACGGAGAGGGAGAGGGAGAGAGAGAGATGATTTAATGCAACTCATTGGAATACATACAGTTCTCGAGCATGAATATGGAGGCGTTTAACAGTTCTTTGTTCTTTGATAGAGATAAATATGACGTAACAGGATTTTCCACATCTGACTTTGAGCTGCAGCATAGACCACAAATGTTGTAACAGTAACTTATTGACTGTTAGGACCACATTGTTTTCGCAGTTGTAAAAATCTCTGCGCCTTTGAGTCAAAATTTGACCCTCACCACATGCATAAACACTGCTCAAGATTTGTTCACACTTAGTATGAATTGAAACTGAATTATCGGCAGAGTGAATGTCATTTTAAAATATTGTACAGTAAATTGCAAAATGCATTTTCAAAATGAAAGGTCATATTGTCACGATGAATTGCAATTTTTTAATATTGAATTGTAAGTTGCAAAAGGTATTTTCATATTAAAATCCTGATTTGCAAATTGAATTGTCAATTGAGAATTGCATAATGTCTCCATCTGGTGGAGGGAGAGCAGAAGTGCAGCAGCTGATGTTCAGCAGCTTCCTCTGTCCCACACTGCTGTCTGACTGCATTCACCTGAACCTGAGAGGAAACACAAGAGAAGAACCAATCAGTGGAGGAGCAGCTGATCTGTTTGTGAAGGAGGATCAGAGCTGATGATGAGGGTTTCCTCTGCAGATGAAGGATGAAGGTGTGTGTGAGCTGATGTGGATCCAGTGAATCCAGCAGCATGGATCAGTGTGAGGACACACAGGAGGGAGCCCCTCTCTCTAAAAAAAGGAGAGATGATGACCATGAGAGTCAGAGCAAAGCTCAGAGGTGAGATGAACATCTCTAACTGTCCAGGACTCTTCTCCATGTCAGAGCTCAGCACTCACACCAGCAACCTTCATTCTTCACAGGAACCAACATGGATCTGGATCCAGCTGTGTGTCCAACAGGAGTGACAGATCAAAGGGTTGGATTCCTGAATTCAAAGACATCAAGTCAGGAGTGGAACAGTAAGCATTTCTCCAATATATGTTATGAATGTGTCAGTTAAATTCACCCAAACACTAAAAACGCAGTAAAAGATCACACCAACAAGCAAGGTTTTTCTTCTATTTAAGGGAGAAACAACAACAACAATGGTGGATAGAGATGCTACCATCCTTTCTCTCAAAGGACTGTTCTCTCCAGCTCCCTTTTATTAAAAATTCAAGTGGGAGGTTACAACATTCAAACAAAGAAACAGAGTTGAAAAGTACATTGAGGGTGTCAGGGCACACCCAGATACTCCTTCCTCCGACCCACAGAGCTCACCAGAGTATTGAGGGACAGCCTGATTGCACTGCTTCTGGTCCATGGTTCACCCAGGCGTCTCTCGTTTTGTCATCAGGCACCTTCCATATGAGCTTCGCTGTGTCACTCAGTCCATGCGTAGTTTTGTATTTCTATTCCTGCTGTACAGTCTAAGCGTTTGTTGTCTTCCTGTCATTGGTTACCTACTCTCGTCTGTTTACTCATCTCCTGCCTTCTCCTGTGTCTGACCATTGCCTTTTGTTTACGACTTTGCCTCTGCCTGCTCCTTGTTCTCATTAAACCTGGTTGCTTATGGATCCACACGCCTCAGTGTCTTCCTCACAGAGGGTGTCACAGGGTCATAATCAACCTTTTAGGGAATGTTTTCAGTTCCAACAGCCTTCCTTATCTGTTAAGGACAGTGTTGTAAAACCCCCTCATCTGCAAGCAGAACAACTGTTGCAGAGAGATTTAAAGGTCATCTATAAACTATAGTTTGAGTTAACATTTAAACATACATTTAAACATGGATAACAATAAAGAACTTTCCTATCAGAATGTGACTGGAGTAACCTCCAGTGTCACACATTTGTCACATGGAGGCATTTTAACAAACTATCTCCCTGCAGTTCATGATCTGAGTTCAGTAGTTTACCATGAAAGATAATCTAATGAAACTCCATAACAGGAAAATTGGTTTTAATCACCTATCCATCCCTTTTCTTAACCCACTATATCCCTTTCAGGGAAAGTTTGTGGTCTTCAACTGTGTTTCTCAAAAGCTACTGTCCTGCTTGTTTTGTCTGCTTCAGTAATTACTGGTCATCTGGATTAGGTGTGTTCAGTTTGTCAGATGTTTGCTTCACTCAATCCAGCCAGTCAGCTATTACTGAAGCGGGTTTAGTTACATAACAAGCAGGGAAGCAACTCACAAGGAACAGTGTTGGAGATGCTTGATTTACAATCAGTCAACCTTTGAAGCTTGTGGGAGGAAGCTGGAGGGGCCAGAGAAAAACTATCCATGCACGGGGAGAACACAGAAACTAGAGGTTGGTTGTTACTAGGAATTTGGGTATCTATCCTAAACCCAAATTATCACAGGGCTAGTATCATGATATTGATACTGATACAGATATTTTTTCTTGAAATGTTTGACTATAAAAAAATTGGGAAATACAAAGTTTTTTGTTACTCAAGTGTTTAATAAAACACAAATCAGAGACTTTCGGCAAATAAAAATGTTTAACAAATTACAACAAGGAAGGAAAAAAAATAGTGCAATTTAAAAAAAAAAACGGCACTGTAATTAATTCACTAACATATATTTTTTTCAATAAAGGCAATTATAAAATCACTAGTAAAAAAGTAGACATAAGAAATAAAAAAAAAAATATTGAAATTAAAGTCCCATTAGTTGTCACACTTCCATGTGTGTAAAATTTGTTCTGCTTATATGAGTCCCCTGTGGTGGTGGTGAGCGACACAGCCACGCTAGAGAACCATTTGATTGTTAGAAAAAATATGAAAATATAAACAACAGAAGAAAAAAATCTTGGTTAATGGATTTATTTTGCGTAAAATTCGATCACAAAATGCAGAAAATAACAGATGAACTTTTCAGGATTTATTGAAATGATGAGAACATGTATTCTGTTCTGATTCACACTGGCTGTGAACGTCAATCTCCGTATCTAAAATCAGTTTCACCTTCATGCTGATCATTTTCCTGGAGACACGAGCACCTTTTCCTTTGCTCAGTAATCCATGTTCTTCTAATTTTTTGCAGCTTTCTCTGCTCACCAGAAAACCAGGCTTGCTCCTTTTCTTTCTTTCTGCTGTTCAGGATTCATCCCAGAATTGATACGTGGAGCTAGCAGCTAATGCTTTCAGCCGTTAGCTAAACGAAGCTAGCAGCTAATGTTTTTAGCCATTAGCTACATGGAGCTAGCAGCTAATGTTTTTAGCCGTTAGCTACAGGGAGCTAGCAGCTAATGTTTTTAGCCGTTAGCTACTGGGAGCTAGCAGCTAATGTTTTTAGCCGTTAGCTACAGGGAGCTAGCAGCTAATGTTTTTAGCCGTTAGCTACAGGGAGCTAGCAGCTAATGTTTTTAGCCGTTAGCTACAGGGAGCTAGCAGCTAATGTTTTTAGCTGTAGTAAATGCTTATCTCATTTATTATGCATGAAAGACTTTGATGATGTTAACAGATCTGGTTGATTTATTTTGAAAACCTCTACAAAAACATCAGTGTTCATGCCTAAATGTTTAGGTTCATGAAAACATTTAGAATTTCCTACAAGCTACCGAAAGTTTCTCTCCACTGTGTCTGAACGGCTGCTTCCCAGTGTTTCCTCTCTCTCTTATGAAGTTTGACGTCTTTCTGTCCCGCATTAACCCAAAGAATAAAATGAGGGTACCTTTTTTGAGGCGTCGATGAAACTAAAGTTTGGGAGGCATGAGCAGACTGCTTTCCCATCCCCACACTGGCTCTCTGTCTGGCTTCCAAATCCTCCCCGGTGGCGGCACAGCGAGCTCCAGCTCTAAAGTGTACCGCCTTCATCCAACAGCATCAGACTGGACGTGCTCTGGAGATCTGTCCCGAAAAGAATCCAGTTGGCTAAGAAAATGAATGAAGTTCAGGAGAACTTGGGATTGATCCACTATAAACACCAGGAAATGGGTTTGCTCCCTTTCTTTCTGCAGCCTCTTCGCTCCTTCATTCATCTGCTTGCACCATTCTCTGATATGTTTAGGATTCATCCCAAAATGTGGTTTAGATTCCTCACCAGAATGTTCTTTGGAATATTCCAAAAGTTTAAACAAATTGGAATGAGTCAAAATGTGAGTCATGCTACACTGGCTGAATGCCACAGACACCCAGCCCCCACCCTCTGCCTGCCTCAGTACGAAGCACGCCTTTTGGGGGGTAGGGAGATGGTTGTTGGGTCTTAAAGAAGCCCGGCCATTATTAGGGACCGGTGTCTATTACAACTAACACCAGTTAGACCCGGCTTTTATTGGAGACCAGCGACTATTAGAGACGGGCCATTACTGGAAGATATATGGTAATGGATTATATTGAAATGTCTCCCAGATATATAGATATATCGCAGGAAGTCTGGAACTTCCCACTGATTGCTTTGATTGTTGTTCTCTTACGTTTCTCCGTAATGTCAACAGAGAGAAGAAGAGGAGCGGACTCCAGTCTGCAGAAAGACCCAGATCTGGTGAGTCAGAGCCTGATCATCTGCTGATGGATTCTTCTGCAAACATCTGCTGGGGTTGTGTTGAACACTCATGAAGGAGCTTTCTTCTCTGCTCTTTCAGCAGATGTTGGTCTGCAGGAGATCTTTGGAGAACATCAGATCAGTCTGAGGAGCAGAAGTGAACATGTGGCTGAAGGAAGTGAAGAAGCAGGAAGAGAAACGCTCCTCAACAGCGTCTACATTGAGCTCTACATCACAGAGGAACTGAGACCAGAGGGTCACAGCCAACATGAGGTGATGCAGCTGGAGACGACCACCAAGACCAACGAGCTCCATGACACTGCAATCAAGAACCCAGACATCTTCAAAGTCTTCTCTGACCAACACAGATCCATCCGAGTGGTTCTGACCAGCGGAGTTGCTGGAGCTGGAAAAAGCTTCTCAGTGCAGAAGTTCACTCTGGACTGGGCCGAGGGCTCGGAGAACCAAGACATCAGTGCTGTGGTTCCTCTTTCCTTCAGGGAGATGAACTTGATCAGAGATGAGCAGCACAGTCTTCTCACTCTGATCCAGCTTTTCCATCCAACACTCCAGAAGATCCCAGCAGAACAGCTGTCTGTCTGGAAACTTCTGTTCATCTTTGATGGTCTGGATGAAAGCAGACTTTCTCTGGACTTCAACAACAGTCAGGTGGTTTCTGATGTCACACACAAGTCCTCAGTCAACGTGCTGCTCACTAACCTCATCCAGGGACGTCTGCTTCCCTCAGCTCTGGTCTGGATCACTTCCAGACCTGCAGCAGCCAATCAGATCCCTCCTTCATGTGTGGACAGACTGACAGAAGTACGAGGCTTCAATGATGCTCAGAAGGAGGAGTACTTCAGGAGGAGATTCCCAGATGAAGAGCTGTCCAGCAGAATCATCTCCCACATCAAGGGCTCCATGTCCCTCTACATCATGTGTGAAGTTCCAGTCTTCTGCTGGATCACTGCTGTGGTTCTGGGGAACATGCTGACCACAGAGCAGAGAGGAGAGCTGCCCACCACCCTGACTGACATGTACTCACACTTCCTGATGGTCCAGACAAAGAGGAAGAAGAACAAGTACCAGCAGGAACATCAGACAAGTCCACAAGAGCTGACAGAGACTGACAGGGAAGTTCTTCTGAAGCTGGGGAGGCTGGCATTAGAACATCTGGAGAAAGGAAACATCATGTTCTACCAAGAAGACCTGCAGCAGTGTGGTCTGGATGTCACAGAGGCCTCGGTGTACTCTGGAGTTTGTACTGAGATCTTCAGAAGAGAGTGTGAGATCTTCCACAAACCGGTCTACAGCTTTGTTCATCTGAGCGTTCAGGAGTTTCTGGCTGCAGTTTACATGTTCCACTGTTACTGCAACAGGAAGGAAAAGGTCATTGAGGACTTCCTGAAGAACAACATGGAGAACCCATCCATGGATGAGTTTCTGAGTAGAGTCATGGAGAAATCCCTGCAGAGTCAAACTGGACACCTGGACCTGCTGGTTCGCTTCCTTCATGGTCTCTCTGTGGAATCCAACCAGAGACTCTTAGGAGGCCTGCTGGGTCAGACAGAGAAGAATCTAAGAGCCATTCAGAGAGCTATTAACAACCTGAAGGAGATCAACAGTGAAGGAGTCTCTCCTGACAGAAGCATCAACATCTATCACTGTCTGATGGAGATGAAGGACTTTTCAGTTTATCATGAGATCCAAGAGTTCCTGAAGTCAAAGAACAAATCAGAGAAGAAACTCTCAGAGATCCACTGCTCAGCTCTGGCCTACACTCTCCTGATGTCAGAGGAGGTTCTGGATGAACTGGACCTGAACCAGTACAAGACTTCAAATGAGGGCAAACGTAGACTGATCCCAGCTGTGAGGAACTGCAGGAAGTTCAGGTGAGTCCAGGAGTGATTGTGATGATAAATCAGATCTTCTCCACCTGGACAGTCATACTTGTCAACAGTCTGATCGCTCTTCTATTCATATCTCCCTGCTGAACTCTAGATGGATCACGAACAAGACCTTTATCCTAAATTACTTTTTTACCGCCAACTCCTTTTTGTCGATGGAAATGTGAATTAAACAAGGTGATGACAGCGCTTTTGCTAAACTCCTCCCTCTTGATTGTTAGTTATTCAGTTCCATGTACATCCATAGCCAAGGAGGCGGTCTGGTGTCTTTTTTTGATCAAAGTTCGAGTCATTTACTGTAAAGCTAGATTCTGAAGGTTTTCAGTAGAAAACACCAACTATTGGGACCTACTGTTTAATGCAAGATTGCAGTGTTGGACAAGCAATTACTGACTTGCCAGCACATACTGGTATCATAGGTCTTTCACTTTGGGTTCCTCTCAAAAGGAACTTTGTATATCTGCTTCATAGTGATCTGATGGTTTTTCAAGTCCCGGTCTATTGTAGAGATGCTGATGAAGTTGATATTTTGAAATATGGTACTAGGCATGTTTGAGATAACCCAGATCACCTGGATCGTTGGCAAGACTAGGCAGCTGCAGACGGGTGGCGGGGAATGCCGCCTGAATTGAAGGCAAATGCTGAGCTTCAGCGAGAATGAACAGGAAGTATAGGGTTGTCCTTAACATTCGGTTTAAATTTAATATGCCTCTCCCACTTAGTATAATCTGTTCTATTATGTATTTTATATTACTTTTATTTTTTGTGATGTGTGTTTTTTATCAATAGATATTTAAATTGATCGTCTCACGTTTGTGTTTTTCTTTTATATTCTAGATTTACAAGTAGACATTTTAGCATCTGTCTGGGGAAAACAGCCGCTGGGCTCATTTAATGTGCACTGCCAATTTGTTTAAACTTTTGGAATATTCCAAAGAACATTCTGGTGAGGAATCTAAACCACATTTTGGGATGATTCCTGAACTTCTGAGTTTCTATTGTTGCATAAATGCAAATGTCTTTCTGATGTTTTGCATAAAAAACAAAATGATTATCAGTATAAAAAATACAATGACGAAATGTTTGAAGTAAAATATGTTTTCATGATAAAATAAGATGTTGATTTCAATGACTACAACCATAAACAAATAGGAATCTTTTTCTTTTTTTCATCAATGATTCACTATATGCAGAAAAAGTTACAAAATACACAGATTTTCTTCATTTAGCATCATTGAGCATTTCTCCTCTGCCACTCTGGCAAGGTTGTGGTACATCATACAGTCCTATACAGAGAAGTCAACGGTTGGTTTACAGTATGCACTTTACCTTCTTAAGAAGACCTTGAAAGTTCTGCATAACGTGTGATACTGCTGTGGCTCTGCTCATGATGTGAGACGTGGTTCTGAGGAGAAAACTGAAATCAGAGTTCTAGAACACGAGGCCATCAACAGAACACGAAGGTATACAGTTATTGTTTACAGCTTCAGAGCTAAAAATAGAAACAAAATGTGACGTTTTCAATTCTGAAAAAGTTCAACAGGATACTGTCAACAGAAATCTGAATCATAACCAACAACTAGAAAGTTTGCATTTCCTGCGAAAATACATTTGATTGCGTAATTGCACAAGGTGGTTGCTTTCAGTTGCTTAATTGCACAACTTTTAGCCGAAGAAGCTGAGTTTTAGCGTAGGTTGCAGAAAACACTGCAGAAGACAGCAATTTTATCCATATATAGCATTTTTTTTTCCATTGCAGAAAAGCCATAAGTGGCAAAAACTGTATGTTGTAGAAGAAAATTGCAGAAGGCAGAAAAACTTTACTGGGAGAAAAATACAATGAAAAAAACACAAAAGCATCCTTAAAATCTCAGGCTAGTTAAAAAAAAAAAAAAAAAGAAGAAACTTCAAATTGTATTGCTGAAAATGTGTAAAAAGGCTGTGGAAATTCTGAAAGATGCTTAAAATTGTGTAAATTCAATGAAAAGTACCAAAAAAGTTTGAACAAGAGAGGTAATGTGTAAACAAAAGTAACATATAAACAGAGCTGATGTGAAACTGACATGTAAATAAGATTAAAATGTTGAAAAAGGCACGTCTATTTCTAAAAGCTTTGTTTCAAAGAAAGATCTATTCTATTGTAGAAAGATCTATGTGAATTTAAGATGAGTAAAATCCTGAAACTGAGTCTGTGTGCGTGAGGCGGGGGAGGAGGGGAGGGGCGAGCGCCAGCACTTCTGAGAGAATGACTTGAAAGTTTGACGTATTTAAGCGCTTGCTCTGAACAAATGACCGCCATTCGTCAACCATACATCTGATCAGAATAATTCTTACCTTCTTACGAGAGTAGAGGTGTCCATTGATATAAATGTTATTTGTGTTAAGTTTAAGGTCTTTATGTGAATTCAGTCAGAACTGTCAGTAAAAAGTTGATCTTCTGATGAGCTGAAACCCCATGTTATCCAATGGGAAAGCTGCTTTTTGATCTACCTCCAAACAAATGTTCATATCTTTAACTTATTAAAAATGTTGAATGTTTGTGAGTACCACAAGGATTTGGGCTACAATTTGGGAATGTTTCCTGTTCTTAGGATTTATTCTGTTCTCACAATTGCAGTGGTGGCAGAGTTACAGCAATTTTTGTCTTAAAAACACAGCTCAGCTCCCTCTGATTGATGACATCTTTCACTCTAGATGCTTCTAATCAGTAAAAAAAAAGTCAAAATTGCTTAATTTCAAACTGCTGTAGTTCAAAAACTACATGACATATCCAAAAAAAAGTAACACCTTTAAAGCCCAATCAATCCACTACATTTTAAAGTTTGAATGGTTTCTCTAATTGAAAGATTGTAGAAGATACATTTTAAAAACAGTGAAGTTAAAGCACTTTGATTTCCATTATGTTTGACATTCAAACAACTTCAAAAATGTCAAAACTATAAATATTTGCAGATTTAAAAAAAAAAACAGCTGAAAAGTCCACAAATAGCAGAACAAAAACATGTTTGCATTTTTAAGATAGCATAAAGTATACAGAAATTAGGATTGAAGAAAATGTGGATTTGCAGAAGAGCCTTCCCCCATTCATTTCTATGGCAAAAATGTCAACAATTTTGTAATGTTGCATTAATACCATAAGTTGCATAAGAAATTGCAGAAGAGAGCAACAATGTCCATAATGAGCAGAACATTTTGATACTTGAATGGCAGAAATTGCATGAAATATGCAGAAGATATGGACGATCAAAAAATGTACGGAAGAAAGAGAATAAGAAGAAGCAGAAAAATAATAAAACAGAAGAACATTCTGTTTGATGACATTGAAGTGTCATCATCATCATTATCACCACAGTGACAGCTGTGATCCAGATGTTCTACTGTGAACTTTGTGGTTCAGATCAGACCTCAGATCACTGACAGACTGAGAACAGCATGAAGCTCCATGGAGCTCCACCTTCTCTCCTCCAGCTGCAGATGAAAGCAACACAAAGATGAAGGACTGAGAGAGACTGATGAGGAGGACTGTTTCATGATGAAGATGAAGCTCTGATGAAGAGACAAATGTCCAACTGGAACTTCATTACAAACTAAAATCTTCATGAGATCTCCTGTTTTGGTCTTTGTTTTTCTTCACAGACTTCCAGTAGGATGTTGGCTCTCAGAGACTGACTACGTAATTGTGGCCTCAGCTTTGAAGTCCAACCAAACCCACCTGACAGACCTGGACTTAAGTTATAATGAGATGGAGGATTCATCCATGGAGGTTCTGTGTTCTGGACTGGAAAGCCCAAACTGCAGTCTGCAGACTCTGAGGTCAGAACATTGAAGCTGCTGGTTGGTGTGTTCAGAAAAGTCCACGTCCCAGTCAGTACTGAAAGCAAAACCATCGAAACCATGCGATCTGACTGTTACTAGACAAAATCATACACAAAAATACTTAGCTACACAATGAACACTTGAACACACCATGACCTCTTCACAACGTTCATTCACACTTTTCTGTCTGCTTTCAGATTGGTAAAATGCAGTTTGTCAAAGATCAGTTGCGCTGCTTTGATCTCAGCTCTGAAGTCCAACCCATCCAATCTGACAGAACTGGACCTCATGAACAACAACCTTCAGGATTCAGATGTTCAGCAGCTCCAGGATCTGGTGGAGAGTCCAAACTCCAAACTGCAGACTCTGAGGTCAGTAGAGGGTTGGAGTCAGTCCAGCTGCTTCCAGATGTTTTGTCCTAAAGTTATTCTGAGAGCAAAGATGCAGAGTTTCCTGTGAAGCTGCAGCTTCTCAGTGAAGCTCTGAGGAGAATGATGACAGGCTTCAGGACAACAGTCAGCCAATCAGAGCAGCAGAAGCTCCAACAGGTGAAGATGACAGGAAGCTGCTGCTCTGAACAGGACTGAAGCTCCTGCTGCTCTTTCTGCTGCTGTGCTGCATCACTGACTGACACACCAGGATCAGGAGACACTCCTTCATCTCTGTCTTTCCTTTATTTAGTTTTTTTTTTTCTTACAGGTTACAGGGAGCAGATTTGCAGTCTGTAGAGATGTTGTGACTGGATGTTGTTCCTAAAGAAGAGGTGGAGAGCAGAGTGATGGAGGAATCAGAGGAAGTGGAGATGAGTGTCAGAGCTGCAGCATGAACTGATCTGAGATCAGCTCCACTGTCTCTCTCAGCATCAAGTGGATAGTTATTGTGCTGCAGCTCCCCCGGTGGACTGATGGAGAACTGCACTTCATCTTCTCATTCTAACTTGGAGTGTTGGGAAGTCTTCTGCTTCTCTTCTCATCTGATCTCAGTTTGTGAACTAAAGTCTCTCAGTTTAATCATTTTTAT
This sequence comes from Oryzias celebensis, assembly GCA_014656515.1. Classification (NCBI taxonomy): domain Eukaryota; kingdom Metazoa; phylum Chordata; class Actinopteri; order Beloniformes; family Adrianichthyidae; genus Oryzias; species Oryzias celebensis. The sequence continues at coordinate 842,361 of BNCR01000002.1, forward strand.
ATCATCTCTGTTCTGCTGATCAAATATTGACTCATGCAGTTTGAAAGACTCAAAGTTTTGGTTTTATTGATGTTTTCCAAAGTTTATGATCAAACTTCCTTTTTCTTTGGTGTTTTGTGGGTAAAACTATAATCTTTTTTATGTCGTCAGCATTTTTCGCAGAAGTTTTTCCAGAAGTTTCCTCTAAATCCAGTTGAATCTCATTTTCTAGAACGTCTGAAACTAGTAGAAACTTTCTGAGCATAAAGCCTGTTTTCTTCAGAGGACATGAATGAACAGAGTGGATCTTAGTGAGGAATGACAGCCTCTGGATGCAGAGAATCACTTTGATGCAGCTGCTGCAACAACACGAACTGCATTGAAGCAGGAGGGAGAAGGGAGACACCTGCTGGCTGTTTTCAGAACTGCATCTTAGTGTCAAAAGGTTCCAAACTGAAAGCTGTCTGTCAAATTCCTGCAGCCTGTTTGGATCTAATAAATGCTCTGTTGAATCAACACTGTGTTTTCTATTTATTGATTTCTTCATTCTATCTTTGACTCACAAACACACTTTCATCTTTAGCCTTCCCCCTCATCCTGTTAAAGCTGTTCTAATACTAATGTGTTTGGTTCATTCTCATTAAAATTTTGGAAAAGAGCTTTATAAAGTTCAGTTGGTGCTGATGTTTTTCTAGAAGGGGGTGGGAAGAACAGATGAGTGCTCCTCCCTCCTGATTCAGAGGGAACAGTGGGCAGCAGCTGAGAGGAGGGAGTTCAGAGTGAAAGACGTTTGGAAGAAGAGAATCCTGACGGTTTTTCTGCAAACATGAACTCAGTCAGAGAGTCTGAATGAAGGACTTGTCTTTGATGGTTCCAGAACAAACCATTTGAACCACATGAGATCCTGTTGAACAGTTTGTACATTTCTTTCAAAATAAAGTTCCTGCATGTGACCAGAAAGTTTAAGTGGACCATTTTCTATTAAGTGATGTTTAAATTACCACATTACTAACAAAAGTCAGTTTTTAGAGCAAAATGTCCTAAATTACTGACAACATGTAACGTTTTGAGAATAATTTAAGATGATTTAAATCATTTTTTATAGAACACAGATTTTGAAGAAAATCCAAGTTTTGTTTTTTAACTGATAATCACACACGGGCCTGTTTAGTGTCTTCAGCAGATAAACGTTACTGTTTGTTTTACCCTTTTAGGAGACGGCAATTTGATTGGAAAGAATCTTGACCAATCAGCAGGCAGTGGTGGTGTCACTAACGTCACACTAAACTGAAACTTGTGAACGCAAAATAAAAGATAGAAAGTAAGATGAGAGACAAGTGTCTGAAAACATTTGTGTTTCAAACGCAAAACTAATTTAATTGAAAATTATTACTGCAAACAATCACTACTTTTCGGAAAAACATTTTTTTTTACAAAGAATGCTCATGAAATTGTGGAGGGACAGTACATCAATACAGACTATAGACTCTCCTTTTTGACATTTTTGGATGCTGGTGTACCGTGAAAGAAAAACTGTATTTTGGCTAAGATTAAAAAACACTGCACTAGTTAACAAAATTAAACAAAATTAAATAATCTACATTATGATTGATCCATGTACTGCTTTTTTCAGGGTTGTCATGAGCATACAAATACAGTACTGATGTCTGTTCCTGTAAATTCAAACATGAATATTTGATCTTCATAAATCTAATGAGTGAAGTAAAAAAGAAATTCTTGCAATTGATTTATCTCTAAAATGTAGAAGGTTGGATTATAGGTAAGTAAGCTAAATAAATTGAATATGCTACTGTCGCAGGAAGAAAATAAACCTTTAAAGTGTCTGTGAAGCTTCATATTTTTAAAGTAAAGCCATCAGGATTTTTGAAAATGAAAAAAAATCAGTTTACTGAAATGGTTTGAAATACCAAATATAAGAAAATATTAATTTAGGAATATTACAAAAATATTGTTTTGATTCTGATCTGTTCAAAATAAAAATGTATAAATGATAGTTATTGAATACATATTTTTGTCATTCATCCAGTAAAAAGACATTCATAGCAACCAGACATATTTAGATTAAATAGAAAAGTGGTTTTATCTGTGAATGATTGGTCTTGAACTGTGAGTCAAATCAGATCAACTGAGTAATGATTCACAGCTCTGTTCAGGACAGTGAGGTGTGACAGTAAAACACAACAGGACAAAGTCTTCCACAAATCTTTATTGCAATTTTCCAATGCAGTAAAGTACTGGCATCAGCTGTTTACGCTGTGCAGCAAGTATTTTCTTGCATATACAATTGCACTTATAAAATGTTCAACTGCATTAAAACGGTCCTTGCTTTTAAACATTGAGGTAGCCTCATTTAACAGTGGCAGTTAAAACAAGTTAATAGGGATAACTTACCACCTACTGAACAACGTCAGAACTGAAAGCCACCAACAAAAACAGCAAGAAGGATACATGAAAGCAGAGGTCAGATTTTAGCACTCTGTGCAACATTTGCACCACACCTTCCCAAAGCCTGAGCTGATTGAACTGAGAGCCATCATCAAATCCTGGTAGAACATTGTGTAGGATCTGGTAGTGGTCAGCAATTTCCAATGTGTACAGGCAGGTGTGAGCGGCTGGGTAGGTAGAGCATTCGACCTTAATGGAGAGGAACTCTTTTGCTGCTCCCATCTCAGAACTTCATGGGCCCTTTAATGTAAGAACAGACACATATTGGAAGAACATACATTTTAAATGTTGTTGTTTTCACAACAGACGTTGGATGAGTGGAGAATTGCCTTTTCCCCTTTGAAGCCAGGAGCCAGCTAGAGGGCGCTGTAGCTGAGTTACACCTGGACAAAATGGTACACTTGAGTAGTGCTGGCATGTCAAGTATAAAACTTGAAATACAAATACATTTCCTGTAAAGCAGAGAGTCTCTTTCAGGTGTTTGTGTTTACAGGGAGGAGGCTAAAACAAACACACACATAAAGGGGGCGGAGCTCTGTTCAGGTGTTTCTGAATCAGGAAGTGAGGAAGTTGACAGTTTTCCTCCGTGTCAGAGCAGACAGAGTAGGAGGAGACGGAGGCTCCAACTTTCTTCTTCTTCTTCACAGTGAGTTTTTGTGTTTTCTATTGTCTTCTCTCATGATGAAGGCAGTGACATGTCTGTGTGATCATTTTTTTCAAATGTCTGCACATGACTGAGTTGTGTGCTGTTCTGACTGACAAATGACCTTTGAACCTCCCTGCATAGAACAGTCTTAGTGAGGGTGGTCTACCAGCTCACAACAGCTGCACCTTATCAGGACGCTTCAAATCACCTTCAGTGTCTCCTTATAACCTAGAAGGTCACATGACCTCACCTTTCTCCAGCTGTTCTACAGTCATCAAGATCAACAATCTGTCAATCCGACGGCTTGAAGCTCCGCCTCTTCACCTGTCACCTGTCAGGTGCTAGGCATGTTTGAGATGACCCAGTGCCTCGCCTGGATCGTCGGTGAGACCAGGCAGCTGCAGGGGAGGCGCCTGAGTTGAGGGTGAACGCTGAGTTTCAGCGAGAATGAACGAGAACAGGAAGTTTAGGGTTGTTCTTAAAATTTAGTTTAATATTAATATGCCTCTCCCACTTAGTGTAATCTATGATCACACTCCAACTCCCACAATGCCTTGTTTTGTAGTCAACAAGGCGGCTTGCTGTCTGTGCAGTACCTATTTTCTGGCTGTGTTGGCTTAGGTAGGCGCTTTGCCTTGACGGCGTACATGTGACATTGGTTCAAAAACCTAACCAGCGTGTACCGCAATCCAGGCGATCAGCGCAACGCTGCGTCCGCCTGGGTGATCTCAAACTCTGTCAGGTTTCTTCTTGAACCTGTTCTCCATCTTTAGATTGGAAATCTCAGATCTCTTGGTGCTCTGTAGTTCCTATCATTTCACCTCCAACCAGAAGGTCTGCCCCCGTTTTGATGCCCACAATGAGAAAACCTGATCTAATCCTGAAACTCTAACTGTGGACACATGGAAATGTACTTGGTAACTACAGAAAAACTTTGTGGTAAAGTTGTCTGTTGTCTGCAGAATCAGATCTGTTCTGAAGAAAGTAACAAAAATAAATCAGGACTCTATGACAATTACAATTTCAGAGAGCAACATTGTCAAGTAATGGATTATGTTTGAGTGAACTAATAATCTGTAATGGTTTCCAGTTTGGAAGTAACTCAACAGTGGGAATCAAAGTTCCTCTGAAAGTCTCTGTTGGAGAGGAAGAATTCATGTCTTTGTTTCTTTTCTCCTCATTGTTTGATTTCTGTCTGTTTTTCTTGATCTGCTTCATGTTTCCTGAATTGTAGAAACAGGAAGTTTGTTGTTTCTTTGTCAAAGTGACTGAATGACTGAAATGTTGCTCCATCATGGAGTGTTTGCTGCTGCAGCTCCATGTCTCCATCTGGTGGAGGGAGAGCAGAAGTGCAGCAGCTGATGTTCAGCAGCTTCCTCTGTCCCACACTGCTGTCTGACTGCATTCACCTGAACCTGAGAGGAAACACAAGATAAGAGCCAATCAGTGGAGGAGCAGCTGAACTGTTTGTGAAGGAGGATCAGAGCTGATGATGAGGGTTTCCTCTGCAGATGAAGGATGAAGGTGTGTGTGAGCTGATGTGGATCCAGTGAATCCAGCAGCATGGATCAGTGTGAGGACACACAGGAGGGAGCCCCTCCCTCTAAAAAAAGGAGATTTGGAAAACCAAAGAGCCAGGGCAAAGCTCAGAGGTGAGATGAACATCTCTAACTGTCCAGGACTCTTCTCCATGTCAGAGCTCAGCACTCAAACCAGCAACCTTCATTCTTCACAGGAACCAACCTGGATCTGGATTTGGATCTGGATCCAGCTGTGTGTCCTTCAGGAGTGACCTGTCAAATGATCGTTTTATCAACTTTAAATCATCTTCTGGTCCAGAGAGGTGAGCTGTATGTAAATGTTGAAACAGTCAAATGAGTGAAATGTTTTCATTCCAACATGTGTTTGATGTGAGCTCAGCTCTTTCTCACACATTTCTATCTTCAGTGTGTTAGTCTCTGTGTGCACAGACAGAATGGATCTGATTGTTCTGATTCTCCACAGAGTGGACCAGCAGAGCTCAGAGACTCCCAGTGGTCAGTCTGTCCAGCAGCATCAAACACAGCTGGATTCCATCTTTCTGGTCTGTACATGAACAACAACTGCTTTTCCATCATTCTGTCCACAGTCATCTCCATGCTGCACTTTGGAGACCAGTGGATTGTCAGTGTGTCCAACATGGAGCTGATGTTTGGCTCCATGACTTCACTCTGATTGGCTCATTCATCTAGAATTCTGTTGCAGCTGCTGGAGGACAACATTGTCACTTTTGTGAAGAAGGAGCTGAAGAAGATCCAGAAGATTCTGAGTCAGAGGGAGGAGGAGGAGGAGGAGCTGGAGGATGAAGATGAAGAGCAGTGGAGCAGCAGAGAGTCACTGATGAAGATCACAGTGAACTTCCTGAGGAGAATGAAGCAGGAGGAGCTGGCTGATGGACTGCAGAGCAGTAAGAGGATTTCTCTGAAGGTTTCAGCTGCTGAGAAATGAAGATTTACTGATGTCTGAACACATGAAACCACAGGGATTCAAACCCTCATCATTCAGGGCTGCAGAGAGTTGATTTCCTCTGTTTGTTGTCATCATTTAGGTTTGACAGCTTTAGTTTGTCGACATGAAGTCCAATCTGGTCTGAAGAAGAAGTTCCAGTGTGTGTTTGAGGGAATCTCTAAAGCAGGAAATCCAACCCTTCTGAATGAGATCTACACAGAGCTCTACATCACAGAGGGAGGAACTGGAGATCTGAATGAAGAACATGAGGTCAGACAGATTGAAGCAGCATCCAGGAAAGCAGACAGAGCAGAAACAAGCATCAGACAAGAAGAGCTCTTTCAACTCCCAGCTGGAAGACAAGAACCAATCAGAACCGTGATGACAAAGGGAGTGGCTGGCATCGGGAAAACAGTCTTAACACAGAAGTTCACTCTGGACTGGGCTGAAGGCAAAGCCAACCAGAACCTCCACTTCATATTTCCATTCACTTTCAGAGAGCTGAATGTGCTGAAAGAGAAGTTCAGCTTGGTGGAACTTGTTCATCACTTCTTCCCTGAAACCAAAGAAGCAGGAATCTGCAGCTTTGAAGACTTCCAGGTCGTCTTCATCTTTGATGGTCTGGATGAGTGTCGACTTCCTCTGGACTTCCACAAGACTCTGATCCTAAATGATCCTAGAAAGTCCACCTCAGTGGGAGATCTGCTGACAAACCTCATCAGGGGGAACCTGCTTCCCTCTGCTCGCCTCTGGATAACCACACGACCTGCAGCAGCCAATCAGATCCCTGCTGAGTGTGTTGACATGGTGACAGAGGTCAGAGGGTTCAATGATCCACAGAAGGAGGAATACTTCAGGAAGAGATTCAGAAATAAAAAGCAGGCCAGCAGGATCTTCTCCCACATCAAGAGATCCCAAAGCCTCCACATCATGTGTCACATCCCAGTCTTCTGCTGGATCACTGCTACAGTTCTGGAGGATCTGCTGAAGAGCAGAGAGGGAGGAGAGCTGCCCAAGAGCCTGACTGAGATGTACATCCACTTCCTGGTGGTTCAGGCCAAAGTCAAGAAGGTCAAGTATGATGGAGGAGCTGAGACAGATCCTCACTGGAGTCCAGAGAGCAGGAAGATGATGGAGTCTCTGGGAAAACTGGCTTTTGAGCAGCTGCAGAAAGGAAACCTGATCTTCTATGAATCCGACCTGACAGAGTGTGGCATCGATATCAGAGCAGCCTCAGTGTACTCAGGAGTGTTCACACAGATCTTTAGAGAGGAGAGAGGCCTGTACCAGGACAAGGTGTTCTGCTTCATCCATCTGAGTGTTCAGGAGTTTCTGGCTGCTCTTCATGTCCACCTGACCTTCATCACCTCTGGAACCAACCTCATGGAGGAAGAACAGAAAAGGTCTTGGTTGTTAAAACTGTTTACATTAAACATAACCAGATGGATTCCTTTTGAGGACGTTTACCAGAGTTCTGTGAAGAAGGCCTTACAGAGTCCAAATGGACACCTGGACTTGTTCCTCCGTTTCCTCCTGGGTCTTTCACTGCAGACCAATCAGAGTCTCCTACGAGGTCTGCTGACTCAGACAGGAAGTAGCTCACAGACCAATCAGGAAACAGTCCAGTTCATCAAGAAGAAGATCAGTGAGGATCTGTCTGCAGAGAAAAGCATCAACCTGTTCCACTGTCTGAATGAACTGAATGATGGTTCTCTAGTGGAGGAGATCCAACAGTTCCTGAGGTCAGGACGTCTCTCCACAGATAAACTGTCTCCTGCTCAGTGGTCAGCTCTGGTCTTCATCTTACTGTCATCAGAAGAAGATCTGGAAGAGTTTGACCTGCAGAAATACTCTGGTTCAGAGGAGGCTCTTCTGAGCCTGCTGCCAGTGATCAAAGCCTCCAACAAAGTTCTGTAAGAACTCTCATGAAAATCACCTTCAGAGAACAAATGAATTGGAGTGAAAAACAAAAGTTTCAATAACTGCTGTCTGTCTTTGTTTTCTACAGACTGAGAGACTGTAATCTGTCAGAGAGAAGCTGTGCAGCTCTGTCCTCAGTTCTCAGCTCTCAGTCCTCCAGAATCAGAGTTCTGGACCTGAGTAACAACAAGCTGAAGAATTCAAGAGTGAAGCTTCTGTCTGCTGGACTAAAGAGTCCAGACTGTAAACTGGAGACTCTCAGGTCAGGTCCGGGTCGCTATTTAAGGCCAATATATAAAAAAGTCTAATAGGTTTTTAAAAGTTCCAGGAAATAAAAGGTGTTTAAAAAGCCCCAAAGGCAATACATTAAAAAAGGATTGAAAAGTCAAGTCATTCAGTTCAAAAAGAAATGTGGAAGAAAAGGAGAAGATAGCAAAGGGAGGGGAAGAAAATAACTTCAAAAATATTTCTTTCTTTTTGTCAAAGCCACTCCATATGGGTAGACGACTGTTTTGTTCCTTCATTCAAGTCTTTTTGTTTCTTTAGCCTTCCATAGTTAAACCTTAGAAATGAAAGAAAAGGCAGAAGATCCGCATTTGTTTCTTCTAGTGAAAGATTAACAAAGATTAACAAATGAATAAAAAAATGGTCTTCCAAGTAAAAATCATGTATATTATAGAGAGAAACATTCGTACGTGCATTCAGTGCTGAACTTTTTTCTTGCCCGCACAGACCCAGACGAAGGGTTGAGGTTAGGATTACTGGTTACAGTTCAGGTAAAACCACCAAATGGTCATTAGTGCGGCTGTTTCTGCAGCTCACCGCTCCACCAGGGGATCAAATGCAGCAAAAATATTGCACTCATAGAAGCGTGATAACTAACAGGACTTTCATATATAAGTTTAATTTATATATGTGCAGCCAACAACAAAATCCAGCCTTGGACAAATTTAAAATACATGCAGCAATGCAGCAATGTGCATCTTGGCCAACAAGACTTTTCATCACTTTCTGTGCTGGTTGCAGGTAAATACGTGTGAATAACATCAGCCTTATATAATCTTATATAACAAAACCTTTGGATTCCTTGTATTGATGTTGTCTAAAAGTGAACCAGTAAGGAAGTTAGTGGATGTTTCATCTTCATCGTTGGTTAGGATTTAAAAATAACAATACAACCACTGCAGAGGGCCCCATGTTATTGTTGGCCTGGGGCCCCCAAATGTCTTCCTTCTTCAGAAGACAGAATCAAATCTCTTTGGAAGTTCTTTTTTCTGAGTCTTTAGCAGCATCAAAACATGCTCCATTCCTGCAGATCCTCCAGGACAACATTCCAATCTTCTTCTAGCAACAGTCAGTGACTTGAACTGATGCTGAGACTTTGGACCTTTACTCAAACTGTCTTCTTCCTGCTGAGTCAGCAAAGTTTCAATCTTCACTTTCAGTTCATCAGTGAATCTTTATGGAAGAGCGGAGGTTTAAAAAAGTATAAAATAGATCTAGAGCTATGTTCCGTAAAAAAGATCCAGCTGCATCACTGCTCCTGAACACACTTTTCTGTCTGATTTCAGGTTGTGGGACTGCAGTTTGTCAAAGATCAGCTGTGAAGTTCTGGGCTCAGCTCTGAAGAACAACCCGTCCAATCTGACAGAACTGGACCTGAGCAGGAACAAAATCCAGGATTCAGGATTTCTTCATCTGCGTGGGTTTCTGGAGAGTCCAGACTGCAGACTGCAGACTCTGAGGTCAGTAAATGAACTCCCTGAAGGAGTCTCCACAGATTCCTCTTCTTTTCTTTATCTTTTGTTTTCTTCATTCATCAACTCTTCAAAGTATTCTTTCCATCTTTCCTCTATCTGAAACTCTTCTTATCTCCACAACACTTCCAACAAGCTCCTCCTTTAAGATAACTCCTGCTCCATTTCTCCTCCCATCTCCACCATGATAGAACAGCTTGAACCCTGCTCCTATTCTTCCATCCTTGCTATCTTTCCACTTGGTCTCCTGGACACACAGTATGTCTAACTTCCTCCTCTGTATCATCTCAAGTAACTCTCTACCTTTTACTGTCATATTTCCAACATTCGAAGTCTCTACTCTCAGTCCAACATGACTTTCCTCTTCTCTCTCTTCCTACAAACATTCCTTCCTCTTCTCCTTCTTTGACCAACAGTCGTCCAAATTCCACTGGCAGCCTGTCGGTGAACAGCACTGATGGTGGTCATAGTTAACCTGACCCTCCACCGATCTGGTATTGATGTCATAGGTCTAATTTGCATATTTGGTTTGCGAAGATTTGACGTCAGATGTCCTTCCTGACACAGCCCTCTGTATTTATGCGGGCCTTCGACCAGCACAATGAGACCCTGGCTTGGGCCCCATCATGGCTACTTTGTTTGGCTGCTTTAAATTGCTCCATCATTAAATATGACTGTTGTTAGTTAGTTTTCGTAGAAAATGGTTGTGGTTTTTTATTGATGCAAAGGGTGAAATAATGAACTTGGAGATGTCACCAGCAATGTTCACCCTGAGGAATATTGGACTTATTCAGCACCTAATAACCTTTAATTCATGGGTGTCCAAATCCAGGCCTAGAGGACCGGTGTTCTACATGTTTTCATACCAACCTGAAAAATGAAGCTCCATCTTGGCTAAGCACACCTGATCCAGGTAATCAACCGAAGGAAAGACAAGATTTCTGGAAAACCAGCAAGAGATCGACCCTCGAGGTCTGGATTCAGACACCCCTGCTTTAAGTGAACTCTTTTCTGTTTCTTTCAAAGACATTTATCAGTATGTGAGCATTCACATACTGACACACAGATACACTAGTGTCAGAGCAGACTAGTGAAGAAAACTAGAGAAATAAATACCCTTTGGTGAAGAGAAATGAAAGAATTGAGTCAACCTGCAGAGACAGATCTCCAGTAGCAGCTGGGACCAGAACAGCAGTCCATGAAAGGTTCTGGTCCAGCTGCACCTGCAGCTCCACTGAGTTGTGATGGAAACGTCCTGAGAGTCTCAAGGAGGAAGTTTGTCAGTTTGGAGCTTTGGCAGACGTCCACTAGATTAGAGTCAGTCACACTGTTGAAGCTTCATGTTGGAGTAGCTGAAGTCAGGAAGCCATTTCTGACAGTGGACTTGTGTTCAGAAGAACCCACTTCACAGTCAGTCCTGACAGCAGAACCATCAGAACTCTGCAGTCTGACTGTTATCAGACACATTCACACACAGAGATGCTGAGCTGCTGTTGGGTTTAAAGCACAGTCTTTGAACTAATAAAAATCCATAAGTACCAGGGTTCACACAAATGAAGAGAGTACGTTTCTTTTTCCAGCTGCAGCGGGAGAGATACGAACAGAATGCTGTTCTTAGCGTACTCTGTCGCTCTTTTTCCGCCTTACTGCTTTTATTCAAAACAAGGTCAAGGTGATTCCCACAATTCACAACTGTAACACATAAAAGAGGATTTTAAGGAGTAAAAAGAATAACCGCTAGGCGCTGGGAAAAACACAGTAAGCACAAAGAGTCTTCTGTTTCAAAACACACACACACACACACACACACACACACACCCACACACACACATGCGCACACACACACACACACACACACACACACACACACACCGCATTTCTTGATTAATATACTTCAAGACTTAAGCTTATCTTACAGCTGCATATTCAACACCTGAACACATCTGATCCACTTCATACTTTTCACACTTTTCTGTCTGATTTCAGGTTAGAGAACTGCAGTTTGTCAAAGATCAGCTGTAAAGTTTTGGGCTCGGCTCGTAAGTCAAACAAGTCCAATCTGACAGAACTTGACCTGAGCAGGAACAACCTGCAGGATTCAGGATTGCTTCATCTGTGTGGTTTTCTGAAGAGTCCAGACTGCAGACTGCAGACTCTGAGGTCAGTAAATGAACTGAACTCCCTGAAGGATGAGAAGAACGGATCAGATGAAGAACTTTCTGATGTTTGAGAGAGGACTTCCTCCATTGTAGTTTCACCTGCACACGGGAAAACTGTCAAATTCAGCACGACATAGTAACATGATCTCTGAATGAACAAATTAACGCTGTCAGACAAATCATCCTGGGATTTTTGGGACTGCACGTGTTTTGGCGCAGGTCGGGTAAAGATGCGCTCTGAAATGTCGTGTCGATCTTTATGTTTCGGTTGCACTATGGTGGGTTTTTGCAGTAACTCAGGATGTGGTTTACCTTTCCTCCAGAAGCACGGTTTACCACAATCTCTGTTTGTGACCCACCTGTGTTCCTCACAACGCGCTCATCTCTGCGCTCGCTGCTCCTGTATCAGCGAGAAATAGTCTGACAGTCAATCGGGAGGAGCGCTTCCCAAAGTCACCCAAGAACATTTTTACTGATTTTGGAACTCTGTGCACACAACAGACACACTGGGTTACAAGATGCACAACCGATTTTTCAGAAAAAGTTTAGGATTTAAAGTGTGCCTTATGGTATTCAAAATTTCCACACTTATCCAGTCCAATTGTTGTGATACAAACTGTTGTTGTTTCTTATTTTAACTGAAATAATAAAAAAAGTTGGGCTGCACGGTGGCGCAGTGGTTAGCGCTCTTGCCTCACAGCAAGAAGGTTCCTGGTTCAAGTCCTGGCTTGAAACAGTGTCACCAATGGGGGGCCTTTCTGTGTGGAGTTTGCATGTTCTCCCCGTGTGGGTTTTCTCCGGGGACTCCGGCTTCCTCCCACCATCCAAAAACATGCTTCATAGGTTAATTGGTTACTCTAAATTGCCCCTAGGTGTGAATGTGGATGTGAGTGTGTGTGATTGTGGCCCCTGCGACAGACTGGCGACCAGTCCAGGGGTGTCCCCCGCCTTCGCCCATGAGTAGCCGGGTTAGGCTCCGGCAGCCCCGTGACCCCGAAAGGGATAAAGCGGTTCAGAAAATGAATGAATGAATGAATAAAAAAGTTTCAAGTCCATTTTTGAACTTTATCAAATCGTCTTAAATACACAATGAAATCCTAAATGATTGATTTTTCAGAGTTCCTGAATTCATTTGTTCCTTTAATAATCACAGAATCATTTTGAAACGTAAAGCTCTGATAATGTGCTCATATAATGTCATATTTCAAAGAGCAGCTGCAGATTGAACCTATGTCCTCCAGACAAAAGAAGCTTATCTTTTTGATGGACTACTTGTTCTTAAAGCTCATACCTTCATTTTTTTAAGCTAAAAAAATGTTAGCAGCTCAATAATATTCAACTTGAAAGTCAGAGGTGCTTTCAGACACAAACATCTGAGCTGTTCGCTGAACTGGAAGTGTTTCCGGCTCAGCCCTGCTGCTGAAAACTTCACTGAGCAAACCGAGCTGCAACTCCAGCTGCATCACTGCTCCTGAACACACTTTTCTGTCTGATTTCAGGTTGAAGGACTGCAGTTTGTCAGAGATCAGCTGTGGAGCTCTGGGTTCAGCTCTGAAGAACAACCCGTCCAATCTGACAGAACTGGACCTGAGCAGAAACAAAATCCAGGATTCAGGATTTCTTCATCTGTGTGGTTTTCTGGAGAGTCCAGACTGCAGACTGCAGACTCTGAGGTCAGTAAATGAACTGAACTCCCTGAAGGATGAGAAGAACGGATCAGATGAAGAACTTTCTGATGTTTCACTGGAAGATTTTCATTCCACAGACGGGTTTGAAAAGTCTAAGGATTTTTATGTTTTTTATCAGCTGAATTGATTGTGTTATGATGATTAATATGAAACTAGATTTGCAATTCCTTTAAAGAAATTGTGTTGAATTGTTGAAATCAATAAAGATTTGAAGCATTTTGAAGTTGTTTCTATTAAAGGCCAAAATACCTCATTTTATAATGATGCACATCATGAATCTAGTGAAATAGCTGTTCAAATGCTCTCTAAATAATCATTAGATTGGCTAAACATTTTCAAACTTTATATACCATTTCATATCATATATGTGACTAAGATGTCGAAGTTTACAAGAGTCTGTAGTTTTAGAGATCTGAGCTTAAATTATAGATGTCAAGTACAACTCCTCCTTCTAGACATGGCATTGATTTTGTTTTAAACCAGAAATGTCGCTCAGTATTGATCCGAATAGACTGCAAATCATGTGACCGATGGAAACTAGACCTCGTTAGGTCACATCACGTGTCAAGTGCATCGACAGTCTGTCAATGGTTGAAATGTTTGATGTGGGAATTGAAAAGAATGGGGGAGGCACTTTACCCAGGCTTTATAACGGACTAAACACTGTTGCCAGTGTTGGTTTATTGGAGTGATGGGAATTCCGGCTCTTTGTGGGTCAGTTCACTAAAAAGATCCAACTCTTTCAGCTCCCAAACGGCTCTTGACGATTTTATGTTGCTTTTTTAAATTTAGTATTAACAACTACATAAAATTCTGCACAAAATGAGTTTTTATTCATATAAGTGTACATTATACTATGTATGTGCTGGTATTTATTCCTTCCAGATATTTACAATCCAACTTTTCATTATAAATATATATTTATCTTTCTCCGTTTAAACAAAATTGAAGAGAACCAACTAAAACACTGAAGCCAAAACTCAAAATCCAAATTAAAATGTGCAGCCAATAAAAACAAAGACTTTTATTCAGTGTAAAGGTTGGCATTTAGAAATATCAAAGTTCTCAGCTTTGAGGAGCTGATCTGGTTTCTTCTCTCAGTAATGATCTACTCTGTTCTGGAAAAGATTCTTTCAGGTGGATTGTGGAGTCGTTCTATTTGATTTTCCTGCAGACTCTACACTCTTTTATATATTTCATATCAATCTTTTATTATCAGTAAAAGTCAAATGGTTCCATATTTTGCTTCTTTTTCTCAGTGTCACTCATTTCATTTACATTTTTGTGTTGCTGTAGTTTTGTGTTGCATCTTGCTTCTACTTCCTGCTTTGCTACAGTGCGGACGCACACTGCTTTGCTCTCTCCTCTGCTTTTAATTTCTGCTGATTATTTTTCTATTTTCTTTTTAATCACACCAGCAATAACTTTTGAATACTTTTAAAACTATTGGGTCATATTTTTTTCTTTTTTTACTCAAAACAAAAGGATTTTTTTTTCTAACATTACTTTGGAATTCATATCTTAAACGCGACATGTGCATGGCCCACACACACAGCTGAAGCCTGATATATGGTGCAGCAGCTAACTCAAGGCTAATTAGCAACAAGATGCCTTCCCTCTCCACAAAGGATTACAAAGACCTTCTCGAGAAGATAACAGCGCTGGAAACAGGTTTGCCTCATTGAAGTGAATGTAGAGGTAAATGGACTTTTTGGAAACAACACTACTTTGTCACTACCTCAGCTCAGCAGAAGACAAAGCTAATGTGCAGCTAAAAGGCACAGATACTACAACAGAGAAAGAAACAGCATCTGTGCACAACAACAAATTATCGAGAGATAATCCTCCCTGGAGCCATCTTGGTGCAAAGCCAAAGAATGAATTATACAGCTCGAGAATCGGAGGACATGGGAGGACAGACTCAACACGGAGAGCTGAAGTCTTTGATGAGACCGACTGGCGGCCTCTTCCTACAAGACAGAGAACCTCTTCCACTCATGTACATGGAAGGATCCCGGAGAAGAAAACTGTGAATGTAGAGGTGAAACTGCCAAACAGATGTGCTCCACTGTCAGATGACCCCAGATCTCTATCCAACGATCATCCACTAGAAGACAGCAGGATGAGGACACATAACCTGTCAAAAAGTAAACAGTCAGAAAGAAAGCTGAAGGCTCGGCCCAAGACTGATTGTTGGCGATTCCACTGTAGAAGATGTTCAGCGGGTCTGCAGCAGGAACACTAAGGTCCTATGCTTTCCCACGGACATGGTCAGTGACATGCAGGAAAGAATCCTGAAAGCTGTTGCCAAGTATCCAACTGTACAAAGTACTGTAATACACACAGGGTCAAATGATGTGTCCAAGCAAACATCTGAAGTCCTAAAGCAAGACTTCACTGGACTGATAAGAACTGTGAGCTCTCTGAACGCAGCTGTATTCATCAGTGGTCCCATACCAACTATTCCAGGAGGAGAGGAAAGATTCAGCAGGCTTTTGGCACTAAACAGGTGGCTTTCTGTGGCATGTTCTGACAACAGAGTTAACTTTATTAACAACTTTCACATTTTCTGGGAACGCAGGCATCTTTTTAAAGCAAATGAATTGCAGTTTTGTTCAATGAACTTTTTCGGTGTACGAAGTTATCTTTTGGAAACTTTCCATGTTTTGAACATGTTGCCCTACAGCTGAAAGCCTCATTCAACCCATATTTATAAATATCTACCCCCCCAGATACTGTGCAGAGTTTCACCATTAATTTAGTGAACTGCTATCTATGATCTGTGTTGATTATGACTGTATAATTATAGTTGAAAATTTTAACATTCATGTTGACAACTCTCAGAACAAAAGGACTAAAGACCTGAATAACACTGGAAAATTTTGGGTTGACATGTAACAGAGCCCTCACACAACAGAGGGCATATTCTTGATCTATTGATTTCCAAAGGTCTGAACATTTCCAAAATTACTGTATGTGATTTAGGTCTGTCTGATCATTGCGGTGTTTTCTTTGAAATCACAATTCCAGTACACACAAATGTTTTGAGGGAGGAGATCACAAAACGGTATTTAACTGAAAATACTAGCAAGATGTACAACTAGATTTTCTCTCCAACACCTCCCCTCTCAGGAGGTTTGGTCAATGAGCTTGTCAAGAGCTTTATTGCGAATATGTTAAGTATCATGGATAGCATTGCTCCCAATAAGGTGAAGGTGATCTATGGAAAGAAAAAAAATCTCCATGGGGAAATTCTACACTCGTAAAGAATGGAAAAAGAGAGTGTCGAAAATCTGAACGCAAATGGCAAAAGACTAAACTGCAGGTTGATTACGACATCTATAAAGAGAAACTTCACTTTTATAATTTACAACTGAGCAATGCAAGGAAGTCCTATTTCTCTGACATCATTACCAAAAACTCTCATAAGCCTCGGGTGTTATTCGCTACAGTCGACAGGCTGACAAACCCCTGTGTCAGTGGCACCAGAACTTTACTCCAATAAAACTTGTCAGACTTTGCTAAATTTTTTACAGAAAAAAAAAGTATTACCAAAAGTAAAAGCCCACTTTTCTCAGGGGAGCTATACATACTACATTTGATTGTATCTTTTTAGCTGCTTTTGTCGAGGAAAAGAAACGCTCCAAAAATCTGACAATAATAACACTGTAGGATAATATTCTCTGATTTTGTCTGCTTTCAGGTTAAAGAACTGCAGTTTGTCAGAGATCAGCTGTAAAGCTCTGGTCTCAGCTCTGAAGTCCAACCTGTCCAATCTGACAGAACTTGGCCTGAACTGGAACAAAATCCAGGATACAGGAGTTCTTCATCTGTGTGGTTTTCTGAAGAGTCCAGACTGCAGACTGCAGATTCTGAGGTCAGACTCCATATTTCAGTAGTGTTTACATCAATATGATGACAAAGTTGCATTGACACTAAACTGCAGACATGAGGCTGATGTTCTCCTGCTGCATGCTGACCATCTTCATGCTGAAGGCTGTTTTCTTCTTCTGAACTTTAGTCCAGTCACTGTGACAGAAGATCTCATGTTTGAATGTTTTTTTTATTTCTTCTTCATTTCTAATGTCAGTTTCATTTAGCACTGATCTTTTCTATTTCCACAAAGGTCTGCAGATGTTTCCTCTTCTTCATCCTCTTCACTGCAGATCTAAAGAAATCTCCTGTCTGAAGATCAAACTGAGCTCATATCAATGAGTGTTGATGTTCTCTTGCTGCAGCTGGATGCTGCTCTGACAGACACATGCTCACATCCTCCACAAACATCCTCATCTTTTCATCCACAAACATCTGCTCACATCCATCAAAGCTCCCAGCAGCTTCTGACTCTTCATTCAGAGCTGAAGTCATTGATCAGGATCAATGTCCAACATTTGCTGCTGACACTTCCTCACCACTTCCTTCTTCTCTGCTTCTGCTGGACTCTTCTGATCAGCTGCTGCTGCTTCACATCTTTGGACTTTTTCAAAATTTTCTGATCTTCAGCTTTGAACTCTTTAGAAGAACTGAAGGATGAAAAACATGAACTTTGTCTTTAAACTCAACTCTTTTTTCTGGATTCAGGTTGATGGGCTGCAGTTTGTCAGAGATCAGCTGTGCTGTTCTGATCTCAGCTCTAAAGTCAAACTCGTCCCACCTGAAAGAATTGGACCTGAGCAACAACAACCTTCAGTCTTCAGATGTTCAGCAGCTCCAGGATCTGGTGGAGAGTCCAAACTCCAAACTGCAGACTCTGAGGTCAGTAGAGGGTTGGAGTCAGTCCAGCTGCTTCCAGATGTTTTGTCCTAAAGTTAGTCTTAGAGCAAAGATGCAGAGTTTCCTGTGAAGCTGCAGCTTCTCAGTGAAGCTCTGAGGAGAATGATGACAGGCTTCAGGACAACAGTCAGCCAATCAGAGCAGCAGAAGCTCCAACAGGTGAAGATGACAGGAAGCTGCTGCTCTGAACAGAACTGAAGCTCCTGCTGCTCTTTCTGCTGCTGTGCTGCATCACTGACTGACACACCAGGATCAGGAGACACTCCTTCATCTCTGTGTTTCTAATTTCTCTTTGCAGTTGGGAGGACTGGCAAGTTTGATGTTCCTCCTGGTGGAGCATCATCATCATCATTCTGTCAGCTGACGTCTGTGTTTCTCTGTACATTTTCATGAGGGAGCAGCTGTGAGCATTTCTGCACTAAAGTCAGTTGATCAAACAAAGCAACAAATATTGATCAATCATTGATCAGCTTTCTCCTCATCTGTCCTGAAACTGTTTCTCTGAATGATCTGTGTTGGTGATTCATCAGATTCAGACATGATGGTTTCTTGCAGAAGCTCAGAAGTCTTTTCTCATGTTTCTTGGACTCCTGCACCTCTCTGTACCACAGAGTGGACCAGCATTCTCTGAACATCCTTCAGCTGGTCCAGAAAGCAGCAGCATGGCTGTTGACCAAAGAAAGACCACCTTCCAGCAGTTCTGGCCTCATGATTCTCCATCTGTGTGCAGTTCAGCTTTTTTCTTTTTTCAGTTCTTCTTTTTCATCTTTGAACTTTACCAGAACTTTCAGAACCACAAAGTGGACTGAGGTCCTCTGATCAAAGGATGCTGGGTTTATATATTTTTTATAAATGTTAATATTTTTGCTCCATTTTAACCTTTCTCTTGTCTACTCTGACATCTGGAGCAGAAATCTCATCTGATCTCAGTTTGTGAACAAAAGTCTCTCAGTTGAATCATTTTTATATCATCTCTGTTCTGCTGATTATCAAACATTGACTCATGCAGTTTGAAAGACTCAGAGTTTTGGTTTTATTGATGTTTTCCAGAGTTTTATTATCAAACTTCCTTTTTCTTTGGTGTTTTTGTGGGTAAAACTCTGTTCTTTTTCGTGTTGTCAGCATTTTTCCGCTTGGAAAAGTTCAGCAGTTTTATTTTTCCTTTCAGAAATTGTAATAGTATTAATAGTCATGATTCACACATAGGATTTCTTTTAGTTTTTTGCACAGTCCCAGATGTGGATCTGAAACAGGGAAAGACTGGAAAATGTCCCGATGGAATTAAACTGAAAGCATCTAAAAGTCTTGATCTCACATCCAAAATCAAACCCAATCCTCTGAAAAAGAAGTTTATAAGTTTGATAATAATCTACACACATCAGTTTCTTCTCCTTCTGAATCCATCATCTTTTCAAACCAAATTTCTAATTTCATTCCCACAGATAATTCATTTAAGGAAATCTGTGATTCAGACTTAGACTCTGAAGAACTAGATGCTGTTGTCAGGAAGCTTCTATTAAACAAAGCTCCTGGTCCTGACCGGCTCACAGGGAACTTGGATCAACATTTTAAGAAAGAGATCAGAAACTTAATGTTTCAAGCAGTTCTGGAATGTCCAAAAGATCAGCAGCTTAAGCCCACCATGAAAAAACGTCTCCTAACTTAAATTCTAAACCAAACAAAAAATGACTTTTGAATCATTTGCGGCCTCACACTCCTTAACACAGATTACAAATGACTTTCTGGATGTGTTCCAGCTAGAATAAAAGAAGGTGGGATCTCACTGTGTTGGGAAGAGTTCTTTTGTCAAAGACAGACAGACAGCTTGTCCAGACCCGTATCCCTTTCACTGGAGATTCCTGAGAAAATGACCAAAAATATTAACACTATGAATTTTAACTTCATCTGTAAAAATAAATGTCAGTATATTCGAAAAGCTGACTGATTAACTTCTGATTAACACAATGATTGTTGTTTCAAAGCATTTCATGCATAATTATAAATTCTTAAAGGTGAAACCTCACATTAATAGATTGTTAAACTGTCTCAAACTGATCTCCAAATCTTTACATGAAACACAAGAATGCTCAGAAACTGTCATTTATTTGATTAATTTAAACTCTTAACATAAACTCTTTTTCTTTCGTTTTGTTCGTTTGTGGATTTTCTTTTCATATTTGTCTTCATCTGTCTTTGTCAAACTTTTGATTCTGATATCATTGACAAATATGCCATGACTGTTTGTTGAAGTACTTGCTTTAATTAAATAAAAACCCTATAGCAGCAGAAAAAAATGGCGGATGGAGCTCACCTTAAACCAGAAGCAGAACTCGGCGTTGGGCAGAAGTCACAAGAGTATCTCGCTGCAGGTAATAGAGAGGATAGACCTGATGGAGCCAATGAATGTCAACAGAAGTTGTATTTTATCTAAAGGGCGTGAGTCGTGATCGTTGTTTCTTTTTTTATTTATTTACAAAATGCAGCACAAACAAAGAATCACACAAGACCTTCAGAGTCATGGGCTAATTCAGAGAATTACAAGATGATGAATTTAAGAGGTAACAAACGACATGTATAAAATACAATAAAGAATCCAAACAAGACTAGGCTTCAACTGTCCTAACAGCTTTCTTATTGGTACAAGAGTCAATATTTTTAATATACAGAACAATCTCTTTGTGAAAAACATTGTTTTTTTGTTGGCATATTTAGATGAATAAGTGTTAAATGTAGCCATAATTCTCAATAAATTCATCAAATAGATTTTTTTCTGAATTAACCTTTCCTTGCACAAAATAACCAAAAAGAACGTGTTTATTAAATAACGCATATTTTGAACATAAGTGTGTTGCTATAAAGCCTGTTAAATCTTTCCAAAATGTGCATGTGAACGTACAATACCAGACACTCTGAGGCCCAGTTTCTGGAGAAGTTTGGCAAAAACAACAGTTAAAATCTGTTTGAAACTTAGTAAAAAGGGCTTTGCGGGGTCAAATTTGTGAATAATTTTGAAGGAGATTTCTTTGATCTTATTAAAAATAAAATATTAATGGGTCCAAACAGAATCCCATTGTATCTTATAAATTGATTCCAACAGGAGATAAATGTGATTTAGTGATTATCTCGTTTTGAAACATTGAAATAAAAAGTTTTTGTTATTTTTATCCTTTGAAAAGCAAATTTTTCCACAAAATGAATCTGTTGATTTGAGTGGAGAACATGGCAAAATAAAAGAGGAAGTGCATCAAAGCAAATTAAGACCACTAGGAATAAATCTTATGACCAATGCAAATTCTTCAGGGGGGACAGACAGATTCTATGTGGAAAGAAACCATGTGGAGTCATCAGTTGTGTTTCTAGAATCCTGTTTTTCTCAAACCAGTTTCTAGGAAAAATATTTCGGTTCTTAAATAAAACATCCGAATTATTCCAAATATGATACAGTTGAAGGAAAAATGATGTTTGTAAACAAGAGTCCATGTCAATAAAACCTGTTTGTTAAAGTTGGAAAGTTTTAAAGGGATGTTTTTCTATTTTAAAGTTGCACAGCAAAAGAACTGTCAGAAAAGCGTAAAATAAGTTTTGAAATAATTAAATCTCGTTTTGTATGACGTTTTTTAACCATTTCATTTTGAGGAGAAAATGAAGAAAGTTCCATCTTCTCTAATTCATGACCACAGAGGTTAGAAAGTTCTGGGAGATTTTACATGAGTGCTGCCATATAAGTGAGGATGAAGACGTACCAGCAAATATTAGTAGAACAGAAGAAGAACATGACAAAGAAAGAGGTGCACTTATGGATAGCTGATTTTTTTTATTACATTTTTGTACTAACAAAACATTAACACTGCTTTTAAATTGTTGCTTCACATAACATCTCTTAAATATGAAATCAACAAACAATACCAGCACAAAAATAATGGCATTTCTAAAGAGGTAAAAGCCATTCCAAAGATACAATTTGTCCTGACATAAATCAAAACAACACATTTCTATTCACTGGAACATCAAAAAGATGAATTTTATGAAAAAAAATCAAATTTTTTGTCAATGAATTCATAAAGTGAAACTGATTGAATAGAATTACTACACACTGAAATATATCTATCCTATATTTTTAACATTTTGATAAATGGAGATGAAAAGGGAATATCATATCATAAAAAGGATGTTTTCAGCACATTCGTCAGACTTCAATAAACTTTCTTTCTATCCATTCTTTTCTCATTCTCAGACTCTAATAGAATCACTGAAGGCCGTTATCCTGTGGATCTGTGAACATGTAATGGAACTGAAGTTGTTATAATTAGTGAACTTCAGGTTATCTTCACAGTTACATCTGGTGTCTTATGTTCCTCTTGATAACAGTTCAAAGATTGGTTTTACGGGTTCAGATCAGAGAACTTTGCTGTTTCATCAAACACATCATGGTAGCTTAGCAGCTTTTCGGCACCTCTGGGAAAGTGAAAGTCCTTCTGGAAAATAACACTGGGATCTCAACATAGAGCACCATAAAGTAGTTCAGAATCTGTTTTACTCATCCTGCCCAGATGGAACCCCTGCAGCAGCGTACATATGGATCCACGGGGCAAATGGAGGCAGATGTGTCTGGTCCAGCTGTCTGTGGAAGGTGTGCATCTATTCGGATGCCTGATATTTGGAATTTTCTCCATTTGGATCGGAGGATTTCTGATCTATTGGGCTGTCTGAAAGCTGAGCTTGTGTATGAATTCTCATGTGTGTTTGCAGATAAGATGCATAACTGTAACTTTGATCACATTCTTTACAAGAATAAAGCTTCTCTGCCGTATGAGTTCTCAAGTGTGTATTCAGAGTAGATAGATAACTAAAACTTTGATCACATTTTTTACAAGAATAAGGTTTCTCTCCTGTATGAGTCCTCATGTGTGCTTTGAGATGAGGTATTTGACTAAAACTTTTTTCACACTCATTACAAGAATAGGGCTTCTCTCCTGTGTGAGTCCTCATGTGTGTTTGAAGGCTACATAACTGACTAAAACCTCTTTTACACTCCTTACAAAAAAAGGGCTTTTCTCCTGTATGAGATCTCATGTGTAATTTAAGCTGACATGGATAGCTAAAACTTTTATCACATACTTGACAAGAAAAAGGCTTTTCTTCTGTATGAGTTTTTAAGTGTCTTTTGAGATAAGATATGTGACTAAAACTTTTGTCACATTCTTGACAAGAAAAAGGCTTCTCATCTGTGTGGGTTATCATGTGTTTTTTGAGATTAGATATGTGACCAAAACTTTTATCACATTCTTTACAGACATAAGGTCCGTTATCAGACTCAGTTTTCATGTGGTCGGACACGTCGTGTGCAGACAAAGGTTTTTTAGCCAAAGACGCCTTCTTGATTTTTTTTCCAACATCAGAGTCACATTGACTTTCTGACATGTGAGATCTGGCCACACTTTGGACATGACTTCTGTCTCTTCTCTTCCTCTGATCTCTGTTCTGTGGGTCTGTTTCTTCATCTGTAGTTGATGTTGATTCGTCATATTGGTTTCCTTCATCCTGACTATTGGTTCCGTTAAAGCTCTGCGGATTGTTTAGATCTGCTTCACTGGGAACATTTTCTTCATAAGTAGGAATCTCCATCAAAGTATCCATCTCCTGCTTAAGCTCAAGCTGATCTTCATCCTGAGTAATGCAGAGCCGTTCTTCCTCCTCTTTAATCTGTGGAGGTTCTGGTTCATCCTGTTCCACTCTCAAGTTCCTCTGCTGGTTGCAGAGATCTTCCTCTTCAGTCACCCAATGCTGAGGGAGGACTGCAGGGACACATAATGGACCTTTTTTATACTTTTAAATTACTTTTTGTTTTGTTAAGCACCAACAATGTTAATCACTTCACTTAACAGTTCTTTAGTTTAAAATTTAAAAAAATCAATCAATTTTCAGAACCTTCTCAATCCTGTTTGGGGTCATGGGATTAAAAAGAAATGTATTAAACAGTTTCAGGATTTTTATTAGCATTCTTTTATCATTTAACACGTCTGTTTCTGTGAAGTAGCTTAAAGTTAAAGTCCTATTAGTTGTCACGCACCCAGGTGCTGAAATGTACTCTCCACATTTGACCCATCCCCTGGGGTGAGATGCAGTCATAACCGCGCTTGGGAACCATTTGCATCATCAAGTAAAAATATTTGTAGTAGGTGATAATTAGTTATGTGGAGAAAGTTTGGAGAATGAAGCGTTAGCATTTTCAGAACTTAAAAATGAATTCAATTTTATTTATATAGCCCAGTATCACAGCCATAACAGTTTCAATGGGCTTACATGAGAACATGAGGTGAAAGATGAGAGCCGGTTTTTCTACATCAATTCACACTGTTTTTCTTTAGTTTTCTCTCTAAGCTGCACGTGACTAGTGGTCAATATAAGTTTGTGCTAAATGCACTTTGCTGAGGCGAGGGAGGGGGTTGTATAGTTTGGTAGACTCGCAGCAGCGAAGAATTCTGCACAAAAACCAGTCTGGTGCAACTCATTGTAAAGGAATACATGAACATGGAGGCTTTTAATAGTTCTTTGTGTTTTCAAAAGACTGGCTGAGTGTCAGATTTGATAGAGTAGGATATCGGTGTAACAGTTTTTTTTTTTTTTATCTTACTTTAAGCAGTGACATAGACCACATATGTTGTCATTTATTTTTGAGTCATTTTTTATACTGGGTTTTCAATAGTCCAGCAGAGTGCTGAAGCCCCCCTAAACTGCCCACCCAAAAATACGTCACTGCAAACGCGCTTCTTTACACTGAGCGCACATTCTGTTTATCAGCAGGAGATGGCGTCTGCCCGGTCGGCTCCCCGGCGGAGGATCACTCCGGCCTCCAGGAGCATTTTTTGAGGTCTGGCCCGCGTGACCCTCAATTGCAAGCGGGACCGACAAGGCCCGCCTAACCCAGCCATCCTGCCATGGCGCCTGCTGCCGAGTCTGCTTTTCCCGCCTGGGAACCGGGCTGAACCCGCTCAGGCAGCAGTGTCCTTCAGAATGCGCTTCTCGAGCGCTGGCCACGAGCGTTGATCACTCAGTCTGGTTAAGCCAGCTCCTTCCCTACACAGTTTACTACATGAAACGCGATTGTTGTTTTCTGTTTTCATCATAAAACACCTTTTCCGTTATAATTATGTATTACTACAAAAATAACATTACGAATAATTATCATACAACTCGTAGACAAATGAGCCCAAATCAGGGAAATTCCCAAGAACTTGCACTTATTTCGGTGTCATTTATCAAGAATTCTATTTATGGATGGTAATTATTAAAAGAACATTGAAGAAGTAATTTAAGCTTATTTTAAAAAATGGCCTCTCTAAAACGTGTGCATCGTGTTTCATATTTTCCAGAACCCTAACGCTACTCAGACCCACTCTCAGAACTTGTTAGAAAAAAAAAAAAAACGTGGTGACTTTTCATTGTTAATATTGCAAATCACTTACATTCAACATAATGTGATGAAAATTGCTGCACGGTGGTGCAGTGGCGCTCTGGCCTCACAGCAAGAAAGTCGGCAGTTCAAATCTATGAGGTAAGACAGCTGTCAAAAAGAAACTTATTCATAAAGAAAAAGTTGTATTCATTAATACGAAGTTATGGACAAATTTATATTTTTTGCACAACTTTGCAGAAAACTATGAATACAACCTTTAGTTTTACGTTTGACATGTCTGTTTTGAATAACATTTGTCTTTGTCTTGAATATGAATTTCTCCTTTTAAATCCCTGTCAAAAATACGTCACAGGGTCACAGGCATAAACACCGAGTCTTCCAACTGCGCGAGTGTGATTTTTTTATTAAAATAAAATAGAACTTTTAGACATTTTATTGCTACCATAATAATAAAATGATCTTGATAGCCAAAGCTCTGTAGAAAAGTAGATAAAATAGAAAAGTAACAAAAAAAAATAAACTAAAACAGCGATCTCCTGCCGCTTTTTATTGGTTTCAGGCTACAACAGGCGATCGTGTAAACAATGCAGCAGAGGGTCGTTTTAGACGTAGCAGACGTACGACTCCACTCTTTCAGTGTAAAATAAAAACATGTCTGCTGAAATTAGTTGATAATCAGAGGATAAAAGAAACAAAACAGCTAAGCTAACTTGGAGCTAAAATATGCTAACAGGCAGCCGACTGTTGCGGCAGTAAAACTAAACAAACAAAAAAAGAACATTTAAAAAGTCAGTAGGATCAGAATACCCAACTGTGTTTCTGTTTCTGACTTCTTTAACTTTTGTTACGGTCGGCTGCCAGTTAGCCTACTTTAGCTCTGAGTTAGCTTAGCTGTCTTTGTTATTTCCATCCATTTTCTTAGCCTGCTAGCTATCTCTACGATGCTGCCAGAGCCTGTGGCGGGTGCGGACGCCCCTCCTGTCCCAGGTAGCTGCCCAGCTAAGTGGGGATCCCCCACGTCAATATGCCGCTGCTGGCCAATGTTGTGCCGAGGTACGTTCCGTCTGCCAGAACAATGTCTGAGACTGGGGAAACAAATTCTGGCAGAGAGAACGTATCTATGCACAGAACAGCAGGCAGAACGGCAGTAGCAGAGAGACAGGGATCCTTCTGCCAGCTGCTCGGGCTTTTTTTTCTTTAATCATTCTCTTATTAACATCTCTTTTTTTTGCCACAACTTCAGGATCCGTTTTATTGTTTTTATGCTCCACTGATGTCGCCTGACAAAAAAAATTTGAAAAAGCAGCTGGACTTGGCTGTATTTTTTTTTTTCCAGCGCAGCAACGGTAACAACATAGTTTTCCTGCAAGGAGATCAATAAAATTCTATAAAGTTTAATTCTATCATGCTCATTGAGATGAATCGATGCTGTGGGACTCCATGTTTATGCCTGTGACCCCCTGACGTATTTTTGACAGTGATTTAACAGGAGAAATTCGTATTCAAGACAAGCAAGAATCGTATAAAAAAAAAAAAAAAAAATCGTATTCAAACCAGACATGTGAAACGTAAAACTAAAGGTTGTATTCATATTTTTTCTGAAAAGTTGTGCACAAAATATAAATTTGTCCACATATTTGTATTTATAAATGCAACTTTTTTCTTTATGGATACGTTCCTTTTTGATAGTTTCTTTACCCCATATAACAGGGATCCCAGTGTTTGGTTCAAGTCATCTTTCTGACTGAAACAGCTGGTTTCTAATAATGTCTGGATTGAAGGATAAATTCGATTTCAGACTTAAAAAGCAATTTTAATTTAAAGTCAAGGTTAAGTTTAAGTAATAAATTAAAGAACGTGCCTTAAGTGGGCAACAGACACATTTAAACTAAATTAAAACAATTTACCTAAAAATGAATAAAGCATTGTTGTTAAAGTTAAACTTCTGGTTTGAAAAAGAAAAAAAAACAACATTTCAGTGTGTTTACTTTTTTGTTTAGTTACAATTATACGTACATTCATAATTATGTTGGTCTTTTTGGTCTAAACTGTATCAAGCGTGTTGTGATTTTAACTGCTCAAAAATTACAGTTGCTCTGGTACAAACATGAAAAAATAAATCACTGTTTAGAAAGAATATCGCTATTTTTAGTATTTGTAGAAGTCCACATACCTATGGCGTCGAGCTGAAGCTGTGGTTTCCAGACGATATCCAGCAGTCTGCGCTGACGACAGAGCTCCTCCTCGTACTGGACGATGGTTCCTTCACAGTGTCTGAAGATTTCTTCAGCAGCAGCAGCTAGTCGCTCGCTGATAAACTCTCTCAGAGACTGAAGTGAAGACATCGTTACTGCAGCTGCTCCGAGCTTCAGCTCAAACAAACACAAACACCAAAGTCCTCTGAACACAAGCAGCTCCGATCATCTGCTAGTCTCACAATCGCAGCATCGTTGTCTTTACGTTCAACACGTATTCAATCATTTACGACACTTTGGAAAATGCTGAGAGTTCCAACACGAACCACGTATCGTCCTTTCTGTGCAAAAACCTCACAAACGACCGAACAAAGAAGCACCGTCCTCTGAACACAAGCTAACGCTGCTAGCGCCTCGTACTATTTACTTCCGGGTCATGTTCAGAAACTTTATTTACAAAGAATCGTTTAAACTGCCCATAAGAATGGTCAAAAATCCTTCAAGTACATAAAACGTCGTTAATAAATTATATAATACATAAAACAAGATATAAATAAACAATAAACAAAAGTTTCAGGTAAAATTAAAGAGAGCTGATATGACGTCATTACGTTGTCACTAATCAAAAGAGAGGCACAAAGTTCGCCAAAAAAAAAAAAAAAAGAGACACAAAGTTCGACATCGATTGGTCCATCCGCCATATTACCTGCAGCGGGGTACTCTTGGGAGAAACCCTTTGGCTAAGAAAATGGATAGAAATAACAAAGACAGCTAAGCTAACTCAGAGCTAAAGTAGCTAACTGGCAGCCGACCGTAACAATAGTTAAAAAAATAGAAACAGAAAGACAGTTGGGTATTCTGATCCTACTGACATTTTTAAATTTCTTTTTTTGTTTGTTGTTAGTGCCGCAACAGTCGGGTGCCAGTTAGCATCTTTTTGCTCCAAGTTAGCGTAGCCGTTTTTTGTTTTCTTCTTAATCCTCTTATTATCAACTAATTTCAGCAGACATGTTTTTATTTTACACAAAATGAGTGGAGTCGTACATCTGCTACGTCTTTCTAGGCTGTTTTCCATCAGTTCTGGTTCTAAAACGACCCTCTGCTGCATTGTTTACACGATCGCTTGTTGTAGCCTGAAAACAATAAAATGCTGCTGGAGATCTTTGGTTTTGTTTTTTTAAATATCTATTTTATCTACAGAGCCATGACTATCAAGATAATTTCCTCATTATGGGATCAATAAAAGTCCAAAAAGTTCAATTTTATTTTATTTTAATAAAAAAAAAAACGTTATCACACATGCGCGGTTGGAAGAATCGAAATCGAATCGAAATCGCTCTGGGAATCAATGTTTATGAAAGTGACCCCGTGATGCATTTTTGACAGGGATTCGATGTTTATGCTTGTGACCCCGTGACCTATTTTTGACAGTGATTTAACAGGAGAAATTTGTATTCAAGAAAAAGACAAATCATATTCAAAACAGACATGTGAAACGTAAAACTAAAGGTTGTATTCATAATTTTTCTGCAAAGTTGTGCACAAAATATAAACTTGTCCACAACTTTTTCTTTATGAATACTTTTCTTTTTGACAGCTATCTTACCTCATACATCTGAGACTGAATAAACACTTAACTTTTTTTCTGAACTAATGAATTGACCATGGGGAGAAGAGAAGCAGGGGATAGAAGTTTATTCTGTGGTACTTGTTTAACAGATGGTCAATGTGATTTTGTTTATGATAAGAACGTGGTATTCTAAATATATGATGTATGTATATTTATTGCTCTTTGTGAATATGTTTAGCCAAGTAGATACATGTCACTGCACAGCTTGACACCCCCCCTGAGAAATCGACATTACTCAGTCATTCTATTTTTCAGAATAACCATTCTTGCTGTAATGAGGAAGCTGAGGCATTTGCATTTGCAAACATTTTAATGAAGTGGAGCAGGAGCAAGACAAAAACGTAGTCAAAGTTCAGGCGAAGGTCAGAACACATGAGAAAGGCAGGATAACAATAGAACAAGCAAAGAATCAGAAAACCAGGAAGACAAACTAGGATTAAATGCTCAAACTGTCAGCAAGGCTAAGCAAGACTTTGCATTGAAGTGAAGGCTGGTTCTGGTATATAGGCTTGTGGCTAATGACAACAATGGGAACAGCTGAACAAGAAGCTGAGGTAAAGGCTGATGGGAGTTTAAGTAAGGAGCTGAGCACTCAATACTCTGGTGGTCGGAGGTACGAGCTGCTGATAGATCCATGACACTTGCTCTGATAAAAATAAAATTAACGTCTCCTTGCTAACCATATTTTTTGTTTGATTTTTTTCTTTAACTCAAGTTATTCAAGTTATTAACTGACCAATCAGATGCCTCAGTAAAACATGTGGTGCCCGCTGGCCTCCCAAATCAAACATTTGATTGACTGATTCTCCCAAGTTGCTTTCTGTGAAAAGAGGCTGAGACAGTTGGATTCATATGCAAAGGGTTCATTTACAAGAATGAACAGACAAGGACTAGACAGGGTGTAAGTCAGAGTCCAGGCAGAAGTCAAACACAACGAGCAAGGCAGAATGGCGATAAACAGGCAAGGGTCAGACAGAGAGACAAATGAGAATCTGCTCAGCCTGTATGTCAGCGAAAAGCAATACAAGACCTTGCGGGGAGCTGAGTAAAGGGCAGGCTTAGAAAGAGCTGTGAAGATGATGATGGGCAGCAGCTGTAACTCAGGAGTGGAGGATGATGCATGGTGGGAGTTGGAGTGAGGAAGACTGCCGGAGACAGTGAGTAATCTGGAGAAGCCTCCCTCTGTTGGCCGCAGGAGGACAGGGATGGTTGAACTCTGATACTTTCAGTAGAAGAGGTTTGGACTTCAAACAAACTTACTCAAGATTGGCGACAGTAGTTGCCCTAAAAACGTGACTAAGACTGACTCAGATCAATCACTGTTTTCTGGCTCTAAATGGCATCACCCAAAAATTGTGACTGAATTTAAGTCATTTTGCTGGAGCCAGAGTTAAGGCATTTTTTATGAGTGACATCCCACTCAGCTGGGCGAGGTCCATAAACCTGAACAAGGTCTCACTATATGTTTTGGTTCTAATTTAAGGGAAAACCAAAATATTTGCATCAGAGGACCGCAAGGTCACTACAGGCTCAAACTGTAAAATCCCATCAAGTAAACTTTGTAACCTTTACTTTATTTATTTTTTCCCCATCTTGTTTTTTCTTTTGTGTGTATAAGTGTGTGAATGTGAATACTGGATCATGGAGGTCAAACTCGCAGAGCCTGCTCTGTCCTTTTTCTTTTTTTTTTTTATAAAATTTTTACTCTCATACAACTCAGCACATCGCCACAGTCTCATTATTTACAAAAGGAACTTGCTCTTAGCATTCTGCAACATACCAATGCTACACTGGGAAAGACCTGAAATCCCTCACAAATGGAAGAGAAGAAGACGAGGGACTCAAACCTGAGCTCCGTGTTGACCCAAAAGGAGACGGTAAAGACCAGGAGTCCCCAACTGGTCGACCGTAGTCCAGGTCTGGACCCCAAGACCCTTATATCCAGACCGCCAAGCATTTTTAATAAAAAGTATGATATTGCGTTCATGTTTACCCACACCGGTTTTTGAATAGGCGCACTCAAGGACAGATAACTATGGAAATGCTTTGAACACCATCACAGCATCACTCGCTGAGAGAATCCTTTGCAGAAGTAGATGCACCTGCCAGTGATCTACTACTGCCCTCCAATGTTAGGTGGTTGAGCAAAAGAAAAGTGCTGGGACATTTTTGGAAGATAAGAAAAGAAATGAAAGAATTCCTGGCACAATGAAAAGCCCAAAGGCTAAGGTCTTTTTTGGAGCAGGAAAATAACTTGGATACACTGGCCTTCCTGGTTGACATCACAGGACACTTAAGTGAGAAGCTTCAAGGAAAAGACAGTTCTGTTTGTGACTTGATGACTGCTCTTCAATCTGGAGGAGGACTGTACACATTTTCCTACATTGAAGGAGATTAAAGGGATCAATGTCACTGCTCATTCTGACTTAATAAAAAAGTTGATTGAAAACTTATAGTTAACTTATAGTAGAAAACTTATACTCATAGTTTTACTTTGGGAGACCAGGTTTTGATCTTTGTTAAAAATGTCTTTTAAGTGAAGAATCTTGTTGTTTTTTCAAAAGTCCACACATTAGTATAAATGGGTAAGTCCACGGTCCTTCCAAATGGAGCTTTTAGATTTGCAGGCTGATGTCGCGTTGAGAGAGCAATGTGAATCCTCTGATCCTGACATGTTTTGGCTCCACATTGTGCCAAAGGAGAAGTTTCCTTCTCTCATCAAAGTGGCATTGTACATATTAACAATGTTTGGTTCTACCTACAGTTGTGAATCAGCCTTCTCAACTGTTAACATCATTAAGAACAAGTACTGTAGATGGTAGATGGGGACCCCTGGTGTAGAGAGAGAGTTTTGTCCCTACAAAACCTCATATTTGCCCTTTCATTCAAAAATGCCCTGTTTTAGTTTCAGTCTCTTGAATTTAGAAAGATAGAACTTTTTTTGATCCCACGACGGGGAAATGACTTTATTACAAAAAAAAAAAAGGAAGATAAATCCATAAGGAGGAAAGATCTGTGAAAGCGCTCCTTCCTGCAGTGATGATGTTTCAGTCTCTGGCTGAAGGAGCTCCTCACCCCCACACGGTGTCATGCAGAGGATGGTGATGATGAAGAGGATTTTCCAAAATGGATTTTAGTTTCATTTTCTGTTTAGAGACCCTCAGGACTTGAACAGTCTTCTTTAAAAAGCAGCTGCTTGGTGATTGCAAACTGATGCTTTTAGGGGGTTTCTGGAAGCACAGAGAGGAGGAGGAGAAAACCAGGAGGAGGAGGAGCTCTGTCCAGGTATTGAAGAACCAGGAGAAAGAGAGAACTGAGTTGGATCGGGCAGACAGAGAAGTTGCTCCTGATGTCTTCTGCTGTCATTCGTGGTGAGTCTTTGTGAAAATGTTTTCTGTTGTCTTCTGTGCTCGTGATGAAGGCGTCGTGTCACATTAGAAAATCACTAAAACCAAAACAGCAGATCTCTAGTTTGTTCTCTGATCCTCTGAGGTTTGCTGATCTCTGTTCTGTAACTGAAGAAATCAATTCCTTTGTATCGACTTCAACACGGAGACAATATTTGTAAAGTTAAAGTTCCACCTGAGCAGAAACGTTTGTCTTTTCATTTATGTGATGTGAAAATCCTCATCTTCCTCTTCCTCAGAAACATCTGCCTTACTCTAACCTTTAACCTTTACAGAAAAAATAATTAAAAGACTATGTTTGACAAGTTTAAACCCCAGAGCTTAAAAACAGTCTTCCTCATGAACCTGAGGTTGTTTTGATTGCAAACTACTGGATGTAGAAACTCCCACAAGCAAAGCTTTAGTTTGTCTTTTTCAATCTTTAACATCTTGATGATCTTTATCTGTAACTGACATATAAGAGAACATTTCTTCATCAATCTGCTGTTGTGACTTGTTGACTACACCACTGCTGTTGCATGTAGAAACTTGCAAAGGAATGTGCTCCGGTGAAGAATTTTAACTTATCACTTGACATCATGTTCCTACATGTCAGAGCAGAAAAAATTGATTTTCTTCTGCTGCCACAATGTGTCTGTTCTCTTCTCAACTCATAAAGAAGGCAGTGATGAGTCTGTCCAACTGTGAGGAAAACAGGAGCGAAAGAGCAGCAGGTCATTAGGCTGAACTTAGTCTCTGTCTCAGAGAGGAGAATCAAGATAGCAACTATTGTTTAATGTGCAGACATTTTTATGACATGTAATTGTGTGTGTCCATGTCAGTGGAAGAGTTTTGGGGCTTAGGTGAACAATATTATGTGGTCGTCTGGAACAATTGCATTCTTTTTAAATTATTTTTCATATCCTTACCATAAAATGTCCGTCAGATATTTACTGGTCCACTTTTAAACAGCATCAATGTCAAAAAAAAAAAATTAGAAGTGAAACCACAGCAAAAACAAAAGTTTTTTAATTATTTGTTTTCTGTGGAAAAACATACATTTATTGCATTTGCTAATGTGTTACCTACCCACGTTCTAGCAGGAACAATTCTTCTGTTTTCTTCACATGTCAGGTTTTACTAAAATGGTCAAAAGAAACAAAATAATTCAAACGTAGAAACAACATTCTCCTATAGAGAAAAATAAACGATCAGAGCTGATGATGTGTTTCCTCTGCAGATGAAGGATGAAGGTGTGTGTGAGCTGATGTGGATCCAGTGAATCCAGCAGCATGGATCAGTGTGAGGACACACAGGAGGGAGCCCCTCCCTCTAAAAGCACTCTGTGTGGGGAAGATGAGAGCCAGAGCAAAGCTCAGAGGTGAGATGAACATCTCTAACTGTCCAGGACTCTTCTCCATGTCAGAGCTCAGCACTCACACCAGCAACCTTCATTCTTCACAGGAACCAACCTGGACCTGGATCTGGATCTGGATCTGGATCTGAATCTGGATCTGGATCTGGATCCAGCTGTGTGTCCAACAGGAGTGACAGATCAAAGCATTTACCTCCTAACTTCAAAACTACCAGTTCAGGAGATGATCAGTAAGTGTTTGTCAGATTCAGATGTTTGAAAGTCTTCATGATGTCATTCATATCACATTCAAAGTGAACATGAACAACAGCAAAGATGAAATATTGATGAAGTTTGATTCTATTCAGACTTCAAATAGAAAGTTTGGTTCTAATCAACAATCATCAAGTTCTACAGTTTGTTCTTCTGGTCTTCTGCTTCAATCAGCTTCTAAAGATGAGTTTCTTCTCTAAATGCAGACGAGGAACCAAACATTAGAAACAGCCTTAATCCAGTTGACTGGAACTCTGATTCATCTGTGAGTCAGAATGAAAGTTTGAATTATTGCTGTTCTGAAAACCACAGCATTCATGATGCATTTATGATCTGAGATGATCCAAATCCAAAAGAACTCATCAAACACCATCATGAAAGAAACTCACTTCTAATAAAACAATGTTTTTCTATCAGGATCCATCAGAGACTCAGAACTGGATCAGAACCTGAACCCAGCTGTGTGTCCTTCAGGAGTGACCAGTCAAAGGGTAAACCTATTGACTTTAAATCATCTTCTGGTCCAGAGAGGTGAGCTGTATGTAAATGTTGAAACAGTCAAATGAGTGAAATGTTTTCATTCCAACATGTGTTTGATGTGAGCTCAGCTCTTTCTCACACATTTCTATCTTCAGTGTGTTAGTCTCTGTGTGCACAGACAGAATGGATCTGATTGTTCTGATTCTCCACAGAGTGGACCAGCAGAGCTCAGAGACTCCCAGTGGTCAGTCTGTCCAGCAGCATCAAACACAGCTGGATTCCATCTTTCTGGTCTGTACATGAACAACAACTGCTTTTCCATCATTCTGTCCACAGTCATCTCCATGCTGCACTTTGGAGACCAGTGGATTGTCAGTGTGTCCAACATGGAGCTGATGTTTGGCTCCATGACTTCACTCTGATTGGCTCATTCATCTAGAATTCTGTTGCAGCTGCTGGAGGACAACATTGTTACTTTTGTGAAGAAGGAGCTGAAGAAGATCCAGAAGATTCTGAGTCACAGGGAGGAGGAGGAGGAGGATGAAGATGAAGAGCAGAGGAGCAGCAGAGAGTCACTGATGAAGATCACAGTGAACTTCCTGAGGAGAATGAAGCAGGAGGAGCTGGCTGATCGACTGCAGAGCAGTAAGAGGATTTCTCTGAAGGTTTCAGCTGCTGAGAAATGAAGATTTACTGATGTCTGAACACATTGAACCACAGGGATTCAAACCCTCATCATTCAGGGCTGCAGAGAGTTGATTTCCTCTGTTTGTTGTCTTCATTCAGGATCTCCTGCTGCAGTTTGTCGACATGAAGTCCAATCTGGTCTGAAGAAGAAGTTCCAGTGTGTGTTTGAGGGAATCTCTAAAGCAGGAAACCCAACCCTTCTGAATGAGATCTACACAGAGCTCTACATCACAGAGGGAGGAACTGGAGATCTGAATGAAGAACATGAGGTCAGACAGATTGAAGCAGCATCCAGGAAAGCAGACAGAGCAGAAACAAGCATCAGACAAGAAGAGCTCTTTCAACTCCCAGCTGGAAGACAAGAACCAATCAGAACCGTGATGACAAAGGGAGTGGCTGGCATCGGGAAAACAGTCTTAACACAGAAGTTCACTCTGGACTGGGCTGAAGGCAAAGCCAACCAGAACCTCCACTTCATATTTCCATTCACTTTCAGAGAGCTGAATGTGCTGAAAGAGGAGAAGTTCAGCTTGGTGGAACTTGTTCATCACTTCTTCCCTGAAACCAAAGAAGCAGGAATCTGCAGCTTTGAAGACTTCCAGGTTCTCTTCATCTTTGATGGTCTGGATGAGTGTCGACTTCCTCTGGACTTCCACAAGACTCGGATCCTGAATGACCCTAGAAAGTCCACCTCAGTGGGAGATCTGCTGACAAACCTCATCAGGGGGAACCTGCTTCCCTCTGCTCGCCTCTGGATAACCACACGACCTGCAGCAGCCAATCAGATCCCTGCTGAGTGTGTTGACATGGTGACAGAGGTCAGAGGGTTCAATGATCCACAGAAGGAGGAATACTTCAGGAAGAGATTCAGAGATGAAGAGCAGACCAGCAGGATCTTCTCCCACATCAAGAGATCCAGAAGTCTCCACATCATGTGTCACATCCCAGTCTTCTGCTGGATCACTGCTACAGTTCTGGAGGATCTGCTGAAGAGCAGAGAGGGAGGAGAGCTGCCCAAGAGCCTGACTGAGATGTACATCCACTTCCTGGTGGTTCAGGCCAAAGTCAAGAACGTCAAGTATGATGGAGGAGCCGAGACAGATCCTCACTGGAGTCCAGAGAGCAGGAAGATGATGGAGTCTCTGGGAAAACTGGCTTTTGAGCAGCTGCAGAAAGGAAACCTGATCTTCTATGAATCCGACCTGACAGAGTGTGGCATCGATATCAGAGCAGCCTCAGTGTACTCAGGAGTGTTCACACAGATCTTTAGAAAGGAGAGAGGCCTGAACCAGGACAAGGTGTTCTGCTTCATCCATCTGAGTGTTCAGGAGTTTCTGGCTGCTCTTCATGTTTACCTGACCTTCATCACCTCTGGAGTCAATCTCATGGAGGAAGAACAGAAAAAAAACATGATTTTTAAACTGAAAAAAATCAGTCCAGTCCAGTTCTACCAGAGTTCTGTGAAGAAGGCCTTACAGAGTCCAAACGGACACCTGGACTTGTTCCTCCGTTTCCTCCTGGGTCTTTCACTGCAGACCAATCAGAGTCTCCTACGAGGTCTGCTGACTCAGACAGGAAGTAGCTCACAGACCAATCAGAAAACAGTCCAGTACATCAAGAAGAAGATCAGTGAGGATCTGTCTGCAGAGAAAAGCATCAACCTGTTCCACTGTCTGAATGAACTGAATGATGGTTCTCTAGTGAAGGAGATCCAACAGTTCCTGAGGTCAGGACGTCTCTCCACAGATAAACTGTCTCCTGCTCAGTGGTCAGCTCTGGTCTTCATCTTACTGTCATCAGAAGAAGATCTGGAAGAGTTTGACCTGCAGAAATACTCTGGTTCAGAGGAGGCTCTTCTGAGGCTGCTGCCAGTGATCAAAGCCTCCAACAAAGTTCTGTAAGAACTCTCATGAAAATCACCTTCAGAGAACAAATGAATTGGAGTGAAAAACAAAAGTTTCAATAACTGCTGTCTGTCTTTGTTTTCTTCAGACTGAGATACTGTAATCTGTCAGAGAGAAGCTGTGCAGCTCTGTCCTCAGTTCTCAGCTCTCAGTCCTCCAGAATCAGAGTTCTGGACCTGAGTAACAACAACCTGCAGGATTCAGGAGTGAAGCTTCTGTGTGCTGGACTGGAGAGTCCAGACTGTAAACTGGAGACTCTCAGGTCAGATTTCATTCAACTAGTTTCCAGGTTTTGTCTGTTTTTTCTCTGTTTCAGTAGAAAGTTTCAGATAAATGTCAGTGAAGAAGAAACAGCAGAGAACTGTTGTATACAAGTTTAAAAACAACAATCTGCTTGAGTTCAAAGTTCTGGTTTTGTTTTACCTGATGGTTACAGATGCTATTCTGGGTTTTTGACACCAGACCAAAAAGGAGAACCCGAGTCCATCCAGGTGTAGATTTCTGTAAAAAAATTATGTTCTTTGAAAGAAAACATGAATCAATGACAGAACTGTAGGTTGACCCACAGAGCAGCAGCTCCTTATGAAGAGAAATGAGGGGGTCAAGGTGCAGCAGGTCTTTCTCACAGACTTGGTTCTGCTGCATCTTTACCGAACTTGGATCAGAACCAATCTTTTTTTTCACAGAGTCTTTCGGTCGACTTGTGGTTGTGAGTTTGGGTTTTTAAAAGACTAAATTTTTGCTGGATTAGGATGAAGAACTTCTGCAGGTAGTTTATATAAGAATGCTTCTGTCAGGAGATCAATCGTCCAGATTGTAAGAATATCTTCATCTTCTGTTCTCTCAAATGTTACCTCGGCTCCTTCTGGGGGCGTTCCTCTGTGTGAATCTGTTTCCAATGTGAACTCGAGTCTGTGAGTCAGAAACTGGACTTTACTGGTTCAGCAGATATGAAGTGTTCGCTGCAGTGAGGATGCAGTAGCTGCAGACTAAAGCATTAGAGAGGACTCAAAACATCAGTCCTTTCACAACAGGAAATTTCAAACTCTGATCCATTTCTGATCTTCATTAAAAGTTCTGAATTATTTTAAATTCAGAATGAAATCCAGAATTATTTCTAAAATCTTATTCTGTGCTGTTTGCTGAAATGGAGCTGTTTGAAGAATTTGTCTTTTACAAAAAGGTCCAGTGAAAGAGGAAGAGAAGACAAAAGGGAAAGTTTCCACCATGCTGATAAAAAACAAACAAACATGTGTATATGTGTGTATCGAGTTTCAGCATTCAAAACTCTTGCATTCATGCATTCGTAAGTTTTTAAGTCTGTTTTTTGGCCCTATGCACTGAGCTGTGATGGAAACGTCCTGAGAGTCTCAAGGAGGAAGTTTGTCAGTTTGGAGCTTTGGCAGACGTCCACTAGATTAGAGTCAGTCAGACTGTTGAAGCTTCATGTTGGAGTCAGCTGAAGTCAGGAAGTCATTTCTGACAGTGGACTTGTGTTCAGAAGAACCCACTTCACAGTCAGTCCTGACACCAGAACCATCAGAACTCTGCAGTCTGACTGTTATCAGACACATTCATACACAGAGATGCGGAAATTAACGTTGAATACTTGAACAAACCTGATCCATTTCACACTGTTTGCTTACAGGTTGGAGAACTGCAGTTTGTCAGAGATCAGCTGTGAGGTTCTGGTCTCAGTTCTGAAGAACAACCCGTCCAATCTGACAGAACTGGACCTGAGCTTGAACAAAATCCAGGATTCAGGATTTCTTCATCTGCGTGGTTTTCTGGAGAGTCCAGACTGCAGACTGCAGACTCTGAGGTCAGTAAATGAACTGAACTCTCTGAAGGATGAGAAGAACAGATCAAAGTTCTGCTTGCAGCCATCCGCTCTTCTTTGTGTCTTTGCCTTCAGAGCTCTTTTGGATGCAGCCACAGACTGATGTTTGACTTTCACACATCTGGACTTTACTGAAGCAGCTGCATGTTGTCCTGAATGTTCCTGAATCTTCTTCTTCTCTGCTTCTGCTGGACTCTTCTGATCTGCTGCTGTTGCTTCACATTTATTCAAAAACTTTCTCCAAACTTTCTGATCTTCTTCAGCTCTGAACTCTTTAGAAGAACTGAAGGATGAAAAACATGAACTTTGTCTTTAAACTCAACTCTTTCTTCTGGATTCAGGTTGATGGGCTGCAGTTTGTCAAAGATCAGCTGTGCTGCTCTGGTCTCAGCTCTGAAGTCCAACCCGTCCCACCTGACAGAACTGGACCTGAGAGGAAACAACCTGAAGGCTTCAGATGTTCAGCGGCTCCAGGATCTAATGAAGAGTCCAAACTCCAAACTGCAGACTCTGAGGTCAGTAGAGGGTTGGAGTCAGTCCAGCTGCTTCCAGATGTTTTGTCCTAAAGTTAGTCTGAGAGCAAAGATGCAGAGTTTCCTGTGAAGCTGCAGCTTCTCAGTGAAGCTCTGAGGAGAATGATGACAGGCTTCAGGACAACAGTCAGCCAATCAGAGCAGCAGAAGCTCCAACAGGTGAAGATGACAGGAAGCTGCTGCTCTGAACAGAACTGAAGCTCCTGCTGCTCTTTCTGCTGCTGTGCTGCATCACTGACTGACACACCAGGATCAGGAGACACTCCTTCATCTCTGTGTTTCTGATTTCTATTTGCAGGTGGAAGAATGCTCTTTTCTCTTTCGAATGATTAATCAGAGAAGAACAACATCATCATCTGGTCTATAGAGATGTTGTTCCTGGACGTGGAGTAACAGAGTGATGGAAGAATCTGGGTTTGTCAGGAGAACTGTACTTTTCAGACTGCATTGTGCTGAGTGTGAAATTTGGTGGGGGAGCAATGATGGTGTGGGCTGTTTTTCTGGACTTGTGCACGTCCCCTTAATTCCAGTGAAAGGAACTCTGAATGCTGCAGGACAACACAACATTTTGGACAATTCCATGCTCCCAGCCTGGTTGGAACAGTTTGGAGCAGCCTCTTCCTCTTCCAACATGACTGTGCACCACAGCACAAAGCAAGAACCAGGAAGACATGGATGACCGTCTGGTGTGGATGAACTGGACAGACCTGCACAGAGTCCTGACCTGAACCCCAGAGAACACTTTTGGGATGAATTAGAGCTCTTCCTTTTGGTTTATCCCGTCAGGGAACCAGCTTTCACTGCTTGTATAAATACAAATTCATTGTATTCAATATTTTAGTATTGCAGTAGTATAGTAGTAGTAGTATAATTATATGTAGTTTAGATTTTCCTGAAACTTTTTAATTCAGACAGAGTGGATGGGCTGTACTTTTTAGCAGCTGGACTCACTTGGGGATTGAGGGATGTTTTTTGGGCCCTGCAGTCAGAGCAGCATGAAGGGACATTTTTGGATTTAACATTTATTACACTTTAGGGTGAAGTGAGTTTAGAACACAACGAAATGAACAGATTAGTGAACACTGATGTGTGACCTCAAAACACAGTTTTTATTCTTCTGATAAATATATATTTTTTAAGACTCAAACTTCATCAACTAGGAACCACAATCATCAAAATCCATAAATATTGGATTCATTTCAGTCTATCTGCAGTAATTCTGTTCAGTGGGAGTTTTACTTTATTGAACTTTTCATTCCCAAAGTTCACCTGTTAATCCTGTGAAAATAAAGTAAAATCTTCATCTCTTGAACTCCTTTTTACAGTTTAAAGGAACCTTTAGCTTTTCTACTGGCATTTTTCAGTCATTGCTTTTTAAAGATATTTTGCTAAACATTAAAAAAACAATGTCCAGTTTTTGTTGAAGGTTGTTTCTGTCTTGTGTTCATGTGATTCATGTTTCTGTTTTGAGACTCTGATGTTTCTTTTCTGTGAAGCTCCTGCATCATCAAACCTGAACCACATCAAACATCTGAATGAAACCAGCAGAAGAAAGAAAAACAATCAGTTCAGTTAATCTACAATCTGATTTCAGTTCATTTTCAGAGAAGAAACTGTCTGTTGATCTGTAAAGAAATATTAGTTACATTTTACAAATGCGTATTTAACACTACGAATTTAAAATGTGTGAATATATGATATTAAAATTAAAGATGGCCAATATTTGAACATAAGACACTTTAGAACTTGATGTTTGTTTGAGTTTGATGTCTGTTTTTAAGACAAGTCAATGTTTCCTTTAAAAAACAAACCATGCATCCATTTTTTCATGTTTACATTTGTGAATGGTTCTGAAGATTTGTGCAAATCAATAAACCTTTAAGCTTCTTTTCATCTTTCTGAATGACTTCAGTGATGAGAACAATGTTAAACTAACATCAGAAGATTGCAGGTTCAATTCTCGCCTTGCCTGCTTATGCGTCAGTGTCCTTGAGCACGACACTGAACCCCAAATTGCCTCTGGTGGGAGGTCGGCGCCAGTGTTCAGCAGCGAAGCCGCCATTAGTGTGTGAATGTGTGTGAGGGAGGCGGAGCTAAAGTTCAGGTGTCCTGTGGGCGTGTCAGCAGGTGGAGAACTGCAGTCACAGAAAGGTGCAGCAGCTGACCTCTGAACGGTGCTGTTCTGCTCTAACAGAGGTGTTTGGGATGTCCTGCTGTTGCCATGGAAACAGACTTTGGAGCAAAGAGTCCAAACCTGCAAATGCAGCTGGTTTCTTCCTGCAGGGTTTGTCTGTCAGACCTTCATCAGAACCAGATTAGAAATGTTTCCTCCTGAAATCCTGAAGGTCATTTTCACAAACACAAACCCTGATAGAGACTCTAAAACATCTGACTTTCAAATGGGATCCAGGAATCCTGTTTGAGGAGTTTTGGGTAAAAACAAAAGAAAATGAGAATAAAAGAGAAATATTGTTAAAACACAAAAAGTTTAAGATGAAATGATTGTAAAAATGTGACATAAACTGACATATAAATGATTAAAACAACATAAATCAACATTTAAAATCTATTCCAAAACAACATAAAACATCTTTGTTTCTTCCTTACCCAGTTCCTTCAGACTTCCATCCGTCATGTGATATTTGGAGAAACAGAAAAACTCCAAATCTGTTGATGTTTTACAGAAGAAAAGAATCAGACTCAAAGTCTAGTCAATGATTCCATATCAACCAATCATCTGTTGACTACATATCAGATGAATCAACTTTATGATCTGCTTCAAGGGTCAGAGAATGTTCTTCATGTTCAAAGTCCACAGGAATCTGCTTCCTGCTGCATTCAGAACAGGTTTGAAACTGGAGCCGATTGGACTTCAGGGACACAAAGCTGTTCAGAAAACCCAGAGGAAGAAGTCAAAGAAAGAACAGAAGCATTTCTGTCAGAGCGGTGAGTTGATGGAACAACTGGGATAAAGAGAATGTGGATGTTTGTGTTTCAAAGGTTTCAGAAGAAGTTCTTGAATGACTGGACTCAGCTGGGAGACTCCTTGTTGGAATCCTAAAGAATCCTGATCAGATCAGATTCAAATGATCCAACAACTGTTTGGATTTCTGGATTATGAAGAGATGAAATGATCTGGAGGAGTTTAAAGGAGGATCAATCATCTGAGCTTCAGCTTTTTCCATCACATTTGATCTGGTTGTGATTTTTTCTTTCTTTGTTTTTTTTTTCATCTTTCAACCAAACAAAGAAACAAAGTGATGAGCTTCACCTCTGCAGGTGAGACTCGTCTGCAAACAGACAGAGAATTAAAGGAAATCTGTAAACACGGACCTCTGCAGGGCAGAATAGGAAGTGCAGCTTGATGTCTGAATGGAGGAAATGTTTGATCTTCATCAGATAAAAGAGAGGATCTCATGTGTGGAAGAAAATCTGATCAATTTTTATCATTTTCTGCTGCTTTTGCTCTGATGTTGCTTCAATTCATTTCATGGATTTCCTTCAGAGCGGCTCTACTGGGTTCTGGACATTAAAGAATGTTCTCTGATTAGCCTGATGAAGATCTGGGAGTCAAACACTGCAGGAAAAATGCATTTGAATCTGCAGTTTTTCATCATTGATGGATCAGATTCAGTCTTTCCTGCAGCAGATGGAGCATTGAAACTGAAGCTCCAAAGCAGAAACGTCTCAGAGGAACTTGATCCTGATGTGCAGATGATGATGATGAGGGTTTCCTCTGCAGATGAAGGATGAAGGTGTGTGTGAGCTGATGTGGATCCAGTGAATCCAGCAGCATGGATCAGTGTGAGGACACACAGGAGGGAGCCCCTCCCTCTAAAAGCACTCTGTGTGGGGAAGATGAGAGCCAGAGCAAAGCTCAGAGGTGAGATGAACATCTCTAACTGTCCAGGACTCTTCTCCATGTCAGAGCTCAGCACTCACACCAGCAACCTTCATTCTTCACAGGAACCAACCTGGATCTGGATCTGGATCTGGATCTGGATCTGGACCTGGATCCAGCTGGGTGTCCAACAGGAGTGACAGATCAAAGCATTTACCTCCTCACTTCAAAACTACCAGTTCAGGAGATGAACAGTAAGTGTTTGTCAGATTCAGATGTTAGAAGGTTTTCATGATGTCATTCATGTCACTTTCAAAGTGAACATGAACAACAGCAAAGATGAAATATTGATGAAGTTTGACTCTATTCAGACTTCAAATAGAAAG
Source organism: Oryzias celebensis (assembly GCA_014656515.1). NCBI lineage: Eukaryota > Metazoa > Chordata > Actinopteri > Beloniformes > Adrianichthyidae > Oryzias > Oryzias celebensis. The sequence goes on from BNCR01000002.1 coordinate 886,162, forward strand.
TTTGGTTCTAATCAACAATCATCAAGTTCTACAGTTTGTTCTTCTGGTCTTCTGCTTCAATCAGCTTCTAAAGATGAGCTTCTTCTCTAAATGCAGACGAGGGAACAAACATTAGAAACAGCCTTAATCCAGTTGACTGGAACTCTGATTCATCTGTGAGTCAGAATGAAAGTTTGAAGTATTGCTGTTCTGAAAACCACAGCATTCATGATGCATTTATGATCTGAGATGATCCAAATCCAAAAGAACTCATCAAACACCATCATGAAAGAAACTCACTTCTAATAAAACAATGTTTTTCTATCAGGATCCATCAGAGACTCAGAACTGGATCAGAACCTGAACCCAGCTGTGTGTCCTTCAGGAGTGACCGGTCAAATTATCGTTTTATTGACTTTAAATCATCTTCTGGTCCAGAGAGGTGAGCTGTATGTAAATGTTGAAACAGTCAAATGAGTGAAATGTTTTCATTCCAACATGTGTTTGATGTGAGCTCAGCTCTTTCTCACACATTTCTATCTTCAGTGTGTTAGTCTCTGTGTGCACAGACAGAATGGATCTGATTGTTCTGATTCTCCACAGAGTGGACCAGCAGAGCTCAGAGACTCCCAGTGGTCAGTCTGTCCAGCAGCATCAAACACAGCTGGATTCCATCTTTCTGGTCTGTACATGAACAACAACTGCTTTTCCATCATTCTGTCCACAGTCATCTCCATGCTGCACTTTGGAGACCAGTGGATTGTCAGTGTGTCCAACATGGAGCTGATGTTTGGCTCCATGACTTCACTCTGATTGGCTCATTCATCTAGAATTCTGTTGCAGCTGCTGGAGGACAACATTGTTACTTTTGTGAAGAAGGAGCTGAAGAAGATCCAGAAGATTCTGAGTCACAGGGAGGAGGAGGAGGAGGATGAAGATGAAGAGCAGAGGAGCAGCAGAGAGTCACTGATGAAGATCACAGTGAACTTCCTGAGGAGAATGAAGCAGGAGGAGCTGGCTGATGGACTGCAGAGCAGTAAGAGGATTTCTCTGAAGGTTTCAGCTGCTGAGAAATGAAGATTTACTGATGTCTGAACACATGGAACCACAGGGATTCAAACCCTCATCATTCAGGGCTGCAGGGAGTTGATTTCCTCTGTTTGTTGTCTTCATTCAGGATCTCCTGCTGCAGTTTGTCGACATCAAGTCCAATCTGGTCTGAAGAAGAAGTTCCAGTGTGTGTTTGAGGGAATCTCTAAAGCAGGAAACCCAACCCTTCTGAATGAGATCTACACAGAGCTCTACATCACAGAGGGAGGAACTGGAGATCTGAATGAAGAACATGAGGTCAGACAGATTGAAGCAGCATCCAGGAAAGCAGACAGAGCAGAAACAAGCATCAGACAAGAAGAGCTCTTTCAACTCCCAGCTGGAAGACAAGAACCAATCAGAACCGTGATGACAAAGGGAGTGGCTGGCATCGGGAAAACAGTCTTAACACAGAAGTTCACTCTGGACTGGGCTGAAGGCAAAGCCAACCAGAACATCCACTTCATATTTCCATTCACTTTCAGAGAGCTGAATGTGCTGAAAGAGGAGAAGTTCAGCTTGGTGGAACTTGTTCATCACTTCTTCCCTGAAACCAAAGAAGCAGGAATCTGCAGCTTTGAAGACTTCCAGGTCGTCTTCATCTTTGATGGTCTGGATGAGTGTCGACTTCCTCTGGACTTCCACAAGACCCGGATCCTAAATGATCCTAGAAAGTCCACCTCAGTGGGAGATCTGCTGATAAACCTCATCAGGGGGAACCTGCTTCCCTCTGCTCGCCTCTGGATAACCACACGACCTGCAGTAGCCAATCAGATCCCTCCTGCATATGTCGACATGGTAACAGAGGTCAGAGGGTTCAATGATCCACAGAAGGAGGAATTCTTCAGGAAGAGATTCCGAGATGAAGAGCAGGCCAGCAGGATCATCTCCCACATCAAGAGATCCAGAAGCCTCCACATCATGTGTCACATCCCAGTCTTCTGCTGGATCACTGCTACAGTTCTGGAGGATCTGCTGAAGAGCAGAGAGGGAGGAGAGCTGCCCAAGAGCCTGACTGAGATGTACATCCACTTCCTGGTGGTTCAGGCCAAAGTCAAGAAGGTCAGGTATGATGGAGGAGCTGAGACAGATCCTCACTGGAGTCCAGAGAGCAGGAAGATGATGGAGTCTCTGGGAAAACTGGCTTTTGAGCAGCTGCAGAAAGGAAACCTGATCTTCTATGAATCCGACCTGACAGAGTGTGGCATCGATATCAGAGCAGCCTCAGTGTACTCAGGAGTGTTCACACAGATCTTTAGAGAGGAGAGAGGCCTGTACCAGGACAAGGTGTTCTGCTTCATCCATCTGAGTGTTCAGGAGTTTCTGGCTGCTCTTCATGTTTACCGGACCTTCATCACCTCTGGAACCAACCTCATGGAGGAACAACAGAATAAATCCACAATATTTAAATGGAAACAAATCAGTCCAGTCCAGTTCTACCAGAGTTCTGTGAAGAAGGCCTTACAGAGTCCAAACGGACACCTGGACTTGTTCCTCCGTTTCCTCCTGGGTCTTTCACTGCAGACCAATCAGAGTCTCCTACGAGGTCTGCTGACTCAGACAGGAAGTAGCTCACAGACCAATCAGGAAACAGTCCAGTTCATCAAGAAGAAGATCAGTGAGGATCTGTCTGCAGAGAAAAGCATCAACTTGTTCCACTGTCTGAATGAACTGAATGATGGTTCTCTAGTGAAGGAGATCCAACAGTTCCTGAGGTCAGGACGTCTCTCCACAGATAAACTGTCTCCTGCTCAGTGGTCAGCTCTGGTCTTCATCTTACTGTCATCAGAAGAAGATCTGGAAGAGTTTGACCTGCAGAAATACTCTGCTTCAGAGGATGCTCTTCTGAGGCTGCTGCCAGTGATCAAAGCCTCCAACAAAGTTCTGTAAGAACTCTCATGAAAATCACCTTCAGAGAACAAATGAATTGGAGTGAAAAACAAAAGTTTCAATAACTGCTGTCTGTCTTTGTTTTCTTCAGACTGAGTCACTGTAATCTGTCAGAGAGAAGCTGTGCAGCTCTGTCCTCAGTTCTCAGCTCTCAGTCCTCCAGACTCAGAGTTCTCGACCTGAGTTACAACAACCTGCAGGATTCAGGAGTGAAGCTTCTGTCTGCTGGACTGGAGAGTCCACACTGTAAACTGGAGACTCTCAGGTCAAAACTTTGTTTTTCTACCTATGTTTTCAAAACATGTCAGATAGACATCAGTAAATACCATACAGCAGAGGACTGTGGCAGAAAAGGACAGTACAAACGTCTCACGACCTGGTTCTGGTGATAATTAAAAACTGAGCATCTTTCAGAACCAGGTTTTTCATTTCACATAGTCTTTAGATCAGATTCTAGTTCACAGTCCTTGTGTTGAGTAACTAAATCTTTGCTGGATTAGAGTGAAGAACCTCTCAAGACGAACTCTGTTTACTTGCTGGAACTCCAGCTGCATCTTTGCTCCTGAACACACTTTTCTGTCTGATTTCAGGTTGGAGAAATGCAGTTTTTCAGAGATCAGCTGTAAAGTTCTGGGCTCAGTTCTGAAGAACAACCCGTCCAATCTGAAAGAACTGGACCTGAGGGGGAACAAAATCCAGGATTCAGGAGTTCTTCATCTGTGTGGTTTTCTGGAGAGTCCAGACTGCAGACTGCAGACTCTGAGGTCAGGAAATGAACTGAACTCCCTGAAGGATGAGAAGAACGGATCAGATGAAGAACTTTCTGATGTTTCATGAGCATGGAACATTTTCTGAATCACAGCTTTGAGTCAGTGCAGCCAAGTTTCTCTACAACCTTTTTTGAGCCCATGGCCTTGATGGATAAGGTCATGGGCTCAAAAAAAGGTGAAAGAGGAGACAGGAGGGAATGCTTCCGATGTTTCTCCTTTTTTTGGGTCTTCTTTACTTCCTACTTGTGCTTCACAACAGATCTGTTGTTCACCTTGTGGCATATCCTTTCAGGGGTCGCCACAGCGAATCAGCTTTCACCTATTTGCACAGCTGCTTGGCAGCTGCCTTCCTGAAATCTGGAAATGACTGAAGGAAAACAAAGATTTCCAAACTCAATCAGATCACTTTGTTTGATTCTTGTCTCCAAAATATTTTCATGTTTGGTTCTAAAAGGTAGAACAACAGCTACGTTTAAATGTACAAAAAATGTTTAATCCTATCAAATATTGGATTAATTTTGAATTTCGTACATAGCCCAAACATTATGGAGGTTTAGGAGAGACAATATTAAATAAATATAAATGCCATGAAATCATTAAATTAAAGTGTCATTAAATATTTAAAATTGGAAATCAATAAATAAATTTTATAATATACGTACCATTAAAATAATAAAAATGCCATCAAAAAGCACATTTAAGCATTTAATGACATATGTATTTATTTCATTGTCCAATGTGGGCTGAAAGAGACAAATGGAAGTAAATATTTTTAACAGGAAATAAATAAATAAACTGGATAAAAAAAATTTTCAAAACTTAAATAAATTCCTGAGTTTTATGAGATGAGGAGTCCTGCTTTCATCTTCTCTCTATGCCGCTAAAAAAGATTACGAAAGTTCCGTCACTGAAGCCTCCATAAGGTTTAGACCAGGCCAGAGAAATGGAGCACACGTGATCTGAGTTAGCCACGCCCACTGAATTTGATGGGACAGTTTGACAAATAACATAATAAAATGGTGTGACCCCGATCATGAAATGTGGCATTAAATCATTAAAAATTTGATTTTCATAAAATATTGACACATTTAAATTACATTTTTAATTATTCAATGACAATTTTAAATAATTGATTACACTTTTCTTTATTTATTTCATTTTAAAAATATGTATTTCAATTTGTCTCTTTTAGCCCACACTGGACAATGACATATATAAATATGTCATTAAATGTTTTAAAAGTGCTTTTTTATGGCAATTTTAATATTTTAATGCCACATATATTTAAACATTTATTGATTTCCAATATTAGATATTCAGAGACACTTCTATTTATTGATTTGATTTGACAAACCGCTGTCATCACAAGCACAAGTTCACCTATAGGAGTGTTTGCTATTTGATGACTGAAATTTACTTTTTTTTTGGTTGGTTTATGGTGGTGTATAGATTTGTTGATGTATTATTATGGCCTGTGATCTATGTAGAGAAAAAGTCAAAAGAGGCTAAATTTAACTTATCAAAGTGGATTCTCTGTGGAGACTTTGAGATCACACAATCAAACAGCAGAGTTTCATGTTATCTCAGCTGCAGAAGAAGACTTTTTACAGCATTTTCAAAAGAACTTCTTTAAGAAAACATCAGAACATGAAAGTGTGAGCGCAGACTAGAGAGCAAAGGCAGAGAAAAAAGGAGAGTTTTGGTGAAGAGAAATGAAAGAATTGAGTCAACCTGCAGAGACAGATCTGCAGCTGTAATAAAGAAATCACAAACTCTTCAGTCGTCAAATGGATTCTCCTTCCTTCTTCAAGGACCAGAACAGCAGTCCATGAAAGGTTCTGGTCCAGCTGCACCTGCAGCTCCACTGAGTTGTGATGGAAACGTCCTGAGAGTCTCAAGGAGGAAGTTTGTCAGTTTGGAGCTTTGGCAGACGTCCACTAGATTAGAGTCTGTCACACTGTTGAAGCTTCATGTTGGAGTCAGCTGAAGTCAGGAAGTCATTTCTGACAGTGGACTTGTGTTCAGAAGAACCCACTTCACAGTCAGTCCTGACAGCAGAACCATCAGAACTCTGCAGTCTGACTGTTATCAGACACATTCACACACAGAGATGCTGAGATAAACATTGAAAACTTGAACACACCTGATCCACTTCACAGCGTTCACACTTTTCTGTCTGATTTCAGGTTGAGTAGCTGCAGTTTGTCAGAGATCAGCTGTGAGGTTCTGAGCTCAGCTTTGAAGTCAAACCCGTCAAAACTGACAGAACTGGACCTGAGCTTTAACAACCTGCAGGATTCAGGAGTTCTTCATCTGTGTGGTTTTCTGGAGAGTCCAGACTGCAGACTGCAGACTCTGAGGTCAGACTCCATGTTTCAGTTGTGTTCACATCAATATGATGACAAAGTTGCATTGACACTAAACTGCAGACATGAGGCTGATGTTCTCCTGCTGCATGCTGACCATCTTCATGCTGAAGGTTTTCTTCTTCTGAACTTTAGTCCATTCACTGTGACAGAAGATCTCATGTTTGAATGTTTCTTTATTTCTTCTTCATTTCTAATCTCAGCTTCCTTCAGGGCTGATCTTTTCTTTTTCCACAAAGGAAATTTTGATTTATCAATATTAATCACAATGTTTCACTCTGTAAATTTTATGTCAGTCAGCGGCTTTAAAAACAAAAAAAAAGTCTAGAAAGAACATTCTTCCCTCATTTTATGACGGTCAGCACATATATTGCTTTCCTTTGCCACTGCAGTCATGGTCTGCTGGTCCAGTGACACATTATCTTGTTACTGTGACAGCAGGCCGCACCATGTAAGAAATAGTTCACTTTTGTGAAAAAATAAGAATAAAGTACAAAAAAAATTATTTTATATGTATTTCTTTGTAAGTCACTATGGTATGAGTGGAATAATGCCAGATGCAAAGTGGAAGACCATCGCTTCTGATGTGTAATTAATATGTGTTAATAAATATTATGCATCTTTTTTTTTTTTTTAATAATCGCTTGTGTTAAAGCATTAACATTAACAGCCCTTCTTTAAACTCAACTCTTTCTTCTGGATTCAGGTTGTGGAACTGCAGTTTGTCAAAGATCAGCTGTGCTGTTCTGGTCTCAGCTCTGAAGTCCAACCCGTCCCACTTGACAGAACTGGACGTGAGAGGGAACTTCCGTGAGTTTTCAGATGTTCAGCAGCTCCAGGATCTGGTGAAGAGTCCAAACTCCAAACTGCAGACTCTGAGGTCAGTAGAGGGTTGGAGTCAGTCCAGCTGCTTCCAGATGTTTTGTCCTAAAGTTAGTCTGAGAGCAAAGATGCAGAGTTTCCTGTGAAGCTGCAGCTTCTCAGTGAAGCTCTGAGGAGAATGATGACAGGCTTCAGGACAACAGTCAGCCAATCAGAGCAGCAGAAGCTCCAACAGGTGAAGATGACAGGAAGCTGCTGCTCTGAACAGAACTGAAGCTCCTGCTGCTCTTTCTGCTGCTGTGCTGCATCACTGACTGACACACCAGGATCAGGAGACACTCCTTCATCTCTGTCTTTCTGATTTCTCTTTGCAGGTGGAAGGGCTGGTGGGACTGATGTTTCTCCTGGTGGAGCAGACAGGAGCATCATCATCATCATCATCATCTGGTCTACAGAGATGTTGTTCCTGGAGGAGGAGAGCAGAGTGATGGAGGAATCAGAGGAAGTGGAGATGAGTGTCAGAGCTGCAGCATGAACTGATCTGAGATCAGCTCCACTGTCTCTCTCAGCATCAAGTGGACAGTTATTGTGCTGCAGCTCCCCCGGTGGACTGATGGAGAACTGCACTTCATCTTCTCATTCTAACTTGGAGTGTTGGGAAGTCTTCTGCTTCTCTTCTCTCTCGTATTGGGAGCTTCTCTTAACTTTGTCCACACGCTCTTCCCGTAGTTGCTGATGTCATCCTTCCTGTCAGCTGACGTCTGTGTTTCTCTGTACATTTTCATGAGGGAGCAGCTGTGAGCTTTTCTGCACTAAAGTCAGTTGATCAAACAAAGCAACAAATATTGATCAGTCATTGATCAGATTTCTCCTCATCTGTCCTGAAACTGTTTCTCTGAATGATCTGTGTTGGTGATTCATCAGATTCAGACATGATGGTTTCTTGCAGAAGCTCAGAAGTCTTTTCTCATGTTTCTTGGACTCCTGCACCTCTCTGTACCACAGAGTGGACCAGCATTCTCTGAACATCCTTCAGCTGGTCCAGAAAGCAGCAGCATGGCTGTTGACCAAAGAAAGACCACCTTCCAGCAGTTCTGGCCTCACGATTCTCCATCTGTGTGCAGTTCAGCTTTTAGTTCTTCTTTTTCATCACAAAGTGGTCTGAGTTCCTCTGATCAAAGGATGCTGGGGTTTGATCATTTGTTAATTATTTTAAGAAATGTTTCTTCTCTATTTTAATCAAGGTAACCATGGTAACAAAAAGCAGGAGCACATGAAGGTGTTTTTTTTGGATCAGAGAGCAGAACTCTGATCAGAGTTTCAGGAACAATGCAGGTTCATGTTCTGGACTGAAGAGTTCTCCTGAGATGTTCTGTTCAGAATTCTTCAGGATCACATCTGTGTGTGAATGTGGAGGTTTGTCTGAATGAAGTTGAAGTTCACTTTGAAGATCCTTCAGGTTCACAGCAACAATAAACAAGACTGAAGCTTCTGTGCTGCCCTCTAGTGGTAAACATGAGATCTGCAGCACAGATTTCTTCATTTCTGTCTGATCTGCATGAAGAGGTTTGGTGCGTCTAACACTTTTTAAAGTGGATATTATAAAGCAAATCTATGAAAATAAAAAAAAAGGTTCTGACTTTGAACATGAAGAACATCTAAAGATTTACTGAAAATGACAAACCTTTATGTCTTTGCTTTGATTCTAAACAGTTTATGCAATAAAGTACAAACACTTTTTGTTTGAAAATGTTTCAAATGAAAACTAAATGTTTGTTTTAATGTCCAGACCAGAGCAGACACAACAACGGATTCTACAGACTCACTAAAGCAGTTGTTCACAAACGTTTGATCATGAAGTCACAAACCTCCTCTTTTTCTTAACCAGACAGAACGTTGGAACAGTGGATTTGATGTTTTGTCAATAAAGTTTTTGAAGTTTTTCTTTTCAGATAAATGAACTCAATAGAAACATAAAGTAAAAACAAATGAAAGGAAACTTCAGGCACTTTCTTGGTTCAGTTGTAACAAACACAAGACTCACAAATGCTGCATTTGAGGGAATTGAAGTCCTGAATTTAAACAGGAAGAACAGAGTTTAGAGACGATGACGTCATCAGTCAGATTTACAAACATATAAACCCTACAGAGATTATTCATCATTTATTTGGTATGTTTCAAATTTCATTTTAACGTTTTTCTTCCCTTTAAGAAACAAAAAAATCACAAAAATTGTTATTATTCACTTACTTTTACTTGCTTGTCCGTGTGTCGTTCCCTTGTTTCATGTCTATGGTCGCTCCTTCTGAACAAACACATTAATAACCTCTTTGTAGAAGTCTTTCTTTTTGAAAAGTATTTCAGTCTCAGTGCAAATCACTACCAGTGACTTGTCTAAATAAATTCTTGAGTTTAGGGGTTTAAAACTGTCATTCTCCATTTAGAAAATGATGCTAAGCAATATGAAAAAGTAACGGACGACTTGCTATCGCTAATTCTATTGTTCTTGAACTGTGGTGCCAACTTCTACAGGCTCACCAGCGCCCTCTGCCTTGAGGCAGGCGTACTACCTCACCTAGTGTATTTCTAAAGTGCATTTTTAGTGGATAAAAACACTAAATGAGTCACAAACTGGCACTATTTTAATCAGACAGACGGCGAGGAATCAGCAGATTTGGTCATTTTTAAATAAAGTTTCTTTTATGATGAAAAAAATGGCAAATTAGTAAAGCGCATGCGCCAGCTGTAACTCCAGTCAGTGTGTGCGGCGCTGAGGAGGTATGAGATGGTGTGCATTTGAACAGGAAACTCGTACATTTGCTGCTTTTCACAGAAGAAACCTTGAAAACCCACACAGAAAAAGGTAATCAGAGAAAAGACATGTCTAAAAAATAATATATGATTTTTATTTCTAACGAAAACAGTACCTCACATCTTCCAATAGTAGTGCAGTGTGAGGATTCTGTGCTTAGGTTCTGTGACGCTTATGTAATGATCTGTTTTCCCTGTCAGACTCACTAGGTTTAAGTTAATCATCCACAGCTATATATGTGTCTGGTTTTCCGTTCATCAGGGTCAGGTCATCTGCTTTTTTTTTCACTCTTAAAGTTTTCAACCAACAAATTGTCTTTTCTTTAAAGTTTCTTATTTAAGTCATTTGTCCCGTTACATCAACCAGAAAGGCCAGTGCATCCAAGTTACTCTCCTCCTCCAAAAAAATCCCAAAAGACCTGAGCCTTTGGACTTTTTTATTGTGCCAAGAATTCTTTCATTTCTTCCAAAAAATGTTCCTACACTTTCCCTTTGCTCCACCATCTAACATTAGAGTGCTGTAGTAGAAGACTGGCAGGTGCATGTACTTCTGCTAAGGATTCCCTCAGCAGGTGATGCTGGTGGGAAGATGAAGCTCTGAGAAAGTGAACTAGTTTGGTGATGATGTTCATAGCATTTCCATAGTGATCTAAAAGTGACGAGCAGAGGACAGACTCATTTTAGATTTACTAAATGTTTTTTTGTGTTCGCCTAAAATCCCTTACAGTCGTAGTGAGCACTTGTATTGTGCACACATTGTTTTGCTGTTAGCATTTGTGTAATTACACGTGTTGTAAACTCGTACCGTCCTTTCAGTCCATGTATTTTCTGTGCCCTCGTCTCTGATCCTGGCGGTTAATTTGTGTCAAAAGTTTCATGTTTTGTCTCGTAGTGCTGCTTGAAATTGGCGCTTTTAACAAGAGCAACAGACTCCATGCATTTATACACACTGGTATATTAGAACTCGTTGCTGGCAAAATGAAAGCTTCGGTCCACTCATCCCAGAAGTCCACTTTTCTCATTTTAGACAGCGCCATTGTACACTCAATTACTTGAAAACTTTACTTCCCCACCATGTGTCCCAAACAGTGTTGCACCCGGATCCATATTCATAATTCACAGGTATGTATATATGATGTCATTTCCCCTTTCGGGCCAACATTTGTGACACTCGAAGGTTTTCAATTTGATTTGCAACAGCTGTCTGATCGAGTAACCGTTACATATCGGGGTGTGACAACTGTATCTTTAACAGCTGACCGACTGTGTCGCCACAGTCGCTTCTCAGATATGTTTTAAGATATGAATACCCCCATATTCACAGAAATCCATTCTATTCTATTCGCTTCCTCCAATGGATTCACAGTCTGTACATATCAAGGGGGCTAACTAACAGGGGAGGAAATTAATTGATGTAAAAAGGAGAATGTGGCCACAACAATTCTCCTTTTTTATAGTTTATATGATATTTTTCCTGCTTTTTCTTTTTCTGCTGTTTCTTTATTTCCAGAACAGAATAAAATATTTTATATTTTATAATTTAATATTACATTATAGCTTTTGCACATTAGAGTGTGATTTAAAGTAGTTCCTTAAAACTGCAGTGCAATGCAATACATAGGTAAAGTATAAAGCAAATGAACTCACAACACAACACTTTCAATTCACAACACATTACAATTAGTCACAACACAGTTATTTTTCAAAATGAAAGATTTTTCAAAATAAAACATTTTCAGGATTTAAAAACAAACTAATGTATTATTTCTTCCACGGTCCAGGGCCAATTGATCCAGAGACCGGTACCGGTCTATGGCCCAATGTTTGGGACCACTGGCCTAATACACAAGCCTGGATCAGAAGATTCAGAAAGCTTCGTAGTTGAAATTATTGAATTTACAAGACGGAGATTCAAAAAATCTGTTAGTTTTCCAAGGAAAATAAAAACTGTCATAATTAGATAATGTATATCCATCCATTTGCTATGGATTTCTGAGCAAAATTATTCTCTGTGGAGGAACTGATTCAAAACAAGGAATTCTGCGAGTCAACAGATAACACTGAAGGTCATACACTGCCGCTCCTCTTTAGTTTTACTGGTTGTTTCTCAAACCCTGATAAAACACATAAGGTTGATGGCTAAATGTAAATGGGAACAAATAACTTGTTTGGAGGCATTGGTCTTCACAGATATCACCAGGTTTGCCATTTACTATGAGTCCCTTCACACATTTCAAGAGGCAGTCATAAGCTTTGTCTATCAACCTTCTACAATCACCCAACCAGTCTACATACTTCCTGTACTGATTCTTTTGGAACAGCTGGATGTTGGTGAAGATATGGTCACTGCCCGGTGACCTAAATGCCAGTTTTTCAGTAAATTCGGCCAAGGGCTGTGTGGTGGCCATGCTGTGGTATTTGAATTTTTACCTGCTGCACAGTGGCTGCTGTGGTTTTAAGAAAATGTTAACGTTAAATGGCGATGGGACATTTTTTTTTTTTTTTTTTAACGTTGGGCAGTGGCTGCCCGAGAACATTTGGAGGTTGCGGGTGGAAATCCAGCGACAGGCAGGTGGCAAGCTCCCATAGCATACTGAGGACAACTGGAGGACCCCCCCCATGGGCTGCAACTCTGTGATATTGGCATCTGAAACAAGAAGGATTCGCTTATTTGAGTATTTATGTGAATTGAACATAGCATTTGAATTGTTCTTATATGTTTATAAACAATATCAGTGTATTTAATTGTTAAAATTCAAAGTAAACATTCGCTGTTTTCAGGTACAAATAAAAAATGAATTTTATGGAAAAGTTCATTATTTATTGTCTACCAATAAAAGCTGATGTTGATAGAATCATTACAGATTAAAATGGATCAATCCTATATTTTATCAATGTTGTTTGTTGAAGCTTATAGTTGATAAGAACCAAAAAAAATTGTCTTAAAAAAATCAAATGTCATATTTCAACAATCGAAAAAGGATGTTTTATATAGTGCTGTCATGCAATTTTTTTTGCGATTAGTTAATCGTGACCTCTAATCGATAATCTACTTTTAATTGTAGTAAGTGCTGTAAAAAGTCTAATTTTTAGATATTTTCATTTAATTTTGGGACATGGTGCTGTAAAAAATCAAATTACAACAAAAATTTGCTTTATGAAGTCTTCCCAATATAACAGACTTCCAACATTTACTTTTACACCAAAAAGACAATTAAGAAAAAACACACAAGAACAAAACATCAGGTGCAGTTCTTCAATTTAAAGAACCTATTCCATTCAAAATCAACTTTTTGAGCTTTAAAGTGGATTATAATGATCATTCCTCAGAAAAAAGGACCGAAAGCGGTATTTTGATTCATTCCCGCATTTCTGAGCATTCCTCTAAAAACGTTCGCTCCGAGTACCAGCTCCTCTCAATCCACGAAAACGAGCAGGTTCCCACATTAATAGTATGATTGTGGGGGAACAGCCCCTTCCAGGAAGAGTCTGCGCGCTGCCACCACTGCTCCCAGGCTAACACACATCCGCTTTTTCTGTGAAGATAGCAGTGATCGGCAAAATGTTTTTGTAAGGACCACAATATGCACATCCATCTTTGCAAATGTTTGGATGTTGATTCTTTTTGTGGGTGAAACACAAAACACTTTGCAGAGGCTGGGTCAAGGTTGAAATCATGAAATGGGCGGCACCCACAAGGAGCAATCTCTGGTGCCTCAGATCGAGTCGTCTTACTTCTGGGGAAAAACTGAGCTTGCAATAAACATTTTTTTTATTGCTCCAGTTGGTCTGCTTCAGGAGTGAACAGCTGACTAACTGTTTTGGCACTTTGTCTTTTTTTTTTTTGGATCACTTCCGGGTCTGCATAATTCCTACAGCCCACGTTTATCAGTTTACATCCGACTGGGGCCAGTATGAGCATGTGAGGGGATCTTGCAGTGTTTTATAGTTTTATTTTCTCTGCTTTTATTCGGTTGCAGTGTTTACAGCGGCCCTTCTGGTGTGGGGAGTTTTACTCTGCTTTGTAACGTCAAAGTGGGAAAGACCAGAATGTATAAGACCTGTGTGTGTTCAATGAATATGATCAATTGACTTGAATGCGCCTGTCTGTAATATTAAGGATCACTGCCTGCATCTATAAGATCGTCATGAGTTTTTTTTTTTTTTTTTACGTAACGAGGGAACGAGAGAAAAGTCATGGATATATGTCCATCTGCAGCAGAAGACTAAATCATTTTTTTTTGTTTTCCACGTGTGAATTAGTATTTTGTGTTGTTTCATTTTAAAAGTTGGATAGTAATTACTTGTTTTTAGTTTTCATCATTTATTTTGTACATTTTATCTGAAAGGAGCTGCAGCCTCCAAAGTCTCAAAGGGACGCTGACGGGAGAGGACAGACTATTTACTGTTAATATTTGAAATGTTTTAGTTTTTCTGTAAGGATTACAGGAAGGGATTTTTAAAATGTGGTTATGTGTGGCTTTCTGGAAAAACATAAATGTTTACGTTTAGGCACACCCTGTTTCTGTTAGTCGACAAACTGACCCGGGCCCTTCATCAGAGAAGAAAACTGTTATGTGGCCCCACAAGAAAAAGTTTGGGGACTCCTGCTCTACACAGGTGATTAGCACAGACGTGTTCACGTCAGGCCCTCCTTTAAAATCATCATGTCTTCTTGTGTTTTACCAGCAGTGCTGTTTTGTACGTTTACAGACTGTTTGAGCCTGTGGAACATCCAGGAATGCAGAGGATTGTTGCTTTCATCGACACCAACAGGATCATTTCCAGAGGATCAGCTCTCATGTGTGTCAGAAAAAACCTTTTCTTGATGGGATTCAAGTTCATCAAGCTTCATGGTTGATGAACAGCAGGACTGAGCTGATGGAAAGTGACTGAATCCACACTTCCATGACAAACGTCCACATTGTTGTGTTTGCAGAACACATTCACTGCAGCATCTTTCAAATCTGCTCTGACAGCTCTGTATGTTTCTCACTAAATGTTTGGAGGAAAAATGTCAGAACGCCATGAAAACTGAGATGTGATGGAGACGACTTAAAGAACGCTGGAAAACATCCCAACTTTCTCAATTTGTTTCCTTTTTTACAGCAGAGACCAGATCTGATCTGTTGGAACTGACTCCATCCTGATGCTGCACTGTCAGAAAGCTGTCCACCAGGGGGCAGCATTCCTTCATTCCTGCAGAATTGCAGCCGTTCAAACACTTCCTGTTACTGAGGACCAAAGACGTCCTTCAGGAATGTGGTTCTGCTGCAGAACATTCTTCCGAACTAAAGTAGAGAAAAAGTCACCAAGATCATCTGGAAGATCCACATTCTTTCAGTCAGAGCTGCTCTCAGGATCAGCTTTGGTTCAGACTTTTCTTCCAAACAGTCTGAATGTTGATGTTGAAGTCATGGTCTGAAAACAAAATGACATGACCAGCAAATGACACCAAACAAACATCAGAGCATAATGAACTGTACTTGTCTTGTTATATGCTCCTGTTGCTGCTCTTGCCGAGGACAGACGCTTTTCCTCCTGCTCCCATTCCCCAAGACTTTTTGTCCAGTCAGCCCCAGAGCTGCACTTTTCGTCCGACTGCATTTTCTGATTTTTCTGAATATGGATCTGATCAGCTGGTCTTTGAATTCGATTAACAAAGTCTTTTTCACACTGAGGAACAGGACAGAGGACCCCTCCTGCCCAGACGGAAACAATGCAGCTGGATACACCATAGATCCATGGGGCAAGTGGAGGCTGGTGTGTTTGGCCCAGCTGTCTGTGGAAAATGTTGAAGATGTGTATCTATTCGGATTTCTGATAATTGGATTCATCATAATTGGAATTGGAGGATTTCTGATTTATCAGGCAGTCTGGGAGATGAAGACGGAAAGAGGCGAGCTGTCAGAGCTCTGTGGAGTGATCATTCGGGGGATAGTGACTCAAAATGAGAGACTCTCACAAGTGGATCAGAAGTGCTGTGCTTCTCTTGCCCACCTAAGCAGGGTGCTTGTGACCCTTGAACTTGTGTGGAAAATGGATACCAACTCAGAGCAAATTTTCTGTCCGAATTGAGGGAAGACTAGTCTAAATAGCCCACATTTTGAACTACAAATTGCAGAATCTGCAAGAATCTGCAAGACCAGTCAAGGACACAACCAGTAGAACAAACAACTGCCGGTGCCAAAAAGAATTTTATCTAAGAAGACTCCCCTGAGCTGAGGGTGCTGCCCATGGCTTTCTCAAAACATTACCGCTTCTACAGAGTTTTAAAACATCAGCTGTTCATCCCATCTTGACCTCGGCACTCCCACTCCCAAAACTCCCTCCTGTGCATTGTCTGGGGTGAGCTCAGCAGCTGCACTCATGGACTGATCTACAGGGTCCCCATATCCTCCCACCCATCAACTTCATGTACTGTTATCGTTTGTATGTGTGCATCTATGTTTAAATGGCTTTTCTTGTATCTACACAATGTTGAGATGCAACTTTTTTTTGTCAGCAATGACATCATTTCTTATGTGAGTGGAAGCTGTGCTTATGACAATAAAATGAATCTTGACTATTCTCTCTAAACACTCTGATGTTGATCTTTCTCTGCTTCAAAGGAAAAAGAAAACCTGTCCAACTGGATCTGAGGTCAGTTTTTCTGACGTTTTAAAACTGCAATGCTGAGTCAGCTGCTTCTACTCAATGCAAAAACATGAGTTCATGTCAGCGTGGCAAACTGTAAAGTTAAAAAATATGAACATGAATTTTAATGAGATGCTCCTGAAGTTCATGTGAAGAAAGATGGGGAAATTATTTTGAAATATGGCGAATTCATGAAAAAACTTCCAGCAACGTAAACTCTGATATTATGTAAAAATTAGAGAGAATCAAATGAAAACTGAAAGAACTCACACAGACACATAAAGGGGGCGGAGTTCTGTTCAGGTGTTCCTGAATCAGGAAATGAGGAAGTTGAGAATTTTCCTCCATGTCAGAGCAGACAGAGCAGGAGGAGACGGAGGCTCCAACTTTCTTCTTCTTCTTCACAGTGAGTCTTTGTGTTTTCTGTTGTTTTCTCCTCTCATGATGAAGGCAGTGACGAGTCTGTGTGATTTCATCTGTGAGGAAGAAGAGCAGCAGAGGAAGAGCTCAGACTGAAGTTTGACTTGAATTTGTTCTTCTGTTAAAAAAGAAAAGAACTCTTCCAAAAACCAGCAGCTAAAGGTCACTGCAGGTCATCTGAGAGGGAAATGAGACCATCAGTGTGGTGTTGGTGTGTATGAGGGGCTGTTATTCAACAGAAAACAAAATGTCCTTCAACTGTAAAGATATTTGACTGTAATTTCATTTTGTTCATTTTATTTCCTTCAAATTAAATGAAAGCATCTTAAGATTCAGAAATGAAGAAAATCAAACATGAATTCAAACTGTTCTTCTGATTTATTAAGACAACATATTAAAGAGAAATAATGACTTTAACCTCAATGACTGAAGAAAATCAATGAGCAAAGAATGTAGTTTTTGTCCAAAAGACTCTTTAACATACATGTTCTTAATGAAAACATTGATTGTTGATCTCATTTGATGGTTTTAATGTTCAGGTGAGATCAAACCTAAATGTTTCTGTTCAACAACACAGTCTGACTGATGATCAGTAGCAGGAACTGGAGGAGATGTTTCCAAGAAATAGTCAGGCCCCTCAGGTGTTTTTGGTTCAGTGTCAGTAAATGACAGTTAAAACGAGTTCATGCACGTCTGGAAGGAGGAAAATAGAAAGTTGAGGAACAAACAGGTTTAAAGCAGAATTAGAAGATAGAAGAGACAAACCTGCAGGATTCAACACAGACAGCATGAGAGAAAGTTCAGAAAACATCAACATCTTCAGGCTTTTCTCCTCTGTCTGGATGAGAAAAAACTTTCACATAAACTGAACACAACAACACAAAGCTCCGCCCCTCCTCTCAGCTGCTGTCAGGTTTCTTGTTAAACCTGTTCTCTGTCTTTAGTTCAGATAATCTCAGTTTTGTGATTCCAGCTTCTTTCTGTTTGGAGGTTCTTCTCAGTGCTGCTCTCAGCAGCTTCATCAGTGATGCAGAAATCTCTACAACAAATCATTGAATCAGAGTCCAGAGCTGCTAAGCCTGCAGCTCTCTGCTGGTTTCTACATCTCAGTCAGAGGAAGAATTCATGTCTTTGTTTCTTTTCTCCTCGTTGTTTGATTTCTGTCTGTTTTCTTGATCTACTTGATGTTTCCTGAATTGTAGAAACAGGAAGTTTGTTGTTTCTTTGTCAAAGTGACTGAATGACTGAAATGTTGCTCCATCATGGAGTGTTTGCTGCTGCAGCTCCATGTCTCCATCTGGTGGAGGGAGAGCAGAAGTGCAGCAGCTGATGTTCAGCAGCTTCCTCTGTCCCACACTGCTGTCTGACTGCATTCACCTGAACCTGAGAGGAAACACAAGAGAAGAGCCAATCAGTGGAGGAGCAGCTGATCTGTTTGTGAAGGAGGATCAGAGCTGATGATGAGGGTTTCCTCTGCAGATGAAGGATGAAGGTGTGTGTGAGCTGATGTGGATCCAGTGAATCCAGCAGCATGGATCAGTGTGAGGACACACAGGAGGGAGCCCCTCCCTCTAAAAGCACTCTGTGTGGGGAAGATGAGAGCCAGAGCAAAGCTCAGAGGTGAGATGAACATCTCTAACTGTCCAGGACTCTTCTCCATGTCAGAGCTCAGCACTCACACCAGCAACCTTCATTCTTCACAGGAGCCAACCTGGATCTGGATCTGGATCTGGATCCAGCTTTGTGTCCAACAGGAGTGACAGATCAAAGCATTTACCTCCTAACTTCAAAACTATCAGTTCAGGAGATGAACAGTGAGTGTTTGTCAGATTCAGATGTTTGAATGTCTTCATGATGTCATTCATGTCACATTCAAAGTGAACATGAACAACAGCAAAGATGAAATATTGATGAAGTTTGACTCTATTCAGACTTAGAAAATAGAAAGTTTGGTTCTAATCAACAATCATCAAGTTCTACAGTTTGTTCTTCTGGTCTTCTGCTTCAATCAGCTTCTAAAGATGAGCTTCTTCTCTAAATGCAGACGAGGAACCAAACATTAGAAACAGCCTTAATCCAGTTGACTGGAACTCTGATTCATCTGTGAGTCAGAATGAAAGTTTGAATTATTGCTGTTCTGAAAACCACAGCATTCATGATGCATTTATGATCTGAGATGATCCAAATCCAAAAGAACTCATCAAACACCATCATGAAAGAAACTCACTTCTAATAAAACAATGTTTTTCTATCAGGATCCATCAGAGACTCAGAACTGGATCAGAACCAGAACCCAGCTGTGTGTCCTTCAGGAGTGACCGGTCAAAGGGTCGTATTATCAACTTTAAATCATCTTCTGGTCCAGAGAGGTGAGCTGTATGTAAATGTTGAAACAGTCAAATGAGTGAAATGTTTTCATTCCAACATGTGTTTGATGTGAGCTCAGCTCTTTCTCACACATTTCTATCTTCAGTGTGTTAGTCTCTGTGTGCACAGACAGAATGGATCTGATTGTTCTGATTCTCCACAGAGTGGACCAGCAGAGCTCAGAGACTCCCAGTGGTCAGTCTGTCCAGCAGCATCAAACACAGCTGGATTCCATCTTTCTGGTCTGTACATGAACAACAACTGCTTTTCCATCATTCTGTCCACAGTCATCTCCATGCTGCACTTTGGAGACCAGTGGATTGTCAGTGTGTCCAACATGGAGCTGATGTTTGGCTCCATGACTTCACTCTGATTGGCTCATTCATCTAGAATTCTGTTGCAGCTGCTGGAGGACAACATTGTTACTTTTGTGAAGAAGGAGCTGAAGAAGATCCAGAAGATTCTGAGTCACAGGGAGGAGGAGGAGGAGGATGAAGATGAAGAGCAGAGGAGCAGCAGAGAGTCACTGATGAAGATCACAGTGAACTTCCTGAGGAGAATGAAGCAGGAGGAGCTGGCTGATGGACTGCAGAGCAGTAAGAGGATTTCTCTGAAGGTTTCAGCTGCTGAGAAATGAAGATTTACTGATGTCTGAACACATGGAACCACAGGGATTCAAACCCTCATCATTCAGGGCTGCAGAGAGTTGATTTCCTCTGTTTGTTGTCTTCATTCAGGATCTGCTGCAATTCGTCGACATAAAGTCCAATCTGGTCTGAAGAAGAAGTTCCAGTGTGTGTTTGAGGGAATCTCTAAAGCAGGAAACCCAACCCTTCTGAATGAGATCTACACAGAGCTCTACATCACAGAGGGAGGAACTGGAGATCTGAATGAAGAACATGAGGTCAGACAGATTGAAGCAGCATCCAGGAAAGCAGACAGAGCAGAAACAAGCATCAGACAAGAAGAGCTCTTTCAACTCCCAGCTGGAAGACAAGAACCAATCAGAACCGTGATGACAAAGGGAGTGGCTGGCATCGGGAAAACAGTCTTAACACAGAAGTTCACTCTGGACTGGGCTGAAGGCAAAGCCAACCAGAACCTCCACTTCATATTTCCATTCACTTTCAGAGAGCTGAATGTGCTGAAAGAGGAGAAGTTCAGCTTGGTGGAACTTGTTCATCACTTCTTCCCTGAAACCAAAGAAGCAGGAATCTGCAGCTTTGTAGACTTCCAGGTCGTCTTCATCTTTGATGGTCTGGATGAGTGTCGACTTCCTCTGGACTTCCACAAGACTCAGATCCTAAATGATCCTAGAAAGTCCACCTCAGTGGGAGATCTGCTGATAAACCTCATCAGGGGGAACCTGCTTCCCTCTGCTCGCCTCTGGATAACCACACGACCTGCAGCAGCCAATCAGATCCCTGCTGAGTGTGTTGACATGGTGACAGAGGTCAGAGGGTTCAATGATCCACAGAAGGAGGAATACTTCAGGAAGAGATTCAGAGATGAAGAGCAGGCCAGCAGGATCTTCTCCCACATCAAGAGATCCAGAAGCCTCCACATCATGTGTCACATCCCAGTCTTCTGCTGGATCACTGCTACAGTTCTGGAGGATCTGCTGAAGAGCAGAGAGGGAGGAGAGCTGCCCAAGAGCCTGACTGAGATGTACATCCACTTCCTGGTGGTTCAGGCCAAAGTCAAGAAGGTCAAGTATGATGGAGGAGCTGAGACAGATCCTCACTGGAGTCCAGAGAGCAGGAAGATGATGGAGTCTCTGGGAAAACTGGCTTTTGAGCAGCTGCAGAAAGGAAACCTGATCTTCTATGAATCCGACCTGACAGAGTGTGGCATCGATATCAGAGCAGCCTCAGTGTACTCAGGAGTGTTCACACAGATCTTTAGAGAGGAGAGAGGCCTGTACCAGGACAAGGTGTTCTGCTTCATCCATCTGAGTGTTCAGGAGTTTCTGGCTGCTCTTCATGTCCACCTGACCTTCATCACCTCTGGAATCAACCTCATGGAGGAAGAACAACAGAATAAATCCATAATATTTAAATGGAAACGAATCAGTCCAGTCCAGTTCTACCAGAGTTCTGTGAAGAAGGCCTTACATAGTCCAAACGGACACCTGGACTTGTTCCTCCGTTTCCTCCTGGGTCTTTCACTGCAGACCAATCAGAGTCTCCTACGAGGTCTGCTGACTCAGACAGGAAGTAGCTCACAGACCAATCAGGAAACAGTCCAGTTCATCAAGGAGAAGATCAGTGAGGATCTGTCTGCAGAGAAAAGCATCAACCTGTTCCACTGTCTGAATGAACTGAATGATGGTTCTCTAGTGGAGGAGATCCAACAGTTCCTGAGGTCAGGACGTCTCTCCACAGATAAAGTGTCTCCTGCTCAGTGGTCAGCTCTGGTCTTCATCTTACTGTCATCAGAAGAAGATCTGGAAGAGTTTGACCTGCAGAAATACTCTGCTTCAGAGGAAGCTCTTCTGAGGCTGCTGCCAGTGATCAAAGCCTCCAACAAAGTTCTGTAAGAACTCTCATGAAAATCACCTTCAGAGAACAAATGAATTGGAGTGAAAAACAAAAGTTTCAATAACTGCTGTCTGTCTTTGTTTTCTTCAGACTGAGTCGCTGTAATCTGTCAGAGAGAAGCTGTGCAGCTCTGTCCTCAGTTCTCAGCTCTCAGTCCTCCAGACTCAGAGATCTGGACCTGAGTTACAACAACCTGCAGGATTCAGGAGTGAAGCTTCTGTGTGCTGGACTGGAGAGTCCAGACTGTAAACTGGAGACTCTCAGGTCAGCTTTCATTCAACTTTTTTCCAGGTTTTGTCTGTTTTTTCTCTGTTTCAGTAGAAAGTTTCAGATAAATGTCAGTGAAGAAGAAACAGCAGAGAACTGTTGTATACAAGTTTAAAAACAACAATCTGCTTGAGTTCAAAGTTCTGATTTTGTTTTACCTGATGGTTACAGATGTTATTTTGGGTTTTCTGACACCAGAATAAAAAGTAGAACCCGAGTTCATCCAGGACTTAACTGTGGGGACTTAAAATTAGCAAATGAAAGAACACCTCACTGAGGTTGATGGAAAGAAACCAGTCGTCTGAGGCGATCACCTGCAGCATCTCATTGAGCAACAAGAGGCGCTTTAGAAAAACATTCAAAGCATGAAGGTCGAGAACTAGACGCAGACTGACGACGGTCACAGGGGTCACAGATTACATTGTGATTACATTCAGTGAATCCTCAAATGACGCATCAGAAGGATCATTCAAGAGGAATGAGATTAAAACAAAGTTTTTTGATTTTTTACAGTCACATCCCCCTCAGCAACACGCATTTAAGTGACCACTTCCTGTTAAAAATCTATATAAACAAACACTTTTATGTGCTTTTTGGGCTTCTGAGTTCAATTCTCTCACATTTATGCATCACTAACACGTTTTTAAGTTTGTTTTCAGGCTTTGTGTACAAAACGTTTGTCATTAAAAGCAAGTTGACAGTTAAACCTGTTGAACTTTGACCAATCAGCCATTTCAGATTTGGTAGTGACTTATGGGTAACATACTTTTTAATTTAGAAAGATTCCAACAATTTTTCATTGAATAGAAATTATGAAACAGTTTTTGTGTCCGGACAGAGTTTGATGAAACGAAATCTTTCCTTTATCAGAATAGAGCTGTAAAATAAAAAGGCTGGAAATAGATTCACCAGATTTGAACAACTTCAACATTTATCACCAAACCTCTTCCAGCTGTTGGTGGAGGACATGTGCTGGTAAACAGTAGAATTAGAAGAAGCCCCTCCCTCCTAGTGCAGAGTAAACATCAGATGATGAAAGTGCGTTCAAGAATTCCCATTTATCTCATTCTTAAAAGCGCGTCTCATGATCGCTGTGAATGAAGCATCAAAGACCTGCAGTTCTGCAGAAGAAGAATTTTTACAACATTTTCAAAAGAACTCCTTCAAAAACACATCAGAACATGAAAGTGTGAGCACAGACTAGAGAGGAAAAGCAGAGAAAGAAGGAGAGTTTTGCTGAAGAATTGTTTCACTGTTTATGTACAAACACAGACGGGTTCTTTAGAAGCTCCAGAACTGGATCAGCTGAAACACTGACACTAACAGCAGAACCATCAGCAGCTCCTCTGCAGGACCACATTCAGACATTTTGGGCCCCGTGGATCCTCATGTGTTTCAAGGTCCCTCTACAGTTTAGAGATTTCAGGAAATGCTTTCAAAGGAGAACTAAAGACTTTCAACTGTTTTTCTGCACAACCTGCTTTTTCCAGTCAGGATGAAGAGAGAAAAGAGAGTTTAGCTCTGATTCATGCTTTTATTTTGGTGAACATCTTTGAGTTTCTGCAGAGAAACTTCCTGCTTACCTGGATTTTTCTACACTTCCAATAGTTTGTTTTTCTTTTCTGTCCTTCAGTCTTCATCTGAATCTGTGTTGAACTTCATGGAAACTTCAGCAGTTCAAGTAGAAACATTGATGCTGTCACAGCTGTGGAAATCTGATCTCTAACTGAAGATTCCCACTTAAATCCAGAACGATCTGTTGACTTTGATTCTTCAGATCCTTGTTGTGTCTGTGACCATGAGATACAAATAATACATTTTTCTGTCATTTCTCTCACATCAAATCTGTTGTTAACTATCTTCAAGGGCCTGTATCATGAAACATCAACTTTTAGAGCTTTTAGGATTATTATAATGTTAAATCCTCTACAAGGAATCCCAAAGTGGTAATTTGATCCATTTACACATTTCTGAACATTTCTTT
Organism: Oryzias celebensis; assembly: GCA_014656515.1. Lineage (NCBI taxonomy): Eukaryota > Metazoa > Chordata > Actinopteri > Beloniformes > Adrianichthyidae > Oryzias > Oryzias celebensis. The sequence continues at coordinate 910,103 of BNCR01000002.1, forward strand.
AAAAACCTGCTTTTGGAGCACCAGTCCCTCCCAATCCACAAAAAAGAGTGGGTCCTCACAATGTGATGTCGATAAGTAACAACTAAGTAGCAGATCATCAAAAGTTTGGATTTTGTTTGTTTTTGTGGGAAAAATACTGGCTCACTGCTGAGGCGGGTTCTATGATGATATCATGACATTGAAGGCGCCCACAAGAAGTGAAAGGTGGAGCCTCATAGATCGAATTGTCTTCCTTCTGGGTAGAAAAATTACCTTGTTAGAAAAACTCATACAGTTGGTACGGAAAGTATTCAGACTCCCTTCAATTTTTCACTGTTTTTTTATTGCAGCCATTTGCTAAAATCATTGAAATTCATTTTTTCCAAATTTTTGTAATCACAGCACCTCATAATGACAAAAGAGTCAAAGAATTTTTGACATTTTTGCAGATTTATTTAAAAAGAAAAACTGAAATATCACAAGGTTGTAAGTATTCAGACCCTTTGCTGTGACACTCATATTTAACTCAGGTGATGTGCATTTCTTCTGACCATCCTTGAGATGGTTCTACTCCTTCATTTAAGTCCAGCTGTGTTTGATTCTACTAATTGGACTTGATTAGGAAATCCACACACGAGTCTATATAAGACCTTCCAGCTCACAGTGCATGTCAGAGCAAATGAGAATCATGAGGTCAAAGGAACTGCCTGAAGAGCTCAGAGACAGAACTGTGGCAAAGCACAGATCTGGCCAAGGTTACAAAAAATCTGCTGCACTTAAGGTTCCTGAGAGCACAGTGGCCTCCATAATCCTTAAAAGGAAGATGTTCAGGATGACCAGAACCCTTCCTAGAGCTGTCCGTCGGGCCAAACTGAGCTATCGGGGGAAGAAGACGGAGGTAAAGAAGAACCCAAAGATCACTGTGGCTGAGCTCTAGAGATGCAGTCGGGAGGAAGTTGTAGAAAGTCAACCATCACTGCAGCCCTCCATCAGTCGGGGCTTAATGGCAGAATGGCCCAACGGAAGCCTCTCCTCAGTGCAAAACCATGGAAGCACAAATGGAGTTTGCTAAAAAAAACACCTGAAGGACTCCAAGATGATGAGAAATAAGATTCTCTGATGAGACCAAGATAGAACTTTTTGGCTTTAATTCTAAGTGGTATATGTGGAGAAAACCAGGCACAGCTCATCACCTGTACAATACAGTCCCAACAGTGAAGCATGGTGGTGGCAGCATCATGCTGTGGGGGTGTTTTTCAGATGCAGCGACAGGACAACTTGTTGCAGTTGACGGAAAGATGAATACAGTAAAGTACAGGGATATCGTGGACCAAAACCTTCTCCAGGGTGCTGAGGACCTCAGACTGTGTCGAGGTCGAGACTGGCCTAAAATTATTATGATACAGGTCCTTAAACTAGTTCAGCAGCAGTTCTGGTCATGAAGGTTCTTCAAACTCAGATGTTCCTTCAGGCAGAACAACAACAGCAGAGAAATCAAATCCTGACAAAAATGTTCTTCATCCTTCAGAAGACAGAATCAAATCTCTTTGGAAGTTCTTTTTTCTGAGTCTTTAGCAGCATCAAAACATGCTCCATTCCTGCAGATCCTCCAGGACAACATTCCAATCTTCTTCTAGCAACAGTCAGTGACTTGAACTGATGCTGAGACTTTGGACCTTTACTCAAACTGTCTTCTTCCTGCTGAGTCAGAAAAGTTTCAATCTTCACTTTCAGTTCAATCAGTGAATCTTTATGGAAGAACTCAGTTCATGTTTAGAAAAGAACTTTATACTTACAAACTGATAAAAATAGAGACTTAGAGAATCTTAACGGGCTGCACGGTGGCGCAGTGGTTAGCGCTCTTGCCTCACAGCAAGAAGGTTCCTGGTTCAAGTCCCGGCTGGGGGACTTGAAGTAGTGTCAACGATGGGGACCTTTCTGTGTGGAGTTTGCATGTTCTCCCCGTGCATGTGTGGGTTTTCTCCGGGGACTCCGGCTTCCTCCCACCATCCAAAAACATGCTTCATAGGTTAATTGGTCACTCTAAATTCTCCCTAGGTGTGGATGTGAGTGTGCGTGAGTGTGTGATTGTGGCCCCTGCGACAGACTGGCGACCAGTCCAGGGGTGTCCCCTGCCTTCGCCCATGAGTGGCCGGGTTAGGCTCCGGCAGCCCCGTGACCCCGAAAGGGATAAAGCGGTTCAGAAAATGAATGAATGAATGACTTAGAGAATCTAGAAAAGCTCCACAGCGGTAAAATGGTAAATACTTTTATAACACATTTCTACCTTCATTGAAGGCCCAAAGCGCTTTACAATCACGGTACCGTTCACACATTGATGGCGGCTCCGCTGCCAAACACTGGCGCCAACCTTCCATCACAAGCAATGTGGGGTTCAGTGTCTTGCCCAAGGACACTTCAACACATAGCAGGGCAAAAGTGGGAATTGAACCTGCAATGACCTGATAAGAGGAAGACCACCCTACCACTGCACCACACCCCCATCCATGAAAACTGATGATTGTTTTCTATTTTTACACCGATTGACTTGATTGTGTGACAATGATTGATATGAAACTGATCTGTTTCAATCCTGATCTTGTAAATCTGGATAAACTCTGTTTACTTGCTGGAACTCCAGCTGCATCACTGCTCCTGAACACACTTTTCTGTCTGATTTCAGGTTAATGAACTGCAGTTTGTCAGAGATCAGCTGTGAAGTTCTGGGCTCAGTTCTGAAGAACAACCCGTCCAATCTGACAGAACTGGACCTGAACAGGAACAAAATCCAGGATTCAGGATTTCTTCATCTGTGTGGTTTTCTGGAGAGTCCAGACTGCAGACTGCAGACTCTGAGGTCAGTAAATGAACTGAACTCCCTGAAGGATGAGAAGAACGGATCAGATGAAGAACTTTCTGATGTTTCTCTAGATTTTCTGAACATGTGTCATTTCACTGCTGCAAAGCTGGATCACAGCTTGGAGTCATTTCAGCGTCTGATGAATTTCTCTACAAACTTTTCTTCACCTCCTGTTCTTTTCCTAAAAGAAAAGAGGAAAAGGAGACAGAAGGAAATGTTTCCACCAAGCTGATGTCTCTCCTTTTTTCTGATTATTATGACTTCCTGCTGCTGCTTCAAAACAGATTTACTTCCATGAATCTGGAAATGACTGAAGGAAAACAAAGATTTCCAAACTCAATCAGATCATTTTGTTTGATTCTTGTCTCCAAAATATCTTCATGTTTTGGTTCTAAAAGGTGAAACAATGAGGAGAATTTTTCCAAACAGAAACACTCTAGAGTTCAGATGAAGTCCACATACAGACTAAATCAGTGTTAAAATGACATTCTATGGAAAAAGAATCTCTGTAATGTTGTCTTTATGGAATTTTTATGAATCAGAAACAACTTCTACAAATCAACAACTTTGTTTCATCAAACATTCATCTGTAAAATATTTGCCGATTTTTTTCAGGCTTTTTAAATTGAAAACAGATTTATCAGAAACCAGATGCTTAAAAATCTTAAACATCAACTTTGGCCCGTCTGGATCAGTCCATGAAAATCTTGTCTGATATGAAACTGATCTGTTTCAATCCTGATCTTGTAAATCTGGATAAACTCTGTTTACTTGCTGGAACTCCAGCTGCATCACTGCTCCTGAACACACTTTTCTGTCTGATTTCAGGTTGAAGGACTGCAGTTTGTCAGAGATCAGCTGTGAAGTTCTGGGCTCAGCTCTGAAGAACAACCCGTCCAATCTGACAGAACTGGACCTGAGCAGGAACAAAATCCAGGATTCAGGATTTCTTGATCTGTGTGGTTTTCTGGAGAGTCCAGACTGCAGACTGCAGACTCTGAGGTCAGTAAATGAACTGAACTCCCTGAAGGATGAGAAGAACGGATCAGATGAAGAACTTTCTGATGTTTCACTAGATTTTCTGAACATGTGTCATTTCACTGCTGCAAAGCTGGATCACAGCTTGGAGTCATTTCAGCGTCTGATGAATTTCTCTACAAACTTTTCTTCACCTCCTGACCTTTTCCTAAAAGAAAAGAGGAAAAGGAGACAGAAGGGAATGTTTCCACCGAGCTGATGTCTCTCCTTTTTTCTGCTTTTTATGACTTCCTGCTTCTGCTTCAAAACAGATTTACTTCCATGAGTCTGGAAATGATTGAAGGAAAACAAAGATTTCCAAACTCAATCAGATCACTTTGTTTGATTCTTGTCTCCAAAATATCTTCATGTTTTGGTTCTAAAAGGTGAAACAATGAGGAGGATTTTTCCAAACAGAAACACTCTAGAGTTCAGATGAAGTCCACATACAGACTAAATCAGTGTTACAATGACATTCTATGGAAAAAGAATCTCTGTAATGTTGTCTTTATGGAATTTTTATGAATCAGAAACAACTTCTACAAATCAACAACTTTGTTTCATCAAACATTCATCTGTAAAATATTTACTGATTTTTTTTTTCAGACTTTTTAAAATGAAAACAGATTTATCAGAAACCAGATGCTTAAAAATCTTAAACACCAACTTTGGCCCGTCTGGATCAGTCCATGAAAATCTTGTCTGATATGAAACTGATCTGTTTCAATCCTGATCTTGTAAATCTGGATAAACTCTGTTTACTTGCTGGAACTCCAGCTGCATCACTGCTCCTGAACACACTTTTCTGTCTGATTTCAGGTTGTGGGACTGCAGTTTGTCAGAGATCAGCTGTGAAGTTCTGGGCTCAGTTCTGAAGAACAACCCGTCCAATCTGACAGAACTGGACCTGAGCTGGAACAAAATCCAGGATTCAGGATTTCTTCATCTGCGTGGTTTTCTGGAGAGTCCAGACTGCAGACTGCAGACTCTGAGGTCAGTAAATGAACTCCCTGAAGGATGAGAAGAACGGATCAGATGAAGAACTTTCTGATGTTTCACTAGATTTTCTGAACGTGTCATTTCACTGCTGCAAAGCTGGATCACAGCTTGGAGTCAGTTCAGCGTCTGATGAATTTCTCTACAAACTTTTCTTCAACTCCTGACCTTTTCCTAAAAGAAAAGGAGACAGAAATGTTTCCCTCAAGCTGATGTCTCTCCTTTTTTCTGCTTTTATAACTTCCTGCTGCTGCTTCAAAACAGATGTACTTCCATGAATCTGGAAATGATTGAAGGAAAACAAAGAATTCCAAACTCAACAATAGAACAGTTGTTCTCATAGGTAATGTATGTGCTGCCAAACGTAGAGCGTCTGAGCAGCTTGGATGTTCATTTGGATCATTGTGTCGGGGATGAAATGTGCAAACTCAGCAGCGTCCACTAATATTGTTCTTTCAGTGAGTCAGAACACATTAATCTTTCTGCTGAGTCAGCAAAGTTTCAATCTTCACTTTCAGTCTCATCAGTGATTCTTTGTGGAAGAACTCAGTTCAGGTTTAGAGAATCTAGAAAACACCTGCAGCCATCTTTGAAAAAACTGATGATTGTTTTTTTATTTTTACACCAAATGACTTGATTGTGTGACAATGATTGATATGAAACTGATCGGTTTCAATCCTGATCTTGTAAATCTGGATAAACTCTGTTTACTTGCTGGAACTCCAGCTGCATCACTGCTCCTGAACACACTTTTCTGTCTGATTTCAGGTTGATGAACTGCAGTTTGTCAAAGATCAGCTGTGAAGTTCTGGGCTCAGCTCTGAAGAACAACCCGTCCAATCTGACAGAACTGGACCTGAGCAGGAACAATATCCAGGATTCAGGATTTCTTCATCTGCGTGGTTTTCTGGAGAGTCCAGACTGCAGACTGCAGACTCTGAGGTCAGTAAATGAACTGAACTCCCTGAAGGATGAGAAGAACGGATCAGATGAAGAACTTTCTGATGTTTCACTAGATTTTCTGAACATGTGTCATTTCACTGCTGCAAAGCTGGATCACAGCTTGGAGTCAGTTCAGCGTCTGATGAATTTCTCTACAAACTTTTCTTCACCTCCTGACCTTTTCCTAAAAGAAAAGAGGAAAAGGAGACAGAAGGGAATGTTTCCACCGAGCTGATGTCTCTCCTTTTTTCTGATTATTATGACTTCCTGCTGCTGCTTCAAAACAGATTTACTTCCATGAATCTTGAAATGATTGAAGGAAAACAAAGATTTCCAAACTCAATCAGATCACTTTGATTCTTGTCTCCAAAATATCTTCATGTTTTGGTTCTAAAAGGTGAAACAATGAGGAGGATTTTTCCAAACAGAAACACTCTAGAGTTCAGATGAAGTCCACATACAGACTAAACCAGTGTTACAATGACATTCTATGGAAAAAGAATCTCTGTAATGTTGTCTTTATGGAATTTTTATGAATCAGAAACAACTTCTACAAATCAACAACTTTGTTTCATCAAACATTCATCTGTAAAATATTTACTGATTTTTTTCAGACATTTTAAATTGAAAACAGATTTATCAGAAACCAGATGCTTAAAAATCTTAAACACCAACTTTGGCCCATCTAGATCAGTCCATGAAAATCTTGTCTGATATGAAACTGATCTGTTTCAATCCTGATCTTGTAAATCTGGATAAACTCTGTTTACTTGCTGGAACTCCAGCTGCATCACTGCTCCTGAACACACTTTTCTGTCTGATTTCAGGTTGGAAAAATGCAGTTTGTCAGAGATCAGCTGTGAAGTTCTGGGCTCAGTTCTGAAGAACAACCTGTCCAATCTGACAGAACTGGACCTGAGCTGGAACAAAATCCAGGATTCAGGATTTCTTCATCTGCGTGGTTTTCTGGAGAGTCCAGACTGCAGACTGCAGACTCTGAGGTCAGTAAATGAACTCCCTGAAGGATGAGAAGAACGGATCAGATGAAGAACTTTCTGATGTTTCACTAGATTTTCTGAACATGTGTCATTTCACTGCTGCAAAGCTGGATCACAGCTTGGAGTCAGTTCAGCGTCTGATGAATTTCTCTACAAGCTTTTCTTCACCTCCTGACCTTTTCCTAAAAAAAAAGAGGAAAAGGAGACAGAAAGGAATGTTTCCCTCAAGCTGATGTCTCTCCTTTTTTCTGCTTTTATAACTTCCTGCTGCTGCTTCAAAACAGATTTACTTCCATGAATCTGGAAATGACTGAAGGAAAAGAAAGATTTCCAAACTCAATAATAGAACAGTTGTTCTCATAGGTAATGTATGTGCTGCCAAACGTAGAGCGTCTGAGCAGCTTGGATGTTCATTTGGATCATTGTGTCGGGGATGAAATGTGCAAACTCAGCAGCGTCCACTAATATTGTTCTTTCAGTGAGTCAGAACACATTAGTCTTTCTGCTGAGTCAGCAAAGTTTCAATCTTCACTTTCAGTCTCATCAGTGATTCTTTCTGGAAAACTCAGTTCAGGTTTAGAGAATCTAGAAAAAACCTGCAGCCATGTTTGAAAAAACTGTTGATTGTTTTTTTATTTTTACACCAAATGACTTGATTGTGTGACAATGATTGATATGAAACTGATCTGTTTCAATCCTGATCTTGTAAATCTGGATAAACTCTGTTTACTTGCTGGAACTCCAGCTGTCATCACTGCTCCTGAACACACTTTTCTGTCTGATTTCAGGTTGAAGAACTGCAGTTTGTCAGAGATCAGCTGTAAAGTTCTGGGCTCAGCTCTGAAGAACAACCCGTCCAATCTGACAGAACTGGACCTGAGCTGGAACAAAATCCAGGATTCAGGATTTCTTCATCGGTGTGGTTTTCTGGAGAGTCCAGACTGCAGACTGCAGACTCTGAGGTCAGTAAATGAACTCCCTGAAGGATGAGAAGAACGGATCAGATGAAGAACTTTCTGATGTTTCACTAGATTTTCTGAACATGTGTCATTTCACTGCTGCAAAGCTGGATCACAGCTTGGAGTCAGTTCAGCGTCTGATGAATTTCTCTACAAACTTTTCTTCACCTCCTGACCTTTTCCTAAAAGAAAAGAGGAAAAGGAGACAGAAGGGAATGTTTCCACCGAGCTGATGTCTCTCCTTTTTTCTGATTATTATGACTTCCTGCTGCTGCTTCAAAACAGATTTACTTCCATGAATCTGGAAATGACTGAAGGAAAACAAAGATTTCCAAACTCAACAATAGAACAGTTGTTCTCATAGGTAATGTATGTGCTGCCAAACGTAGAGCGTCTGAGCAGCTTGGATGTTCATTTGGATCATTGTGTCGGGGATGAAATGTGCAAACTCAGCAGCGTCCACTAATATTGTTCTTTCAGTGAGTCAGAACACATTAATCTTTCTGCTGAGTCAGCAAAGTTTCAATCTTCACTTTCAGTCTCATCAGTGATTCTTTCTGGAAGAATTCAGTTCAGGTTTAGAGAATCTAGAAAACACCTGCAGCCATGTTTGAAAAAACTGATGATTGTTTTTTTATTTTTACACCAAATGACTTGATTGTGTGACAATGATTGATATGAAACTGATCGGTTTCAATCCTGATCTTGTAAATCTGGATAAACTCTGTTTACTTGCTGGAACTCCAGCTGCATCACTGCTCCTGAACACACTTTTCTGTCTGATTTCAGGTTGGAGAAATGCAGTTTGTCAGAGATCAGCTGTAAAGTTCTGGGCTCAGCTCTGAAGAACAACCCGTCCAATCTGACAGAACTGGACCTGAGCAGGAACAAAATCCAGGATTCAGGATTTCTTCATCTGCGTGGTTTTCTGGAGAGTCCAGACTGCAGACTGCAGACTCTGAGGTCAGTAAATGAACTGAACTCCCTGAAGGATGAGAAGAACGGATCAGATGAAGAACTTTCTGATGTTTCACTAGATTTTCTGAACATGTGTCATTTCACTGCTGCAAAGCTGGATCACAGCTTGGAGTCACTTCAGCGTCTGAAGAATTTCTCTATAAACTTTTCCCTCCGTCCCTCAGCCTTTTCAAAAGAATCTGATGGTCAACTGTGTCAAATGCTGATGACAGATCTAATAAAACCAGAACAGTATATTAGAATCAGCAGACATCAAGATGTCACTGGACACTTTCAGCAGGGCTGTTTCTGTGGAGGGATGTTTATGAAAACCTGACTGAAAAGGATCATAGATACTGCTTTTATCCAAGAAATCAGATAATTGTTCAGCGACCACTTTTTCAAAGATTTTTCAAAGACATGGAAGCTTTGAGATCGGTCTATAATTATTGAAATCAGATGGGTCCAAATTAGACTGTTTCAGTAAAGACTCCACTATAGCATGTTTAAATTGGTTAGGAAACACACCAGTGTATAGTGAAAGGTTGATCATGTCAGTGATACTCTGGCCAATAACATCAAACACCTTTAAGAAGAGTTTAGAAGGAATCACATCAGATGCACAAGAAGAAGGTTTCATCTTCGTCAACAAAGCTGATGTATCCTCAAGGGTGACAGGCTGAAAAGCTGACCATTTGTGTGAAACAGGCTCCACTGCAGCACAATCATCACAACAGGGAGTTGGTCTTTGATCTGCTTTGTTTTGTTTGCAAAGAACTTGAGAAATTCATTGCTGTCCGCTTTGCAGGACACAGGGGTTACTGGAGCTGCAGGACAAACAATAGAATTGATGGTGTCAAACAAAACTTAGGGACTCTTCTTATTAAGGGATATCAGCTGGCGAAAGTAGTCAGATTTGGCTTCTTTCACCATATTGTTATATGACAAAATGAGATCCCTAAGGTGTAGCCTGTGGACCATGAGATTGGTGGATTTCAAAAGACGCTCAGTTTGACCACACTGTCTCTTTAAATTTTGAATTGTTTCATTAATCCAGGGATGCACTTTTTTCCCTGATACGTTGGCTTTGACAGGAGCCCCTTGATCCAGAATTCTGACACAGTGATCACTAAAACAATCAGTTTGTTCACATCGAGACATTCTTCAAATAAATGGGGATCAAACAGAGCAGAGAATTGTTCAGTAGTGTTGGAAGTCATGATTCGCCTTTGAGACATAATGCTTGAAGAAACAGGTTCAGAAGTGACATTTCACTCAAAGAAAACACCACTATGATCACTCATATGCACATCCTCTACAGCTATGTTAGCAATGCTCAGTCCAAGAGAAAAAACGAAGTCCAGAGTGTGACCCTTCTGATGGGAGGGGTCAGAGACATGCTGCTCAAAATTACAAGTTTCAGTCAAAGTTAAAAATTCCATTGCAAAACATAATGAGCGATCATTTACATGAAGGTTAAAATCCCCAACTATTAAAACCTTTTCCAGCTGATGGCAGCGGCGAGGTCAGGCCGCTGTCAGCTTCCTGAAGGGGAATCGAGCGCAGACATCTTGTGCGTTTCCCAAAACGCAGGTCCGGGCTGGTAAATCCCAACTGTAAGGCTCGTCTGCACTTTACTTGGAGTCCAGCCCTAAGGCCTCTCTTCCTCTGCTTTCTCCTTCTTCCTGGAGGTCGAGGCAGCAACAGGACGTCCAACGAACCCGGCGCGCAAACCAGTGGTGGAGGAAAAGTTTGTTTGTAGCCATCCCATGTCTGACAGAGAAACTCCATTTGGTCTTTGACGCCAAGAAGAAAGTCACGACCATAAGTCCGCAAAGCAGAAACATATCCATTCGTCGATCGGGCTGATATGATCACATATGTTGTCAAAATAATCACAATTAGTCCACAAAGTAGGAGCGGAGCAGAGGCAATGCCGAACACAGGCGCCATCTTGAATTAGTCTTTCTGCTGAGTCAGCAAAGTTTCAATCTTCACTTTCAGTCTCATCAGTGATTCTTTCTGGAAGAACTCAGTTCAGGTTTAGAGAATCTAGAAAAAACCTGCAGCCATGTTTGAAAAAACTGATGATTGTTTTCTATTTTTACACAGATTGACTTGATTGTGTGACAATGATTGATATGAAACTGATCTGTTTCAATCCTGATCTTGTAAATCTGGATAAACTCTGTTTACTTGCTGGAACTCCAGCTGCATCACTGCTCCTGAACACACTTTTCTGTCTGATTTCAGGTTGTGGGACTGCAGTTTGTCAGGGATCAGCTGTGAAGTTCTGGGCTCAGTTCTGAAGAACAACCCGTCCAATCTGACAGAACTGGACCTGAGCTGGAATAACCTTCAGTCTTCAGATGTTCAGCGGCTCCAGGATCTGGTGAAGAGTCCAAACTCCAAACTGCAGACTCTGAGGTCAGTAGAGGGTTGGAGTCAGTCCAGCTGCTTCCAGATGTTTTGTCCTAAAGTTAGTCTGAGAGCAAAGATGCAGAGTTTCCTGTGAAGCTGCAGCTTCTCAGTGAAGCTCTGAGGAGAATGATGACAGGCTTCAGGACAACAGTCAGCCAATCAGAGCAGCAGAAGCTCCAACAGGTGAAGATGACAGGAAGCTGCTGCTCTGAACAGAACTGAAGCTCCTGCTGCTCTTTCTGCTGCTGTGCTGCATCACTGACTGACACACCAGGATCAGGAGACACTCCTTCATCTCTGTGTTTCTGATTTCTATTTGCAGGTGGGAGGGCTAGTGAGTCTGATGTTCCTCCTGATGGAGCATCATCATCATCATCATCATCATTCTGTCAGCTGACGTCTGTGTTTCTCTGTACATTTTCATGAGGGAGCAGCTGTGAGCATTTCTGCACTAAAGTCAGTTGATCAAACAAAGCAACAAATATTGATCAATCATTGATCAGATTTCTCCTCATCTGTCCTGAAACTGTTTCTCTGAATGATCTGTGTTGGTGATTCATCAGATTCAGACATGATGGTTTCTTGCAGAAGCTCAGAAGTCTTTTCTCATGTTTCTTGGACTCCTGCACCTCTCTGTACCACAGAGTGGACCAGCATTCTCTGAACATCCTTCAGCTGGTCCAGAAAGCAGCAGCATGGCTGTTGACCAAAGAAAGTCCACCTTCCAGCAGTTCTGGCCTCATGATTCTCCATCTGTGTGCAGTTCAGCTTTTAGTTCTTCTTTTCATCTTTGATCTTTATTCTGTTGTATCATGTAACTAAAGTAACCATGGTAACCGTTCTTCTCTCTACTTTGAGTTCTGGAGCAGAAATCTCATCTGATCTCAGTTTGTGAACAGAAGTCTCTTAGTTGAATCATTTTTATATCATCTCTGTTCTGTTAATTATCAAGTATTGATTCATGCAGTTTGAAAGAGTTTTGGTTTTATTGATGTTTTCCAAAGTTTTATGATCAAACTTCCTTTTTCTTTGGTGTTTTCTGGGTAAAACTCTGTTCTTTTTCATTGTGTCAGAGAAGTTTCCTCTAAATCCAGTTGAATCTCATCATTTTCTAGAATGTCTGAAACTTGTAGAAACTTTCTGATCATAAAGCCTGTTTTCTACAGAGGACATAATTCATTTGTTGTTTTACAGTATTTTCATCTTTAAACCAATAACAGTGAGGTTTACTAAGCTAATGTGGTTCATTTTTGCTGTAAATATTTTTTCCAGGTGAATAGTGTTGTGAACAGTTACAAATATACAGTATAAAGTAAATAATCTACGTTTTGATTTTTTTTTTAATTCTTGTTTTCAAAAGGCCTTGCTTAGTGTTTAAGGTTGTCTTCACTTTACGCAACACTGGGAAGCACTTCCAAAGTAATCCGTCACAATGAAAACATGTTCACAACTTTTGACTTGATTGCTCAAAGGTTCTGTAGTCATCCATACTTGTACATGGAACCCGTGGCAAGTCCCCCAACTAGTAGGATACAAAGTGCAAAGTTTTTTCCCCAACATTCATTAAAGACTTTCAGACAACTTTTCAAATTGTTGATGTCCTTGTGTGTACCTTTATGCATTATATTGAGCTGCATTGTCGGTTCAAACAGAACTGTCTTGAAGACTTTAATCCAGTCGGAGTCAAAGGTGTTTTCTGCCTGTAACACAATTTCATCCTGACTTAAAGTTTGAACTTTACAATTCAGTCTCCACAATTGTTTTGCCATCCACTATCTTGTAAATCTTTGTGATTATTTTCTTGTTTTCACTTCAATTAATGCTCACAATTAATCAATCAAAGTACAAACATGCAAGCGGCTTTAAAGACTATCCTATCCACTCTGCACATTGACACTTAATGTAAACACTCCAACCACAGACTGCTGCTTCAACTATCAATTATTCTGTTTTGCATTTCTAGCTGAGGAACACAACACAAGAATACACTTGATATCAGAGTGATCATACAGGATTTAGTGTAGTTCTAGGTTTTCTTTGCACCACTGAATCCATGGAGCCATCAATCTCTCAAAAGGGGATTTCATTGCTGAAAGACTCCTCAGACCGTACGTACATTTATTTACCAATGAATCCCAGGGGTTCCAGCAGTGTCGGAGTATTGCCAATCCGGCTCGGAGGACCAAGTTATGTCAGGAAACCTTTTCTGAAAACGGACTGTAAAGAAATGCTGCTAGTTTGTATCCAGTTTTCCACACATACAAAAAGATTCAATAAGACTCAAGAGGCAAAAATGTCTCTTTTGGCTTTTTACTTGCAAGCACCAGACACACCACACACAATAGTTCTATTCAATCTGCACACTGAAGGTGCATTGGAAAAACACAGTCAGTTATAGTATTTTGGAATTACATACAAGAGTTCAGCCTCTCCTCAAAGCTGCATTCTGTGGCCTTCAGTTCCAAGAAAAGTGAGGTCAGAGCAGCTTTGTTTTGAAGCTGATCCAAGTGGGTGCAGACTTCACTGAAATATATATATTATATTAAAAAACAGAAGATATCATGTTCAACAATTCTATCAAATACAAGACTTAAATGATAATAATACCAGTAAAAGAAAACATGAAAAAAGAATCAGAATTTTTATTAACTATGATTTGGTATGATTATTTAAACATACAAAGATTTAGTATAAATGAAAACATTTTGCACAACCCAAACAAGTGGAGATGTGTCTGATCCAGAAGAAATTTCAACAAGAAATTCAACAAGAACTGTCAGACAGCCTTCCTTCCTTTACAAGAAAAGAAGATGAGCACCACGGTGCTTAAAGGAAATCAAGCTCTTGTTTTCGACAGGTTTTGTTTTTATTTTTATTTTCTAAAGGGATAAAATATTTTGATCTTTATGTTCTGTATTAAATTACAGCCTCTATTTAAAAAATGAAAGAAAAACACGTTTCCACAAAATTTCACCTCCCTTATTTTTTCTCCACAAGACTTCGGCTGTGAGTTTTCCTTTGATTTTTTTTGTTAAAAAATGTCACTGAAATTATTAATCACATTCTTTACAAGAAAAAAAGCTTTTCTCCTGAATGAGTTTTCATGTGTGTTTTAAGATTACATTTTGTACTAAAACATTTATCACATTCTTCACAAGAAAAGGGCTTCTCACCTGTATGAGTCCTCATGTGTGTTTTGAGATTATATATTTGAGTAAAACTTGCATCACATTCTTCACACGAAAAAGGCTTTTCGCCTGTATGGATTCTCATGTGTGTTTTGAGAGTAGATATTTGACAAAAACTTGTACCACATTCTTTACAAGAAAAAGGCTTCTCTCCTGTGTGAGTTCTCATGTGTCTTTTAAGACAAGATATTTCACTAAAACTTGCATCGCATTCTTTACAAGAAAAGGGCTTTTCTCCAGTGTGGATTTTCATGTGTCGTCTGAGATGAGCTATTTGATTAAAACTTGTGTCACATTCTTTACAAGAAAAAGGCTTTTCTCCCGTATGGATTCTCATGTGTCTTTCAAGATTAGCTATTTGATTAAAACTTGTATCACACTCTTTACAAGAAAAGGGCTTTTCACCTGTATGGATTCTCATGTGTCTTTCGAGATGACCTATTTGATTAAAACTTGTACCACAGTCTTTACAAGAAAAAGGCTTCTCTCCTGTATGGATTCTCGTGTGTGTTTTGAGAGTAGATATCTGATTAAAACTTTTGCCACATTCTTTACAACAAAAAGGTTTCTCACCTGTGTGAGTCCTCATGTGTGTTTTGAGACTAGATACACAACTAAAACTTTTGTCACATTCTTTACAACTAGATAGCTTCTCCTCTGTATGGATTATCATGTGTTTTTTGAGACTAGATACACAACTTAAACTTTTATTACACTCTTTACAAAAAAAAAGCTTCATACCTGTGTGTGTATTCATGTGTGATTTGAGATGAGATATACGACTAAAACTTTTATCACATTCTTTACAAGCAAAAGACTTCTCTCCTGTGTGAGTTCTCATATGAATTCTGAACTTAGACTTATTAACAAAAGCTTTGCCACATTTTTCACAGACATAACGTCTGTCATCAGACTCAGATTCCATGATAGACACTTTGTGTGCAATTTTTGTATTTTTACCAGACTTTATAAAGGAACGTCTCTTTTCTCTTAGGGATTGTTTCAAAGTTGACTTTCTGGGTTTTTTTCTACCATCAGAGTCACACTGACTTTCTGACATGTAAAAGCTGTCCACATTTTGGACTTGACTTCTGTCTCTTCTCTTCCTCTGATCTCTGTTCTGTGGGTCTGTCTCTTCATCTGTAGTTGATGTTGATTCTTCAATTTGGCTTCCTTCTTCATCCTGACTATCAGTTACATTAAAGCTCTGCTCATTGTTTAGAACTGCTTCATTTTGTTCATTTCCATCATAAGTAGGAATCTCCATCAAGTTGTCAGTCTCTTGCTTTAGATTAAGTTGCTCTTCATACTGGCTGATGCAGAAGCCTTCTTGTTCCTCTTCAGCTTGTGGAGGTTCTTGTTCTTCGTGTTCTTCTTTAATCTGTGGAGGTTCTTGTTCCTCTTGTTCTTTAATTTGTTTATTTTCATCATAAGTAGGAATCTCCATCAAGTTGTCAGTCTCTCGCTTCAGATTGTGTTGCTCTTCATACTGGCTGATGCAGAAGCCTTCTTGCTCCTCTTCAGCTTGTGGAGGTTCTTGTTCTTCATGTTCTTCTTTAATCTGTGAAGGTTCTTGTTCCTGTTCCATTCTCAAGTTCCTTTGCTGGTTGCAGAGAACTTTCTCTTCAGTCATCCAATTTTGGGGGAGGACTACAGGGACACAAACACAACAATGAGCCCTTTTATACTTTTGAAGGACTTTGTGTATTGTTAAGCACCAATAAAAATTTAAATAATCTCAATTGGAAGATCTAAACTTTAAAGTTATGTCATTATGTTGTGACATCCTCTCTGTTTGCATTCAACATAATATTTTAGACCCTTCTGGATTTTGCAATAGTTGTTTGTGATTGTTGCAGCCTAAAAGCCCAATTTTGTTGCATCTTTTCACAAAAGATGCAACAAAAGTTACAATATTTTTAATGTTCTTTTAAGCACCTTTAAAATTTTTTAATTTTGTAATAAACTTCACATTCTCATTACCCAACACCTTTTATTGTAATATGTGCATTAGATAAATACCGCATCATCACCATATACAACACTGTTGTGCTTTCATTGAACTTAAATAGAACTGTGAAACTCAAATTGAACTTTTGGTCCTCCCTGCTCACATTAACCTAAATATTTGTGTATTGATTTAAACATACTTTCAAGAAAAATGACATTTAGCAGGAAAAAAACTATAAACTAAACAGAAAAAAACAAATAGGATAGACTAAGCAGTGCATTTCAAAAGCACCACTGGTGCCCTAGGCGAAAATACTTTTTTGCCTAGGGCACCATCCAGTCCAGTGCCAGGCCTGTAGACACATACCCACGAGCATGCACTCAGCTCAACCCTCTCACCCGCACTCAGCGCAAAGACGTATGTATTTACCATTCACGCGGTTTGAAGAGAAAAAGAGAGGATCGCAGGGGCAGCAGTCTAAGCAAAGATGCCCAGACTCTCCTCTCCCCGGCCACTTCCTCCAGCTTCTCTGGGGGGACCCCAAGACGTTCCCAGGCCAGCCAAGAGGCTTAGTCTCTCCAGCGTGTCCTGGGTCTTCCCCGGGGCCTCCGCCCAGTGGGACATACCTGGAACACCTCCCCAGGGAAGTGTCCAGAAGGCATACGAACCAGACGTTCGAGCCACCTCAAATGGCTCCTCTCGATGAGGAGGAGCAGCGGCTCTATGCAAGATCTTCCCGGGTGAACAAGCTTCTCACCCTATCAGTAAGGAAGCGTCCAGCCATTCTACAGAGGAAGCTTATTTTGGCCGCTTGTATCCTGGACCCCGTCCTTTTGGTCATGACCTAGAGCTCATGATCATAGGTGAGGTTGGATTGTAGACCGACCGGTAATTGAGAGTTTTGCTTTCTTTCTCTCTTAACAACCGACCGATACAGCAACCACATAACAGTGGACTTCGCACCAATCCGCCCGTCGATCTCATGCTTCGATCTTCCCTCACTCGTGAACAAGACCCCAAGATACTTAAACTCCTCCACCTGGGGAAGGAGCACTCCACCCACTGAGACAGGGCAAACCATCATTCTTCGGTAAGCCAACAAGACTTGATACGACTCCTTCAACTTGACGGCATCCCTTACTTCCGGTGTCCACCACCGGGTTCAGGGATTGCTGCCACAACAGGCACCAGAGACCTTGCAACCACAGCTCCGCACAGCACCAGAGGCAATGGAGGTGGAGAACATGGTCCATTCAGATTCAATGTCACCAGAGTCCAACCCCTCTCAAGGGACAGCATTTCAGAGCCCAGACTGTGCATAGAGGTGAGCCCAACTATATCTAGCCGGTACCTCTTGACCTCCTGCACAAGCTCAGGCTCCTTCCCTCCCAGTGCGGTGACGTTGCATGTCCACTCCACCGAAGCATTACCCCTCGACTGCCACACAAACCACATTGCACCGGCCCACTGGAGAGGGATCCTTCGGGCTTTACCTGACCGGGGCCTGTGGGAGGAACATTTGATTGACAACTTTTCTTGAGCCCACTTTCAGTAAAAGGAGTGTGGACTACGAGCAAATTCTCTCCTGATTGGCAACTGTAGTTCCCCTAAAAACGTGACTCAGACCGACTCGCATCAATCACCATCGACTAGTTTTAAAATGGTGGCGCATGTAGTAGGAAGCAATGGAGACAGATTTGGCCACATTTTGCGAGAGCCTGAGGTAAGGCGTTTTCTTTTGGTGACGTCAACACCTCGCTTTAACCAGTGATAATATTTAGTCTATGGTCTTGATGCAAACAAAAATCTACAGATGCAGAAAGATCTGGTTTGTTTCTTTGTAATGTTAAGCTCTCTGTGCTGCCAACAGACAGACGACTGTACAGCAGCTTCTAACAGCACCAAGTGCTAGCTCCATGATTAACCCCTGAAGACCAGAGCTCGTCTTAGAAATGCCTTTTTTACTTCTCTAAATTAGCCCCTCTCTAAAAACCCAAAATGTGATGAAGTCTTTAGAGATTGAAAAAAAGAATCCCATAATTTTTAAAATAAATAAATGGTTCTAATGATATCAGCTAGTTGTGAATACTTATTATCATGTTCATGCAACAGAGTCATCATTCATTTTTAAGAATTTTAAATGAAATTGGATGGATATTAAAACTAAAGTCAATAAACGTTCTTGAATGACTCATTATCACCTATATTTAAAAGATAATAGTTTTTTTTTTCCTCTGTACCAGTTGTACTATTTTTAGGCGATTGTTCAAGTTACTTTTCAAAAGTGCTCTGTTTTAGTCTTAAATGATAAAAGACGGTTAATGAAATAAAAATGTGGGACAGCCGGAATCTGTTAATTCAATTCGTTCATTTTTAAATGAACAAATTGTACTTGAACTGAGTGTGTCGCCCGTGACACATTTGGACAAGCGCTATTTGAATTACCGTAATTTCTTAACAGTTTGCTCTATTTGGAAAATTCCGACAGTTTCTGAAAGCTGGGATTGTGTTTTATTCTCAATATTGTGTCATCACGGTAATCTCACCCAGAAGCCCTCAAGCAGCTCCTTTGTTTACCAGAAAGACAGACAGAGAGGAGGAGAGAAACAGAGAGTCATGCAAGCGAAGAGCATTTTTACAACAGCAAATAAAAGAAAAAAAAAAATGACAGCAAGACAACCTTCCAGGGTAATAAAACCTCCATAGAAGTTCAAAGAACAAAAACGCCTGTAAATATTTTACATTTTATGTACTGTTACTGCACATTTAGAGACAAAGATACAGAAATGTTGTAAATAGTTCTATAGTTGTCCAATTTAATCTTTTAATGTGCAAAACCTGTTGTGCTTTTTCACATTGCACTATTTTTCTCACTAAAAACTCTAAAAATCACATTTCAATTATTTGGTTTTTCTTTCTTTTTAAATTGTTATCACTGTTGAGATGGCAACTAAATTGTGAAATAATTATAGATAATGAAAATCCGATGTTTTCTGGGAAAAGGGGCAAAAGTACACATTTACAGGACATTCTCTGACCCTTTTATGGTCAAAATTATGTCCATGCGGACAATTTGAGGCTTAGGTGTAAAAGGGTTAATCGCACACTAAAAACAAATGATTGTCCTCCCCCATACTGAAAGTACTCACACACCGAATGGGATTCGCGCAGCAGAGGAGGTCAGTTTCAATGTAAAGTCAATGTTTTGGACAAGAATAGATGCTCTACGGCGCGAACTGAGCGGCCGATGCAGAGCAGATGTCTGGAAACAGTCTCCAATTGAGCGGCGTGATGCAAATTCAGCAGCAGGCGCTGCAATAGAGTAAAAACATTTAAACTCTGGAGAGGTCACCATGTCTGCGTCAACCAATCAGGGACTCAACTTTGGGCACGTGACAGTTTCAGTGACAACGGTCGAATACACATCCAATACAGTGGATCGGATCTCCTGAACTTCCGTTCATTTGCTTAACATGATGTATTCCTTTCGGGACATGTGCAAATTCTTACATCCATCTCATTTATTTTAAAGATGCAGCGGCCAATGATGCACTTTTGCTTTTATGAACAAATTTACTGTCTTTATACAGGAATTTCAAGAGACCAAAGATGTTATCAGTGTTTTGTTTGCATAAAGAAGCCTCAATGAGCACATTTTTGATGTAATATTTATGTGTGTGTGTGTGTTTTGAAGTACTTTATATATGTTTTTATAAAAATATGTTGTAAAACGATTAAATTTTTTTTTAGCTTTAATCTAGTTAGTTTTCCCTTTTTTTACCCCTCTTTTTACTGACACGAAAAACAATCCGAACTGTGACTCTAAACCCTTTACCGGAACCGAACCGTCTGTTTTGTGATCTCCTACACCATTAATGTTGATATTTTTTGTTCCACGACAGGCGATGTTCTCCAAACACAGGTACTATGCAAAACATCCTACAAACCATTAATTATTTCAATTAAACTGTCACAGTGAAATAAAAATGTATGAGTATTTTTGTTCTGTTATTTGTCCATTTATCGCATGTCATACCATCATCACTGTTTCTAACTAAGATATTGCATATTGTTGATTTTTGCACTGGAATGCGTTCATCATAATCATTTTATTTAAAAAAAAATCCAGTTTACTTTCAGGAATACCAGTGATGTTAACATCTGGGTTATTGATGATGGAAACTGACAGTAAAGCTGATCAATATCAGTGATTGTCGATCACACAGCGCCCGTCCCTCCACACACCATTTCTGCAGACAGAGCTGTGGTTCGCATACACACAAGATGGCGGACCAGACTCCTCCAACAGAAGCAGTCATCGGTCCACTTTCACTTGGACCAGAATGTTCTGGAAGATGAAGCTTCTCTCCTTTGTTGAAGTGACCATACCTATGTGGTGCAGCTGAAGCTGTGGTTTCCAGATGATATCCAGCAGTCTGCGCTGACGACAGAGCTCCTCCTCGTACTGGACGATGGTTCCTTCACAGTGGACGTTGTCTTTACATTCACCACATATTGTCTCATTTACAACACTTTGGAAAATGCTGAGAATTCCGACACGAACCACGTATCCTCCTATCTGTCCAAAAACTTCACAAACGTCCGAACAAAACACCGCTGTCATCTGAGCACAAGCTAACGCTGCTAACAATGCTAACGTCTTGTGCTGTTTACTTCCGGGTCACACGCAGACATTTAATTTTAAAAGAAACGTATTAAATGCTTAACTGGACCTAAATATAGTTCAAAATTATTCCAATATTTTTAAAACTGTTTTAAATCAATAAGTAATTAGTAAAATTAAATCTAATTGAGAAAAATAATACTGTTATTAAGACACATCATCATCTGCAGATCAGGATCAAGTTTCACTTGGACGTTTCTTCTTTGGAGCTTCATTTTCAATCCTCAACAGCTTCGTCAAACCTTTGTTTTGTTGCAGCAGAAAAGTCTGAAAAGTCTTTTTTCAGTGATGATGATTCGAAGGTTCTGAGAAGTTCTGTCTGCAGCTGGATCAGGACTCTGTGGATCTGAACCAACGTCTCTTTTCTGATGTTTTTCTTGAACTAAAACTAAACATCTGGACGAGCTCAGAGTTTCCTCACTGACATTTGACCTTTGACCTGTTTCCTGCTGTCCACGTCTGCTTCCGTGAAGAGAATAATCATCTCCATCTGCTGCAGGAAAGTCTGAATCTGATCCATCAATGATGGAAAACTGCAGATTCAGAGGATTTCTTTCTGCTGTGTTTGACTCTGAGACCTTCATCAGGCTGAAACAGAGAACATTCCTTCATGTCCAGAACCCAGTAGAGCCGCAATTGAAGCAACATCAGAGCAAAAGCAGCAGAAAATGATCAAATCTGTTCAGATGTTCTTTCCTCCATGCAGGCATCAAACTGCACTTCCTATTCCTATTCCAAACTTATTACTACATCCAGTGCACTCATGTATTCTAGTCGTGTGCCTTTTTGTGTGTCTTTTGTCTGTTCTGGGCAAAGAAGCACTGCTGGGTCTTCCACTAGGCAGTATATCTTGTACGTATTGTCCGGCCATAATTTCCCTTGGGATTACTAAAGTACATTGAATTGGACACTCAGCAGAATCAACACCACACAAGGAAGGGATCTGTTCTTAAAACAAAGTAAAAGAGGAAGAGTCACTGATCTGTGCTTCAGCTGCATTCACACAATGAGTGGTGACTCTTCTTCAGATCTTTGAAGAAAGTGAATTTTGTTTCTCTCTTGACCAAATCAAATGAGTCAGAGATGATTTTCTGGAATCAAAGTTGTTGATGAAAAAACATGAACATCATAATGTGACATAATGTGTGTGGAAAGTGTTGCTGCAACACATGAAGGTTTGATTATTTTGTTAGTGAGGTCTGATGGATCAGAACCAGACTTCTGTCAGCTGGAGCTGTAGGTTCTTGCAGACATACAGACATTCAGTCAGAGAAATGACATGAAGATGAAACTATCAGAGATGTTTATTCCAGAGAAGCAGAAATGTCCAAACCTTCACTTCAGCATGAATCCGGATGGAAAACCAGAGCTGTTTGGGTTCACACAGATGTATCTGAGCTGTGTGTTCACACTTTCGTCTTCACAGTTAAGATTGGAAAACAGATCTAGAAACTAGAAAACATGAATCACATCAACACAAGACACAAACAACAGTCTGTTTCTGTATCCGCTACGTTTTTGGGAAAATATGATTCTTCACAAAAAAGTTACTTTTACACAACTGAACAAAATATAAACTGGATTTGCCATTTTTTTGGTCTAAAATAATGACAAAATGTCCACTGTTTACATAAAATTGTGAGACTTAAGCATGCATTCAATTAGACATGGTGGGAGGGTGCTTGGACATCACTACCAGCAAGCAGGAGATCAATTTTGATCAAATCTCCGGTGCTTTTGTAGCTTACACATCCCCAAAATATTTCTAGTGTTGTCATGGTAACACGCAGACTGATACAACATGCAATGTCTCTGCAAAAACTACAACCACAATGGTTTACTAAACAACTTTAAACCCAGAATTAATATTACAAAATCAAAAAAAATAATAAAATCAACCAATAAAAATTGAATAACAAAACTGAAAATAAAATTTACATGAAATGCCAGTAAAAAAATGTACATTTAAACTGGTAAAAGCTGTTCAAGAGAAAAAGATTTAAATGTTGCATTTCCAAACAACACATTTCTTTTCACAGGTAAATCTAAAAGAATTCATTTTGTAAAAAAAAATCCATATTTGTTTTGTTAATCATTTTAAAAGGCGAAACTCATTTTGTAAAATGTATTTACACTGTATCGACCCTTTTTTTGGGATATTAATATCTGTGGCCTAGATGTTGAAAACCTGCCGTGTCATTGGGCTGTAACGTGTATACGAGTAATACAATACTCACGATCTGCTCAAAAAAACTTCAGTACAAATACTTGCAAAGTAGAAGAATGCCCACCACGTGATCTACATAAATATAATAGAGTGTAGTAAAAATACAATTTGAGAACAGTGTATTTAGTGCAGAATAATGCTAGATTTTAAGTTCATTAACTAAAAAAAGCTGAATGCGCAGCGCCACTGTCACAAGTAAATAAATCTTTACAATAAGGCGTCAGTCAAGCTTCCCATTTTTAAAGTGAAACTATTGAACGTTTCTTTTTTGTTAGATAAAAAGACAGAAGTTCCGCTTACTGGCATAAGTTCTGAAAAAAATAATTTGCTTTCCCGGCGGGTGGACTTGAAACAGTGTCACCAATGAGGGACGTTTCTGTGTGGAGTTAGCATGTTCTCCCCGTGCAAACGTGGTTTTCTCCGGGGACTCCGGCTTCTTCCCATCATCCAAAAACATGATTCATAGGTTCATTGGTCACTCTAAGTTGTTCCTTCATATTGATGCGAGTGTGTTTGGGTGTGTGATTGTGGCCCCTGTGACAGACTGGCGACCTGTCCAGGGGTGTCCCTCGCCATCGGCTATGAGTGGCCAGGTTAGGCTCCGGCAACCCCGTGACCCCAAAAGGGACACAACGGTATAGAAGATGAATAGAATGCAAAGTGTTGCAGAACTTTGATGATGGAAAAACTGTGAAGAACATTTTCA
Source organism: Oryzias celebensis (assembly GCA_014656515.1). NCBI lineage: Eukaryota > Metazoa > Chordata > Actinopteri > Beloniformes > Adrianichthyidae > Oryzias > Oryzias celebensis. The sequence goes on from BNCR01000002.1 coordinate 933,988, forward strand.
GGACGTGTTGTTCAATTATCAAAAACAACTGTGCTGTTTGTGTTTACGTTGTTTATTTTACTGCTGAACGTAACCAGAAGGTTGACAAGAAGAAAACTAGTTTAGAATGACAAAACAATGTCTTTCCATTTATATCTTTGTGTTTTTATCCATTTTGTTCATTCTGATCAATTGTTTGATTGATACTCCTTTTTCTGCAGCGGCCAACTCAATATCACCCATCTGCTCGCGCCTTTCAAAAGTCTGCACCCAAAAATGTGGTGCAGATTCCTCAAATACAACAGTCTCAACTGTGCACAAACCTGGGAGGTGGGGGGTGTCTTAAAGGAGCCCGGCCACTCTTAAAGATGGGCGAACACCTGTTAGACCCGGCTATTATTAGAGACTCGTGTCAATTAACGACCGGCTACCATTGGAAGATATACGGTAAAACATAGTGTCTTAGAAAATGAAAATATTTAAAAACGATAAAAAATATATGTTTTCAGATTTCAGAAAACTCTGCTTTTTCTTTACTTTCAAAACGAACTTTTGCCTCCTTCTAAGTGAATGACCACATCAATGCCCTGTGGTATGTAGGTCATTAGTTTCTGGCTCTGTGTACATGTAATAAAAGCGGTTGCCAAGACACCTGACTTCAGGTCTTAACTGGTTCTTTTGTGTGCTTTGAGATAGTTGACTAAAACGTCATATCGATCTTTACAAGAGAAGGATTTCTGTACTATGTGAGTTCTTGTGTGTTTTAAGACTAGATATACAAGTGATGGGAAAGAAATTACCTTTATTTTTATCATTGTTTCAATGTGTTTTGAAATGGTAACTCAAGCTATAGTTTATAAATGACCTTTTTACCTCTTAGCAAAAGTTGTTCTGTGTTTTATCAACTGTTTCCTTCCCCAAACTCGGATGAGGGGGTTTTACAACATACTGTCCTTAGCAGATGAGGAAGGATGCCGTTAGAACACAAAACATGCCTCCAATGGTTGTTTATACCACACTCCTAATGAACTTTCAAACTTTCTGTTTGAATGTCGTAACCTCCCCCTTGAAATTTCAATAAAAGGGAGCAAGAGAGGAGCAGTGCTTTGAGAAAAAGGATGGTGGCTTTTCCCAACAGTCTTGCTTCTCCCTTATATGTAAGAAAACTTCGCTTGTTGGTGTCGTCTTTTCTTGCGTTTTTCTTTAGTGTTTAGGTTGACAACAACAAAAACTTTTCTCAAATTCCTTACAAGAAAAGGCTCCTCTACTGTGTCAGTTGTCATGTGTGTTTTGACATTGAATATTGGACTAATAATGGGGGTGGCCGTGGTGCAGCGGTAGGGCAGACCACGTCTGATCAAAGATCGTAGGATTGATTCCCGCCTTGCCTGCCCATATGTGGAAGTGTCCTTGGGCAAGACAATGAACCCCACATTGCCCCTGGTGTGAGGTTGGTGCCACTGTTTGGCAGCAGAGCCACCATCAGTGTGTCAATGGGTGAATGTGACTGTAAAGCGCTTTGAGTCTACAGCAAAGGTAGAAAAACGCTATACAAGTATACGCTATTTACCATTTACATTTTCTATCATTCTTTACAGTAAAAAGGCTTTTCTCTTGTGAGTTTCCATGTGTCTTTTGAGACTAGATATTTGACTAAAACTTCTATCACATTCTTGACAAGAAAAAGGCTTTTCTCCCGTGTGAATTCTCATGTGTCTTTTGAGATCATATATCTGAAAGAAACTTGCATCACATTCTTCACACGAAAAAGGCTTCTCTCCTGTATGAGTTCTCATGTGTTTTTTGAGATTATATTTACGACTGAAACTGGTGTCACATTCATTACAAAAAAAAGCCTTCTCGCCTGTGTGAGTTTTCATGTGTGTTTTGAGATTACATTCATGACTAAAACTTCTATAACATTCTTTACAGGAAAAAGGCTTCTCTCCTGTGTGAGTTCTCATGTGTCTTTTGAGATGAGGTATTTGACTAAAACTTCTATAACATTCTTTACAAGTAAAAGGCTTCTCTCCTGTGTGAGTTCTCATGTGTCTTTTGAGATTAGATGCGTCACTAAAACTGGTAGTACATTCTTTACAAGAAAAGGGCTTTTCTCCCATTTGAGTTTTCATTTGAATTCTGGTCTGAGACCAGTCACCAAAACTTTTCCCATTTACCTTCTTTCTAATATCAAAGTCACACTGACTTTCTGACATCTGAGAGCCATCTGCATTTTGGACTCTTCTCTTCCTCTGATCTCTGTTCTGTGGGTCTGTCTCTTCATCTGTAGTTGATGTTGATTCTTCATGTTGACTTCCTTCTTCATCCTGACAATCAGTAACGTTAAAGTTCTGCTGATTGTTTAGATCTGCTTCACTGTACTCATTTTCCTCATAAGTAAAAATTCCCATAAAGGTATCAGTCTCCTGCTTCACATCAAGCTGCTCTTCATCCTGACTGATGCAGAATCGTTCTTGCTCCTCTTTAATCTGTGGAAGTTCTGGTTCTTCCTGTTCCTCTTTAATCTGTAAAAGTTCTTGTTCCTTGAGTTCCTCTTTAGCCTGAGGAGGTTCTGTATCATCTTGTTCCACACTGAAGTTCTGCTGGTTGCAGAGATCTTCCTCTTCAGTCACCCAATCCTGGGGGAGGACTGCAGGAAGACAAACACAAAAAGGATTAATTTCATACTTTTAAAGGTCTTTGTATTTTGTCAAACACCAATAACATTAAAATCACCTCAGTCAGAATCCCGGCAATGAATTTTTCACACGGTGCTGTGAGAATGTGAATCAAACACCTGATCAAATAAACTTTTAAGTTTTCCAAATATTGCCCACCAATGTAATACCAACAACGCTTTTAATACACACTCTCTATACCAACACATAGGTTACACAAGGAGAGTGGTGACCATTCATTTCTGTCCCCAACCCATCCTTTGTGCAGCTGAGCCACTCAGCGTTATGGGTTGTGTCACTTGGGAACTCTCACCGGCAGCCTTGTTGATGCTAGCATCAGCAGCAGTGGTCAATGCTAACGGCAGCTGTGCTAGGTCTTACCCAGGATTTGATCTGTAATCCAGTAAAAAAAATACATTATTTATTCTTGTTTGTTCTTCCATGTTGTCCACTCTTCTCTCCAGATTGTCGGAGATTTAGCAATATAAATATAAAGACACAGTAGTTTTCTACCTTTTCCACCAATGACATGTCTATGTCATAACAGTCTGTGACTTGTTTGCTTTTGCAAACAGATCGAATCACAATTCTTACTTCTTAATACATTATGTTTGTACAGTTGTTATATCAGGGCTTGAAATTCATTTTGTAACATTTTATGGGGATACTACTTGTGAGCATTATTCTCCCATCTGTACTGTCATAGTAATTGGTGGTTGAGTCCATGTTCTTCCCTGTTTTGATCCTTACAACACAAAAAAATAGTTGTCAACACGGAACGTTGTCTAGGAAGAAATTCTACCACTTTGGAGATTCAAATTCTATCATTACCTCAGAGAAGTACATTTGATGCTGACACAATTCATGTCCTCCTCTACTGGTCATTGAGGCTGCATCAGTCTTCATCTTTTCTCTCATTCATGTTTGTCATACTTTCCCTGTTCTTAGTCTCATCCAGTGCTTCTTTCTTCACAGTCATTTTTTTTTTATGAAATATGCTTAAAAATGGGCTCACGAGACCTCTGTTTTTGCAGAGTTGGCATCAGAAATGATCCAAACCATTTACATTTCTGCAGTCATTTCTTTCTTCACCAATCCTAGGGCTGGGCGGAATGGCAAAATATCTCATCTCCGATTTTCTCCCTGGTTTTAACTTACAAATGAAAGAATATACAGTATTTCACAAAAACTATATTATTTTAACATTTTCTTTGGAAATGAGCTGAAGAGAATGGCATTTTTTTAAAAACCAAATTCCATCAAAGTAATTCATAAATGGTATGAACACGTTTTTTTTGAGTCAACTAACAGTTAACTCAAATTCAAACTTGCTGAGAAAACTAGGACAGATTTACTAAAGGGAAACAGACTGACAGAAAATGTACTTTTCCCCCTTATTCTGTTTCCAGGTGATTCATTTTTATGTTAAGTCATAACAACATCCTAAAAAATATTATAGTGATTCTGGACAATATGAAGCGATCTCGCAAGAGGGGTGAGTGAAGGCGGGGGCTTTTCCAGCTCATCATCGGCTTTGTAATCTCACAGAGAAGTGGATTTGTGCCTGTTATTATATTTATAAAATACAGATTTTACGATTTTTTTGGTTGCTTTTTAGTTGTTTATTCTACTTTTTTTTTTGTAAATATCCACCACACTTTAAATCCACCTCATGAAAATATATTCTGACTTTTATTTGGCCCATTTTTACACATAGGAGACACATGAAACCACTTGTTAAGCATGTCATCATAAAATGATAGCATGTGTGTGTAACAACGTTGACTCTTGCTTGCTTCTCATGGGGGGATTTTTTTGGGAGCGGGGGAGTTTACTTGCAAACTTGGCTAGAGATCTTACGTTGCCCAACTCATGCCACGGAATAACACATATTTAGAATTGAAAATTAGGACACTTTGCATTTTCCAGCTGATCTGAAAAGAGCAGCAGAAGGGGGATTTAGTACTGAACCCGTCCTCTATCACTGTTAACTATTAATTCCTCCAACCTGTTTTCCTGTGACGACGTATCTGCGACACAACTTCCAAAAATTCTGTGAAAGAACCCTGTTTGTAAAGTAAAGTTATTTGTAACATTCAAGTAAGTTTACTTAGTAATTAGTTTACTTAAAAGTAACTCTTTTATTGATTTCTATCCAGAATATCTGTTCTCTACTTTTGAGGTTTTCACACCGTCAATGAAGTGTTTTCTTTTCTATCACAGATAAGTTGTTGTTTTCTTTAGAACAGCAGCACAACACTGTAGTGAATAAGCTCCCTGCAGCCTCCATGAGGAGAGATGTCAGTCATTCACCTGGAGTCTAAACCAGCTGAACATGATCACATTTTAACATTTTGTTTTAATGCGCAGCATGTTCCCACTGTGTCATCAGCCAAATGCTGCACTGACGCACATGTGTGTGTGTGTGTTGGTGAGGGCTTGTATGGGGTGCGCCTGCACTCCTTGCATGCTTACAGCAGAAGAGCATGAAAACAATTCAGCAAAAAGAAGCGGAATGTTTCTCAAAGTGAACTTTCTGTTGCTGCATTTAAGTCCATCAAGTTTATGCTCCGTTTCTGTCTGGATTCTGTTCAAAATCACTTCATGCCCCTTCATAAACCAAAACAGAGCGCTAAACGCCACTGAATTGCAGAGGTTGTGTCTATTTGTGTGTACGTGGGCGCTGGGGAAGAGGGGGCTCTTCTCGCTGCGCCTGTTTCTGTTTTGCCAAAAGCTTTCTCTCTTTTTCTCTCTGCTTGGAGGAGGAAGCTCATCTGTGCTGTGCAGAGGGGTAGGCTAACCTTTACTCCGAACAACCTAATCGTTTCAGTCCTACTCTTTGTTTCTGACTGGTTGCGATGCAAACCTGTGGATTATTACACATTCATTTATCCGGGAATGCCGCATTATTGGAGCTCAGTTTGGGGGAATTCATTTTGTGTACATAAATTACGGCAAGCAAGGCATTCCAAAATTTACAACTTTAAATTCTGTCACTGTCTCTCCTGCTGCTATAAACCCCCCCTCACTGGGGACAGATCATTGATAGAAAGAGATTGACTGAAGGTCTTTGACGTCAACCATTGAAAATACCTTAACTCCAGTTCGAACAAAATGAAGTCAATTCAGTTGCCATTTTTACGCAGAACAGCATATCCCATTTTGTAAACAGATGACGTCAGTAATCAGTGATTGGTCCGAGTCAGTCTGAGCCATCCTCTCTATGGCAATTATTTTTGCTAATCAGGAGTGAACTTGTTGGATTACCACACCACTTCCACTGAAAGCGATCACACACATGGATCCGAATTGAATACTTTCGTTTACATTATCAGCATCTTTTTCTGTGGACGATGTCTTACCAGATGTCTTGACCTGCAATGATTAAATCTGTGGTCCGCGACAGTTATAATATGCTAACTTCTGGTTCATGTTGGAGCAATATGAGTGGATGGTGACCTGAAAATGACCTTTAAATTTATTGTTAATATCTCAGAAACTGCAGCAGTATAAACCTGCATAAGCAGTTCAGCCTATTTGCCTGGACTTCTTAAAGTGGGTGTCATTTTTACCGAGGCGGAGCAGTTGAGCTTGAGTCAAAACACACACGCCCCTCTGATGGGGGCAGTTGGAGCAGGAGAAAAAAAGTCTGTTAAAATCGTTTAACCATTTATCAATGCAAATTATTTGTTATTTTGACGTACATTTTCTCATGTGACCGACCATTGTTGAACTGGTTATTTTGGCTCAGGTGCAGTTGCCCTTCTCTGCCAGCAGCATTGCTCTGCTTCAGTGCAATCTAAATGGTTTACCACACATTCGGTCCTCTGCATGTCACGCTACTAGCAGCTGGGTCTGTGGCAAGTAAAACCGATCAAAAATCGCCAGGAAAAGAAGCGTAAAAAAAGTGTATTGGCCATCAAAAATGCAGGGCTTTACGTATATTTTAAAACTAACATGTAAATTACACGCCTTGTGTATTCAAACACGTTACACAATAAGATTACGCTTTGGACACATGGTTTTGAACACGGTTTTGGACATGCAGTTTGTATGGAAGAAAATGCCGATTTTTGAGAATGTCTTGGGACAATACCAGAAGGTATTATTTATGTGCTACTGTTAAAATGTGCCCAAAAAGTCATTTTTCGAACGTCAAAACGCTGCTTGTTGTTTTGCTGGGGTTATTGATTCTTTTCGCTTGCCATATCGGGCTGTCACTTTTAACACGTTAAAGCAAATGTCTTTAAACGCGGTTAATAGCGCATTGAAACATTTTCTGCCTCCATACTCTGTACATATAACATTACATAGTGTTATAAATTACATTTTACATACGGTCAATGCAGAGTTCCTAAAACTGAAAACAAACAACGAGAGCTTCTTGTCCGCTGATCTCCTATCATCGCTTTGTTTACATTCTTTCCTATTAGCTTACGGCCCCTCACAAAACCAAGCTAACATTAGCAATGCAACAAAAACTATTAACAATATTGGAGCTGTCCAGCCAGACAGTTTGGAACCAGATGCCAGCTCAGACGAGGGGGAAAAAACTAAAAAGATTAATTTGTCTGCAGGTGGATGAGGTGAACATACCAATAACGTGCAGCTGAAGCTGCGGGTTCCAGGTAATATCCAGCAGTCTGCGCTGACGACAGAGCTCCTCCTCGTTCTGGTCGATGGTTCCTTCAGCAGCAGCCAGTTGTTCGCTGACAGAACCTTCCTGAGGTTCTGAAGACATCGTTACTGCAGCTGCTCCGATTTTTCAGCTTAAACTCACAAAAACAATACCGTCCTCCGAACAGAAGCTAACGCTGCTAGTCTGCTAACGCTTCGAGTTTACTTCCGGGTCACGTGCAGACACTTTGTTTTCTAGTATAAATCCCCTTAAAAAACTTAAATAAATAAATTATATGTAAATTATATATATATATACATTATACATATATAATTTATTTATATATATAATTTATTTATATATACACTGTATATATTCTTCAATTTTACAATGTGTACTGTTTAAATATGTTTTTAAATTAAAGAAAAACATTAATTTATAGTGTCTTATTTTCAATTTTTCAAAAAATAAATTTCAAACTGGCAATCCGATTTTTCATTCACTTTAAGCTGATACTAAATTGACTCCATAGTTTACACAGAAATATGTGAATGGATCAAAATACCGCTTAGAGATCGTTTCTAGTGAGGAATGAACAATATAATAAAAAGCTAAAAAAAAAAGTTGTTGTTTTTATGGTAAGGCCTATTTAAATAAACGCACGTGACCCGGAAGTTAGGGCACGAGGCGCTAGCAGCGTTAGCCTGTGCTCAGAGGACGGTGGTGTTTTGTTCGGACGTTTTTTTGAGGTTTTTGGACAGACAGGACGATACGTGGTTCGTGTTTGAACTCTCAGCATTTTTCAAAGTGTCGTGAATGAGTGAATATGTGTTGAACCTAAAGACAACGATGCTGTGATTGTGAGACTAGCAGATGATCGGAGCTGCTTGTGTTCAGAGGACTTTGGTGTTTGTGTGAGTTGGAGCTGAAGCTCGGAGCAGCTGCAGTAACGATGTCTTCACTTCAGTCTCTGAGAGAGTTTATCAGCGAGCGACTAACTGCTGCTGCTGAAGAAATCTTCAGACACTGTGAAGGAACCATCGTCCAGTACGAGGAGGAGCTCTGTCGTCAGCGCAGACTGCTGGATGCAGGTATGTGACAAAAAAGAAATAAATAAAAGCCAGTGGATTGGCCTGGTCTTTGTGGCAGGAATCCCAGGCATCACCAAAACATTCTTCTATTTTGGGGCCATGGAGTCCAACACTGAAAGCACAGAAAGGATGAAATATAAATATCCAGGTGGTCAGACTACATTTTCACAACAAAAACGTGTAAACACATGATGAAAGTCAGGAAAAACTACAAAAAATGTCTGCAAAAACAAAACTAAAGTCAAAATATAATAAAATATATATTTTTGAAAGCCCAGATTAGTGTTCATTCATAATGAAGCAAATATTTTGTTAAAAAAAGGCAACATTCTAAAAGTATTTCATTCAGGTCCATCTGCTCCTCTGTGCTTGTAGACATTGGTTTCAGCCCGTCAGCTTGCTAGAAACTGGTCATGTGACCTCATGTTCCTGCATTCACTTCCTGGACACAGTGCATTGAGAACGACATAAAAGTACCTGCTAAGTGTGATTTTCTCATGAAATTTGGAGGAGATAAAAAAAAAAAAACAACAAAAAGCACATTTAGACATCAACTAAATTACCTTAGAAAGCTGTTGGGTGGTTTTATGAACTGAAAATTTCGTCTGGAAAAAATCTTAACTTATCATGCACAGATTAAAAAAAAGTCTAGAATGGGGCTGGACAATAAAACGACAACTATAAATGTGTTAAATACTTTTCTGAGCAATCCAAATGAAAAAAGTGTTGACCACTTCTTATTAATATCATAATTCACATGTTGATATATATTATTCTACATTTTTTACATGGCATTTGTTTCTTTCAAATAAACGTTTGCTTCACCATCTGGACAAAAACATGCAGAAAGGGGTTAACTTTACCTCTGAAATTACGTTTTGATTATTTCCTTGTGACTCACTTTCCTCAGTGAGAGCAGAGCGCTGTCTGTGCGCGTGCTGGACCTGTTACCATGACAACCCGACGCACCCTGTTTTAAAAGGTCCCATTTTTGTGAAAAACGATTTAAACATAAAAATGTAAACAGACTTCTGTCCTAATAACTGATTTAATATTTATTTTTTTCTGTAAATGACCATGGTATTAGCGGTGTAATGCCGGGAACAATTGTTCCAGGTGTGCATTTTTACATTTACCCTACATATGGCCTCCATCATGAGAAAAATGCTACAAGAACATGTTACAAACTCCCAAAACATAATTTTCTTCTTTTTTAAAAACATCTTTTTTAAACGTGTCCTGTCAGCAGTTGAGCAAACAGATAAGAGCTGAAGGCCTCTTGTGTTCTTTTGCTATAATTTTCTATGGGTATGCTGCAGGTGTCAGGTTGTAGCAAACACTCATACGTTTGGGGAAGTAGGTGACATGCAAGCATTAGTGGTGTTAAAGAAAGCAGAACGTATCATATTTGATACATGAGTCTGTCAGCCCTCCACAAGAGCAATGGAAGGGAAATACTATATTTACTAAATATTTTTTCAGAACTTGTCAGTATGCAGAACTTTCATCTCTTTTTTTTAACTACAAAAAACACTTTACTTTGAAAATCGGAAGATCCACAGCATTTTATTTTGAAGATTTGTAATTTGTTTACTTCCACTTATAGTGGCGGTGTGTATTCATTTTTTTCTTTTTTTTAGTTCATAAACTTAGAATTCAACATTATTATGTATTTCAGAGCGATAAATACATTGTTACTGAATTGTACTTTTTTTTTTTTAAACTAGTCTTCTATATTTATAAAGATCACAGATCAGTGATCTTGGATGACGCAACTATTTATACTCATTTTCGGGAGCAGGTCGCAAATGGATTCTGGGTAAAGCCCAAATTGGAATAGGATTTTAAGTTTGAATGAAAAAAAAGAAGTTGAATTTTTTTGTATTAATTTTTACTTATATGGCTTCTAACTGGTAGGATTTGTATTTTTATTGGTGCTTGACTATTTACAAAGTCTTTTAAAAGTAAAAAAAAAAAAAGGTTTCTTTTGTTTGTCTCCCTGTAGTCCTACCCCAACATTACGAGAGTGAAAAGGAGGATCTCTGCAATCAGCAGAGGAAATACAGAGTGGAACAAGCGGAACCAGAACCAGCACAGGTTGAAGACCAACAGAAAGAACCAGAACCTCCACAGATTAAAGAGGAGCAGGAGGAACCAGAACTTCCACAGGCTGAAGTGGATCAAAAAGGATTCTTCATCAGTCAGGATGAAGAGCAGCTTGATCTGAAGCAGGAGACGGATACCTTTATGGAAATGTTTACTTATGAGGAAAATGAACACAGTGAAGCGGATCCAAACAGACAGCAGAACTTTAATGTAACTGATAGTAAAGATGAAGAACGAAACCAACATGAAGAATCAACATCAACTACAGATGAAGAGACAGACCCACAGGACAGAGATCAGAGGAAGACAAGAGACAGAAATCATGTGGACAGCTCTCACATGTCAGAAAGTTGGTGTGAATCAGACATAAGAAAAATCCCCAAGAAAGCAAGTTTGGTTAAAAAACACAAACAATCCTCAAAAGAAAAGAGACATAGCTATGTGAAGTCTGCTAAAAGAACAAGAGCTGATCACATTGTTTCAGTCCACATGAAAACTGAGTCTGATGACAGTCCTTATGTCTGTGAAGAATGTGGTACAAGTTTTAGCTACTGGTCTCAGTTCATAATTCACATGAGAATTCATACAGAAGAGAAGCAGTGTTCTTGTAAACAATGTGATAAAAGTTTTGGTGATGTTTATCATCTCAAAAGACACATGATAACTCACACGGGAGAGAAGCCTTTTTCTTGTATAGAATGTGATAAAAGATTTACCCAAATATCTAGTCTCAAGAAACACATGAGAATCCACACAGGAGAGAAGCCGTTTTCTTGTAAAGAATGTGACAAAAGTTTTAATGATATGTATCATCTCAAAAGACACATGGTAACTCACACGGGAGAGAAGCCCTTTCCTTGTAAAGAATGTGACAAAAGGTTTACTCAAAAATCTCGTCTCAAGACACACATGAGAATCCACACAGGAGAGAAGCCTTTTTCCTGTAAAGAATGCGATGCGAGTTTTAGTGAAATATCTTGTCTTAAAAGACACATGAGAACTCACACAGGAGAGAAGCCTTTTTCGTGTAAAGAATGTGATGCGAGTTTTAGTCAAATATCTCATCTCAAAAGACACGAGAACTCACACAGGAGAGAAGATATTTTCTTGTAAATAATCTTGTCCATGTTTTAGTCTAGTTTCACTAAACCCATCTAGTCTTACATCACATTTGAGAATTCGCACCAAAGAGAAGCCTTCTAGTCAAAAAATGTAATAAATAATTTAGTGCTGTCTCTAAACTTGGAAAACAATGGAAAACTCTTGTGCTGGAAAAGAAAAAAAGGTTTACGTAGGACAGAGAAATGTGAAAAAGTACATTTAAAAAAGACATTTTATGCAGAACCATTATAAATTGATTACAATATTTTAAGACCTTTTTTTTTTGCTTTATTGTATTTTGATGATTTTTTTTTTTACATATTTAAATCCCTCTAAGTTCTATATAATGTTGGAAACTCCTTGAGCCTTGAGTTGGTTTCTCAGTTTGAGTCGGTAAGAAACAATAGATTCTCAAGCACTTCACCCTGTATAGTCTCCTGTTAACTCTTTTGTAAATCAACTTTTCAAAAGTAATTCTAAAGATTTTGGTGGATTATTTTCATTGGTAGATTTCTGTATTGTTATTGTGGGTTAAAAGTTGTTTTGTTGACTATTATGGTTGTAGTTTCTGCTAAGACGATGTTCATGCTGTCCAAGTCTGCATTACAATGACAGGACTGGAAATTAGGGCGTAACGATTCATTTTAACAACAATTAGATTCATATAATTTGGAGTTGCTGATCTGATTTATAGTCAATATTTGTTTAATTTGAATAATCCAATATGATATGATTCACTTACCTAAAATTAATTGAGGACATCTTTAGCCAAACAATTCACTGTGACTCAGACATAAATATCTGGTACTGAACAGTGCAGGTAAAGTTTTTCAGATTCCTTGTATTTCTTTCAAGATAATCTAATAATAAATTACATTTGTGTGCAAACAAACAAGTGAACTAGAATAAATGGTAAATCCATTCATTCTAGTTCCTTAAACTTCAGTTCACTGTTGTTTTTCCACATAAAATGATTCAAAATGATTTCTACCACACTGTGTGGTGACGTCTATACAAAATTCAAAGTGTTTCATCACTTTGGACTGTAATGATGATTGATCATTTTCTGCTGCATCACGTGTGTTTTCTGCTGTGATGACACTAGATTGTTTTTACATTACAGTAAACCAATCATATCTCAATCCAAATGGTTTTCTCCAATATAGATGTAATGGATTTATTTCAGTTTGAAACAATTTTATAGAAGTGTAGGTTGATCTGTTTCAGTTCATAACTTAACTCAGATTGATCTGTTGTTGGAATATTAATCGATACACTGATTAATCGTCACCCCCCTGCTAGAAATATGTTATATGGATCTTTAATTCTTACACTTTTTTATGTGATTACTGAAAATTCCAGTATTGTTTTACACAAAAATATGACTACAGTTTATATTTTGTTGAGTCATGTGAGAAATTAGCAATTTTCTGAGGAAGTTATTGTCCCAAAAATGTAACAAAGAAGAGGTGGATAAAGAAACAGACTGGTGTTTCTGTCTTGTGTCCATGTGAATGTTTTCTAGTAAAGATTGGTAGTAAAGTAAAGTTTTTGGTCTTTTTAGTTTCCAGTGTTTTTCTCTGTCTTTTCCGTGAAGAATAAAGTGGACGTGAACATCAGTCTGAAGTGTGGAGTCTTTCCCACAGTGTGAGTTTCTGCTGTTTGTTGGTTTTCTGTAAGTTCTAAAGCTGTGCTCCTCAAGTCCAGTTCTGACTGGTGAACACAGGACTGAGGTGAAATCACAGAGATCCATCAGAAACTGTGAAAAAGAAGACTAAAGCAAACAAACTGCTTCTCTGTTGGTTTTCTCATCAGTCTAAGTGCAGCAGTGAGGTTCAGCGCAGCATAACAGTGATCTTCAACTTTATTCTGGCTTTGTTGAGTCCCTGACTGACACTATTGAAAGTCACAGTTTGAAGATGTTTTCCGTTTATCAGATACTTCATGGAGTATTTAGCGTTTATTCTCTACCATTTGTTGTTTTTGATCATATTCTGATCTCTAGTCTGCTCAGGTGCACACAGGCTAAAGAAGGACCATCTGAGGCTGAATAAACACTTCACTTCTTGCTGAATAACAAATAGACCATGGAGAGAAGAGAAGCAGAGGAAATAAAGTTTATTCTGTGCTATTTGTATGACGAAAGATGGAAAAATGTATAGAGAGGCTGTGGAAGCTTCAGAAGTCAGTGACATCGACAAAGTTTATGTTTCAAGAAAATGATCACATTTCTTCTGCGAGCAAATAGGACAGAAGCAGGAAGAAGTGAAGAAATCTCAGAGAGAACTACAACAAAGAGCTGAGTTTGAGCAGAAACGACAGTGAGAAGCTCAGACTAGTAGACTTGAGTGATCCAGACTGGACAGGTGACTCTACCAACAGGTACAGAACTGCATGAAACAACAACAGAATATATGACTTTAGTCTGTCATTCAGGAGTGCAGATCAAAACTCTCTTCACACAGGGTTCTATGATCACTCTAAGTGTTTCTGGAGTTTTTCAATTCTAAAACAAACAGGAGAAGCTTGTAGTGGCAGGACGCTGATGCACAGGAAGACAATTGACAAAAAAAGACTCACATTTGCTCTTCAGTTAGTGAGGAACAAATCGGGAAGAAACCTGCAGCTTCATCCTTCATTCTTCTTCAACTTTTGATTTTTCTTCACAGCAGAAGAACTTCCTCCTCCTGAACTCTGAAGAAAACATCAAAACAGAGAAACAGAGACACCTTGTGGACAGTTGAAGAACTTCATGATGTTACACAGAAAGAAAGCAGTGAAGAACAAACCTGCAGAAGACAAACAAACATCTGGATCAGTGTCTCCTGTTTCTTCTGCACATCTGAATCCACCACCAAACACTAGGAGGCACACAAAGCTGAAAGAAACACCAAAAAGTCTTTGAGGGAGGGAGGATGTGGAGCGACCTTTGACCTTATAGAGAAATGAAAGAAGAAGTTTTGAAAGTGAAGGATCTTCTGCTCAGATGAAGCTCATTGATTCTGTCTGCAGAGATGATCTGTGGCTGCAATGACAGACCTTCATGCACATGCTCACACACGTGCACGTTCAATCCACTGTGTGCGTGAAGGTCGACGGCGCTCTAACAGAGAGCTTTGAGGGGGAGAGAGGAGTGAAGCAGGGCTATTGTCTGAGTGGTGCCCTCTATGTTTCAGCCAGCAGAATGCACGCTGACAGAACTCTGTCAGGAACATGTGAGGCCACGCCCACTGAGGAGGAGACTGTTCCACAGTAGAAGGAGCTGCAGGTTCCAACAGGAACGCTGTGAGAAACAGCATCTGCAGCTGAAGGAAAGCAAACTGTGTTTCTGTCACTGAAATATTGCTCTGTGATCTCCTCTGTGAGGACTCTCCCCTACATCACAGATGAAGCTCCTCCTACAAGCGTCCACGTTTGTTCTTCAGTCTTCTTCAGTTTCTAATCAGCTTCTTTCTGATTTGTCAAAACCTTCAGACCCAGAAATCTGCTTTCCTCCTAGAATTGCTGAGGAAAGATTAGCATCAAGTTTCATCTTTATGTTCCTTACAAACAGCAGCTCAGTGTGAGGATGGAGGAGCAACTGAGTCAGAGGTCATGTGATCAAATCCTGCAGAAACATTCAGGAGAAAGGCTGAAGCTGATTGGTCCAAAACAGAAGCCTGACTGAAACGAAAGTCTGCAGAGACCAGAAGAAAATGAGTTTTTTTTTTTCCATTTTTCTGAACAGCTGATCTGAAAACACAAATCTGAACAGTGACGACAAACAAAAACGCTCAGGAGACTTTATTTTATAAGAGAACTGGATAGAGTGAGTGTGATGTCACTCAGAGAAAACGTTTTACTTCTGGCTCAAACTAAAGGAAGTCATTTCAGTTTCAGTTGATTTTTTTCTGTTATGAACGCTGCCAGTAAAGCGATTGGTCCTTATCGGTCTGAGTCGATGTTTCTTTGGTTGACTATGGAAAGTGGGCTCAGGAGAATCTGTCAATCAAACACTTTGAACATTTAGCTTGAGACGATATTGTAGCGGCCTTCGTACCATGTAAGCCTAGATGGAGCAGAACTCAGCTAAGTTAACTAGCGAGGTGCTAGCATCTATCGCCTTAACTCTTCTGGCAAAAGAATGAGCTGACCTGTGTCTCATACACCGCAGGACCCCGGGTAGCTGGAGAGATCAGGAGGCATAATAAAATGGCAGAGTCCAATGCACTTGGCAGAACTTTTTAATATGCCAGCTTAACATTACACACACTCAACAGATTGAACATTGCAAAGGTCTTGCATAGCAACAACCAACTCACTCATGGTTCAACAGAACTAAACCAAACACCCACAATGCACCGGTGCCGTGTGCAGGATCACTACACAGCCCCCTCTTAGAGGGTTAAGTGTCCTCACAACCCTTAAACGTCCTCTAATACAAAGTCTTGCAAGTAGGCAGGTCTTTGCCGAACACGCACTGGCCTTCCCCGTGGCGTGTTACCTGGGCCAGGCTCGGTTCCAAGTCCATTATTATTGCTCTCTGTATCGGTGTTGAGGGTTATGGAGCCATCACTGACTTCTTCAGTCTGTTGCACAGGGGCCATGGGTCGGTATGGTGCCAACCGGTCTTTGTGGAGAACCACACGACGCCCACGACCTGGCAGGCGGACCCGGAACACCACATCAGAGATCTGGTTCATGATCTGCCCCGGCCCTTGCCAGTGATGTGTCAATTTGGGGGAAAGCCCCCGCTTCCTCATTGGACAGTACACCCAGACTTGATCCCCAAGTGCGAGCGGCGGTCCATGTGCCCTGGAATCATACGCCCGCTTCTGACGGGCTCCGGCTTCCTGTAGAGTCTCTCGCGCTACTTGATGTACCTCATCAAGCCGCCCTCTCAGCCGCCGCAAATAATCCAGCTCTGGGCCACCCACAATCTCAGGCTCAGGTGGAGCTCCAAACACCAGATCCACCGGTGTTCGTAGCTCCCTTCCAAACATTAGGGCTGCCGGGGTGCACTGGCTAGACTCCTGGACAGCAGTGCGGTATGCCCATAACACAAGGGGCAAGTGCTGGTCCCAGTCCCTCTGGTGACGGCTGGTAAGGATTGCAAGTTGAGTGGCCAAAGTACGGTTAAACCGCTCCACCAACCCATCACTTTGAGGATGAAGAGGCGTGGTCCTGGTCTTTTTAATCCCCAAGCGCTGGCACACCTCACTGAACAGCCGACTCTCAAAGTTCCGTCCTTGATCGCTATGTAGCTCCTCAGGAACTCCAAATCGGGTGAACATCTCGTCCACCAACCTCTGTGCTGTAGTGGTGGCACTCTGATCTGGGACTGCATACGCCTCTGGCCACTTAGTGAAGTAGTCCATGGCCACAAGGACGTAGCGGTTTCCAGTGTCAGTGGTGGGAAAAGGGCCTAAAATGTCCACACCAACCCTCTCCATAGGTGCCCCCACTAAATACTGCTGCAACGGCCCTCGTGAACGTTGGTTGGGTCCTTTCTGGGCAGTGCAGGTGTCGCAGCAGTGGACGTACAGTTCTGCATCTTGTCGACAACCTGGCCAGTAGAACCTTTGTCTGAGCTGCCGCACTGTTTTGTTGTTTCCGAAGTGCCCTGCCCCAGCTGAACCATGAATCCAATGGAGGACCTCTTGGCGAAGGTTGCGGGGCACCAGGAGTTGAACATGGTCAGCACCTGCACCTGGTGCCCGCCACCTCCTATAGAGAACATTGTTGTGAAGCTCCAGATTGTCCCACTGGGAGTGCAAAATCTTCAGCTCCGGTCCTCGGAAGGACACAGCTGACCAGTCTGGACGCCTCTGGTCTTCCAGCCAGCCTCTCACCTCAGCCAGCACCTGATCAGCCTTCTGTTGCTCCTTGAGCTGTTCTAAAGAGAATGGCTCCCTTTCAGACCTTGTCCCAGCTGGGCAGGCTGCGGCTGCCAAGGGTCCCATTCCTTGTCCCTCTTGGCGAAGGCAATGGCGACACTCATCGATGAGGCAGGGGCGCCTGGAGAGGGCATCAGCATTAGTGTTGGCGTCCTGGCCGATGCTGGACCTCAAAATCATACTCCTGTAGGATTTC
Organism: Oryzias celebensis; assembly: GCA_014656515.1. Classification (NCBI taxonomy): domain Eukaryota; kingdom Metazoa; phylum Chordata; class Actinopteri; order Beloniformes; family Adrianichthyidae; genus Oryzias; species Oryzias celebensis. Next base: position 951,633 of record BNCR01000002.1, read on the forward strand.
CAACCACCTGGCCACCTGGCCCTCAGGCTGTTTAAAGTTTAACATCCAGGTGAGGCTGGCATGGTCGGTTCGTAGCCTGAACTTTGTGCCCAGGAGGTAGGGCCGAAAGTGTCTTACCGCTAAAATTACAGCCAGCAGCTCCCGTCTGGTGACACAGTAGTTTCTCTGCGGTCGACTTAAGCTGCAGCTGTAATAGGCCACAACCTTTTCACCAGTTTTGTCCGGCTGGGAGAGCACGGCTCCTACCCCCACATTGCTTGCATCGGTGTCCAAAGTGAATGGCTGACTGGGATCAGGATAAGCCAGCACAGGAGCATCAGCAAGGGCAGTCTTTAGCTGTTGAAAGGCTGCCGCACACCCCTCAGACCATTCAAAATGCTTGCCTTTTTCTGTCAATCGGTGCAAGGGGTTGGCAATGGTGGCAAAATCCCTAACAAAACGGCGGTAGTAGGATGCTAAGCCAAGGAAGCATCGTAGCTCAGAGGTGTTTGATGGTGTGGGCCAATCTCTCACTGCCGCAACCTTTGCAGGGTCAGTTGCCACTCCATCCTCACTGATGACATGACCAAGGAACTGTATTTGGCGGCCCAGAAGGGTGCACTTGGTTGGATTTAGACGCAGTCCAGCCTGTCGAATCGCTGCAAAGACTTCATGCAGATTCTGGACAGCTTCTGTGAAGCTCTGCGCATGGACCAGCAGGTCATCCAAATACACTACGCAGCGAGTGCGGGGAATGTCCTTCAGAACCCGCTCCATAAGTCTCTCAAAAGTAGCCGGAGCATTACAAAGTCCAAATGGCATTACTTTAAACTGCCATAGTCCTTGGCCAATGGTAAACGCTGTCTTGGGCCGTGCCTCTGGTGCTAGCTCCACCTGCCAGTACCCGCTGCGTAAATCCAATGAGCTGAACCAACACGAGCCGGTCACATAGTCCAATGCATCATCAATGCGGGGCAAGGGATAGGAGTCTTTGCGAGTTACTGCATTAAGGCGCCTGTAGTCCACACATGGGCGCCAACCACCACCTTTCTTGCGTACCATAACCACAGGTGCGGCCCAGGGGCTTTCTGAGGGCTCAATAATGCCATTAGCTGCCATGTCTTTAATCAGTTCTTCAGCTGCATGGCGCTTCGCTAGCGGCAGGCGGTGAGGGCGAAGGCGTATTGGTTTAGCCTCCCCAGTGTCAATGTGGTGCTGGACCAGACCTGTTCTGGTGCAGTCCTCTTCACGAGCGGCAAAGATGTCCCCAAACTCCTGCAATAAGCACCGGAGCTGCTCCTTCTGTGTCCCATTGAGGTGAGCATTGCTGCGTTGCTCCAGCTCTTTAATCGCTGCCACAGTTTCAGGGGATGGGGCAGGAGTTAGAGAAGTGTCAGATGTAACAATTTGAACTCCATGACTTCTTTGAAGTTTCCGGGACCGCCGGTGGCGGTGACGTTGACATGCAGGTTTGCTGCGATTGGCTGCAGTGCTCCTTTGCTCCTTAATGCGGCCTCTTCCTGACTGCAGTTGGATGACCTCGGTGCCTATGCAGAGTGAGGCTCGTGACACATCAACACATGCCCCCCAGCGACCCAGTAGGTCAAGTCCTATAATGCAGTCATCCCGAATGTCAGCCAGCCAAAACTCATGTTCAGACACATGAGCCCCAACTGCCACAGGCAACAATTTCTTCCCTGGCATGATGGTTTGTTCACCTGTCACTGTGAGGAGTGCAGTATTAGTAGGAACCCAGCCCTCTGGGAGGGAGCCTGAAGTCCCTGGTAATAGCCCCGTCTTGACAAGACAGATGGTGGACCCTGTATCTACCAAGGCACTGCAGGGCTGGCCACCAATCAAACAGTCCAAGTATAGTCCACGTGTTGGGCCACAGCGGCCGACAGATGGAGAGATGGTTCCCAAGGGTGTGATTTGGGGTGAGGGTCCCCTTACTGCCTCACCCCACTGGTGTTTCCCGGAGCAACCTGGGGTCTGGGACGGGGGTTCGGTGCTGGGCAGTCCCTGGCAAAATGCCCTGGTTCTCCGCAGCGGTGGCAGCAATTGGGAGTCATCCGGCGGCGTGGGTTTCGAACAACTTGTGCTTGGCTGACCTCTTCCTGCGCAAAGTCCTCCAATTTTTGGTCAGCAGCCCTAACCAGTGGTGATCTCTCAGCTGATCCAGCACACAAAACTTCCTCTGCTTGTTCAGCTCCTCTCAGGGCCTCTCCAAGGGTAATGGGAAAAGAGAGACGCACGTGTTGGCGCAGAGATTCAGGCGTCAGACCCCGCAGAAATGCATGAAGGCTTAGCTCTTCCCTGGCTGCACTTGAAAAGTTAGGGTAGCCATGTCGTATGTGCAGCTGAATATCAGCAGCATAGGCTCCCAGACTCTCTCCGCTACGCCGCCTCCTGCTGATCAGCTGCTCCCTGCTTTGCTCACTGGAGACTCGCTGCCCAAACCGTCTGTTAAGGGCAGCAGTAATGGCTTGCAAGTCACAACGCTCTTCCGTAGATAAGTCCACTAAGACCTGAAGGGCTGGACCTTCCAGAGCAAGAGCAAGGTGTATAGCTGTCTCCTTGCTGCTCCATCCATCATGCAAAGCTGCCAAATCCACTTGGGCGAGGTAAGGCTCGAGGGGGGTCAGCCCGCTAAATCTTGGCAGCTTTGCGGGGGTTCGAGTAACGTTACTCCTCTGTTCTGCAGCCGGAGGGGTTAAGTCCGCCATTGAGGATTCTTGGAGTCCTGCTTTAGTCGCTTGATAGGTTGGGCGGGGAGCACTGGTACCATCTGGTTGGCGATGCACCGAGGCTTTTTGTCTTGTGCCTAGTCGCAGGCGTTCCCGAAGCAAACTGTTCTCTAAGGTCAATCGCTCTATTTCGCTAGCTATCTGCTCCATCGTTGTGTCTTACGTATAGCAGCGATCCCACTTCTGACACCAATGTAGCGGCCTTCGTACCATGTAAGCCTAGATGGAGCAGAACTCAGCTAAGTTAACTAGCGAGGTGCTAGCATCTATCGCCTTAACTCTTCTGGCAAAAGAATGAGCTGACCCGTGTCTCATACACCGCAGGACCCCGGGTAGCTGGAGAGATCAGGAGGCATAATAAAATGGCAGAGTCCAATGCACTTGGCAGAACTTTTTAATATGCCAGCTTAACATTACACACACTCAACAGATTGAACATTGCAAAGGTCTTGCATAGCAACAACCAACTCACTCATGGTTCAACAGAACTAAACCAAACACCCACAATGCACCGGTGCCGTGTGCAGGATCACTACATTATGTTTTACTGAAGCATCTGATTGTTCAGTTTAGAACTTGGAGAACTTTCAATAGAGTAAAAAAAATGAAGAACAATAAATAAAAACAACACGCTAAAGAAAAGTTAGCAGAGCAACAATGTTTAGTGGGGATGTAAAAGATTTTAGATATGGATCCAAAAATTGATTGAGTATTATTTGAAAACTACAGTTATTTGATTAGATTACATTACATTACATTACATTACATTAAAATGCATTATTTATAGTGCTGTCATGCAATTATTTTTTTTTTTGTGCAATTAATTTATATTGACCATAATAATGACCTTTATTTAATTAATTTTTTAAAAAACATAATAATTGCTGTTAAAAGCCTCATTTTTAGATATGTTTGTTTAAATAAATGACATTGTGATGCAGTAAAAGATCAAATTGCAACTAAAAAAGTGGCTTTAAAAAGTTTTTTACTATAACAGACATCCAGCCTTAACTTTTACACATCCAACGGTTTTTTTTAATCAATAAATCACTCAATAACAATAAAAAAAAAAAAATCATGTCCAGAGTGTTTTAACTTACCACATAAAAAAAAAAACAGGAACACTTTTCTGATACAAAAATATGGACCACAAACCTCTTCTTAATATCACAATACATATATTGATATACTTTTTTCCACAATGTATCACAACAAAACAGTAGAAAAAAGGAGTGATTCTATAGTTTCCTTTAACCTATTTGGTAGATTTGAACATGTTGACACTGAGAAGAAGCAGAAGAGAAAGAGAAAAGATAAGATAACACTGCAGAGAAATGGAACTATTTCAATTTTGGTCTTTGTTTTTTTTTAGGGGGGTGGGGGGTGCTCCATCTTCTGGACAAAAACAATAACAAAGGTGTGTCTATAATTAATTAATTGTGATTAACATGATAGTTTTACACCCCTAATTATTGAACCACAAAGTTTAAAAACCCAAAATGCAGGTTTTCATGTTTGAAGTTGTCGTGTCAAAGACATTTTATTTGTGCTGATTGAAATAAAAAGTGCAGATAAGAAAAAAAGTGTTTCACTGTTTAAAAGCGTGCGTTATTGTTATAATTTTAAATGCCAAATGAATAACAAATATGAACTATATTAATTGGACTATTGATGTGTGTAAACAAAACAGACTTTATCGTATCAATACAAAGTTCAGTGAATCTTTTATGTATTGATTCGTGGACCATGTAGCAAGATGTGTATCGATACTTGGGAGAGAAAAAGACACACAACCCCAATGTTTAGTGATCACAAACCTCAGAGAGACTTGATGCTGCATTGAAACTGAATTTCCACATAAATAACATAACTAGATCATGTTTTTCTTCAGCTGAGATGCTTTGATCAAGTGTTTTTCTATCAAAGTCAAACCTTAAAATTGTCCTGCATGTTTTTGTGTTGTTCAGGTTAAATTATTGCAGATCTTCATATGATGGATTACCTAAAGCTGCAGCTGCTTCCAAATGCAGCAGCGAGATTTATCTGTGGTGTAAAGAAGTTTGTGAATATAAACCCTGATCCTGATCTCATTGAACTGGCTGACAATATAATATTAGATTTAAAACAAAATTCTTGCTTTTCCTTTAAATCTCTCTCAGGTACTGCACCCTCATCTTTGTTGATTGCTTTCAAATATTCTCCCTTAAAGTCCCTAAGCTCTTCAAACCAGTGTTTGCTGCTGGTTCTGAGAACCAAATGTCCAATGGAACCGTGTGTTTGCTGTACTGACTCCTAAACTCTAGAATAAACTGACTCCAACTGTTAAGGTGCATTCACACCGAACGCGATTCGCGCGGCCAATCCGCATGGCTCGCCTCTTTCTCGCCATACTGCAAGTTTGCTGCTCGCCGCGTGGCCAAAAATGTTGTCTCTAAGTTTGCCACCTAATTCACGTGTGGGAGGAGCTACCAGCTAATGTTGTTGATCACTATATGAAGTTTTGTCTGTATTTCATTTACAATGCATTGAAGACGATGATGTTTAGAGATCAGTTTTGTCTTTTTCGAAGAGCTCTTCAAAAACAAGCAATGAATATATAAACCATTTACCCACACAAAAAAAGTAAAATTCTGTGATTAAATAGCAAACACTCCTCTGATCCAACCTGCTCTTGTGGTGACATTGGTTTGTTCTGTTTGTGGAACTATCACATTGATGCAACCTGGTTCAATTTCTGGTTTTGCTGTTTTACTTTTGAAATATATATTTGCATTTTATTAAGCATAAAGAATAGATTATTTTTTTAAATAAATTCCAATGAAAATCTTTTTAAAACTAACATGAAAATGTTAACTAAAAGTTTCATAAACTACATCTATTTGTGTTAACTATGCATTACTTTAAAAACTCATGGCTATAAAAAATACATCCCAATGATGTTTTCAATCCAAAGAATTATCCTGATGTTTTAAACGAATATTTATAGTAATGTGTGTTAAGTAATTTAGCGGAAAAAAGGAAAAAAGGAAAAAAGATTCAATTAACTGAGAAAACTGGGTGCGGAATTCAAACCCGCGGTTTTTTCAACAACAAGACTAGCAACACATGTGGACTAACCGCATCCGCTACCGCCTGCCGACGTTTCAAAGCAGCGTACTCCCTATATGAACTAACCTTGTATGCTGTGAGAAACTATCCTATCATTCATTCACACAATCATAAAAATGTCTGCAAAGTTTAAACCATGAAAAACCCTTTTGTTTAAGTATTCAATGTCTACCAAGTTTATCACTTTTAACACTAAACTTTCATACTGGTTAATACTGAATTATTATGACACACACATAAGTATTTGTTTATTAAGACTTAATTTCTTCAGTATTTGTCTGGCTGACTTCTTTTTGTTTGTAATTCTTGTTTAATTGTTTTTATCCTTTTTTGTTTTATCTACTTACTGTGTTTTGATTTCCTCTTGTGTACAGAAATTTGGGTCTCTTTGGATGATTGTGGAAGACGCTCTAATAATCAATGAATAAAATAAAAGGTTTTTCAGACAAATAGAATGACTGACAACTTACTGTTTGTTTCTCAATAGAAGTCTATGGGATTTTGGCTTCTTGGAAGCAGCGGGTACTTCCTGTTTGGGACATGAGGGGGGAGGGGGTCACTCAGTCCAGTTCTCTTATACAGTCAATGGAAGTACCAGAACATGAGGAAATGATCTGTTCTTAAAGCAAAGTAAAAGAGGAAGACGCAGAATCTTTGATCCGAGATGCAGCTGTGATCAGACGGTGAGTCGAGACTCTTCTTTAGATCTTTAAAGAAAATCAACTTTGTTTGTTTGTTTATTGAACTTTTTCTTCACTTTAACTGTTTGTTTCTGAATGTTTGAAGATTTTCTTCTTTCTCTATAAACTCTCATTTCTTTGCTGTTTAAAGATTTGATCTCATTACTGATCAACAACTGAGGATCAATTCTCATTTATTGATCAGTTATTGTTTCACTGATTTATGAAGGAAATAGAAACAAATGATGTTTTTATTGAAGATTTTTACAGAATAAACTGTTGTGTTTACTAAACTGAAACTGCTGATTCATCAAAGTGGTTCAGATCATCTGACTGCTGCTTCCTGTCAGAACTTTCCAGAACACAGACAGAAGAAAGAATTTCTGTCAGAAACACAAACTTCATGAATCTCTGCAGTTCAAAGGTTTCATTTCTGACTCCCAAACCTTCCTGTTCTCCTCCATCCAAATCTGTGTGAGAATCAAAGTTCATCTGAAAGTCTCTGTTGGAGCTTTGAGAGGAAGAATTCATGACTTTGTTTCTTTTCTCCTCATTGTTTGATTTCTGTCTGTTTTTCTTGATCTGCTTCATGTTTCCTGAATTGTAGAAACAGGAAGTTTGTTGTTTCTTTGTCAAAGTGACTGAATGACTGAAATGTTGCTCCATCATGGAGTGTTTGCTGCTGCAGCTCCTTGTCTCCATCTGGTGGAGGGAGAGCAGAAGTGCAGCAGCTGATGTTCAGCAGCTTCCTCTGTCCCACACTGCTGTCTGACTGCATTCACCTGAACCTGAGAGGAAACACAAGAGAAGAGCCAATCAGTGGAGGAGCAGCTGATCTGTTTGTGAAGGAGGATCAGAGCTGATGATGAGGGTTTCCTCTGCAGATGAAGGATGAAGGTGTGTGTGAGCTGATGTGGATCCAGTGAATCCAGCAGCATGGATCAGTGTGAGGACACACAGGAGGGAGCCCCTCCCTCTAAAAGCACTCTGTGTGGGGAAGATGAGAGCCAGAGCAAAGCTCAGAGGTGAGATGAACATCTCTAACTGTCCAGGACTCTTCTCCATGTCAGAGCTCAGCACTCACACCAGCAACCTTCATTCTTCACAGGAACCAACATGGATCTGGATCTGGATCTGGATCTGGATCCAGCTGTGTGTCCAACAAGAGTGACAGATCAAAGAATTTACCTCTTCGCTTCAAAACTATCAGTTCAGGAGATGAACAGTGAGTGTTTGTCAGATTCAGATGTTTGAATGTCTTCATGATGTCATTCATATCACATTCAAAGTGAACATGAACAACAGCAAAGATGAAATATTGATGAAGTTTGATTCTATTCAGACTTCAAATAGAAAGTTTGGTTCTAATCAACAATCATCAAGTTCTACAGTTTGTTCTTCTGGTCTTCTGCTTCAATCAGCTTCTAAAGATGAGCTTCTTCTCTAAATGCAGACGAGGAACCAAACATTAGAAACAGCCTTAATCCAGTTGACTGGAACTCTGATTCATCTGTGAGTCAGAATGAAAGTTTGAATTATTGCTGTTCTGAAAACCACAGCATTCATGATGCATTTATGATCTGAGATGATTTAAATCCAAAAGAACTCATCAAACACCATCATGAAAGAAACTCACTTCTAATAAAAGAATGTTTTTCTATCAGGATCCATCAGAGACTCAGAACTGGATCAGAACCGGAACCCAGCTGTGTGTCCTTCAGGAGTGACCGGTCAAAGGGTCATATTATCAACTTTAAATCATCGTCTGGTCCAGAGAGGTGAGCTGTATGTAAATGTTGAAACAGTCAAATGAGTGAAATGTTTTCATTCCAACATGTGTTTGATGTGAGCTCAGCTCTTTCTCACACATTTCTATCTTCAGTGTGTTAGTCTCTGTGTGCACAGACAGAATGGATCTGATTGTTCTGATTCTCCACAGAGTGGACCAGCAGAGCTCAGAGACTCCCAGTGGTCAGTGTGTCCAGCAGCATCAAACACAGCTGGATTCCATCTTTCTGGTCTGTACATGAACAACAACTGCTTTTCCATCATTCTGTCCACAGTCGTCTCCATGCTGCACTTTGGAGACCAGTGGATTGTCAGTGTGTCCAACATGGAGCTGATGTTTGGCTCCATGACTTCACTCTGATTGGCTCATTCATCTAGAATTCTGTTGCAGCTGCTGGAGGACAACATTGTTACTTTTGTGAAGAAGGAGCTGAAGAAGATCCAGAAGATTCTGAGTCACAGGGAGGAGGAGGAGGAGGATGAAGATGAAGAGCAGAGGAGCAGCAGAGAGTCACTGATGAAGATCACAGTGAACTTCCTGAGGAGAATGAAGCAGGAGGAGCTGGCTGATGGACTGCAGAGCAGTAAGAGGATTTCTCTGAAGGTTTCAGCTGCTGATAAATGAAGATTTACTGATGTCTGAACACATGGAACCACAGGGATTCAAACCCTCATCCTTCAGGGCTGCAGAGAGTTGATTTACTCTGTTTGTTGTCTTCATTCAGGATCTTCTTCTGCAGTTTGTCGACTTAAAGTCCAATCTGGTCTGAAGAAGAAGTTCCTGTGTGTGTTTGAGGGAATCTCTAAAGCAGGAAACCCAACCCTTCTGAATGAGATCTACACAGAGCTCTACATCACAGAGGGAGGAACTGGAGATCTGAATGAAGAACATGAGGTCAGACAGATTGAAGCAGCATCCAGGAAAGCAGACAGAGCAGAAACAAGCATCAGACAAGAAGAGCTCTTTCAACTCCCAGCTGGAAGACAAGAACCAATCAGAACCGTGATGACAAAGGGAGTGGCTGGCATCGGGAAAACAGTCTTAACACAGAAGTTCACTCTGGACTGGGCTGAAGGCAAAGCCCACCAGAACCTCCACTTCGTATTTCCATTCACTTTCAGAGAGCTGAATGTGCTGAAAGAGGAGAAGTTCAGCTTGGTGGAACTTGTTCATCACTTCTTCCCTGAAACCAAAGAAGCAGGAATCTGCAGCTTTGTAGACTTCCAGGTCGTCTTCATCTTTGATGGTCTGGATGAGTGTCGACTTCCTCTGGACTTCCACAAGACTCGGATCCTAAATGACCCTAGAAAGTCCACCTCAGTGGGAGATCTGCTGACAAACCTCATCAGGGGGAACCTGCTTCCCTCTGCTCGCCTCTGGATAACCACACGACCTGCAGCAGCCAATCAGATCCCTGCTGAGTGTGTTGACATGGTAACAGAGGTCAGAGGGTTCAATGATCCACAGAAGGAGGAATACTTCAGGAAGAGATTCAGAGATGAAGAGCAGGCCAGCAGGATCCTCTCCCACATCAAGAGATCCAGAAGCCTCCACATCATGTGTCACATCCCAGTCTTCTGCTGGATCACTGCTACAGTTCTGGAGGATCTGCTGAAGAGCAGAGAGGGAGGAGAGCTGCCCAAGAGCCTGACTGAGATGTACATCCACTTCCTGGTGGTTCAGGCCAAAGTCAAGAAGGTCAGGTATGATGGAGGAGCTGAGACAGATCCTCACTGGAGTCCAGAGAGCAGGAAGATGATGGAGTCTCTGGGAAAACTGGCTTTTGAGCAGCTGCAGAAAGGAAACCTGATCTTCTATGAATCCGACCTGACAGAGTGTGGCATCGATATCAGAGCAGCCTCAGTGTACTCAGGAGTGTTCACACAGATCTTTAGAGAGGAGAGAGGCCTGTACCAGGACAAGGTGTTCTGCTTCATCCATCTGAGTGTTCAGGAGTTTCTGGCTGCTCTTCATGTCCACCTGACCTTCATCACCTCTGGAACCAACCTCATGGAGGAAGAACAGCAAAATTCTTGGTTTTCTCATCTTTTTCAAAACAGTCGAGTCCAGTTCTACCAGAGTTCTGTGAAGAAGGCCTTACAGAGTCCAAACGGACACCTGGACTTGTTCCTCCGTTTCCTCCTGGGTCTTTCACTGCAGACCAATCAGAGTCTCCTACGAGGTCTGCTGACTCAGACAGGAAGTAGCTCACAGACCAATCAGGAAACAGTCCAGTTCATCAAGAAGAAGATCAGTGAGGATCTGTCTGCAGAGAAAAGCATCAACCTGTTCCACTGTCTGAATGAACTGAATGATGGTTCTCTAGTGAAGGAGATCCAACGGTTCCTGAGTTCAGGACATCTCTCCACAGATAAACTGTCTCCTGCTCAGTGGTCAGCTCTGGTCTTCATCTTACTGTCATCAGAAGAAGATCTGGAAGAGTTTGACCTGCAGAAATACTCTGGTTCAGAGGAGGCTCTTCTGAGGCTGCTGCCAGTGATCAAAGCCTCCAACAAAGTTCTGTAAGAATTCTCATGAAAATCACCTTCAGAGAACAAATGAATTGGAATGAAAAACAAAAGTTTCAATAACTGCTGTCTGTCTTTGTTTTCTTTAGACTTGATGACTGTAATCTGTCAGAGAGAAGCTGTGTAGCTCTGTCCTCAGTTCTCAGCTCTCAGTCCTCCAGAATCAGAGTTCTGGACCTGAGTAACAACAAGCTGCAGGATTCAGGAGTGAAGCTTCTGTCTGCTGGACTGAAGAGTCCAAACTGTAAACTGGAGACTCTCAGGTCAGATTTCATTCAACTAGTTTCCAGGTTCTGTCTGTTTTTTCTCTGTTTCAGTAGAAAGTTTCAGATAAATGTCAGTGAAGAAGAAACAGCAGAGAACTGTTGTATACAAGTTTAAAAACAACAATCTGCTTGAGTTCAAAGTTCTGGTTTTTACTTTACCAGATCTTTGCTGGGTTAGAATGAAGAACCTCTGCAGGAAGTTTTTATACAAGACTGGGGACGGGCTCAAGGATCAAAACAAGAACTATATTAATAGTTATATTCAATAACTAACTTAATATTTTCAACATTCCAGTCAGGAACAATCAAAGTCATAAACAGGTTTGTTCTGATGAGTTCTGAGGTCGGTGCTGATGTGAAAAACAGCTCCAGCTGCAAAAAAAAAAAGTTTCTGAAAAAATCAGTTGAGACACAACTTCAGTTCTTCAGACTGTTAGATAAAAAACTGAAGACGTTTCTAAAGGATTCTCCAGCTGGACCACAGCAATGCTTCTGTCAGGAGATCAGTGGTCCAGATTGTAAGAATATCTCCATCTTCTGTTCTCTCAAATGTTACCTCGGCTCCTTCTGGGGGCGTTCCTCTGTGTGAATCTGTTTCCAATGTGAACTCGAGTCTGTGAGTCAGAAACTGGACTTTACTGGTTCAGCAGATATGAAGTGTTTGCTGCAGTGAGGATGCAGTAGCTGTAGACTAAAGCATTAGAGAGGACTCAAAACATCAGTCCTTGCACAACATGAAGTTAAAAATTCTGAATAAAATACTTTAGTTTCACAAAAGTTCTTTTTCTTTATCTCTGAGTTTTCCCTTCAAGAGTATCTACAGTCAATCAGCTTCCTCCATCTAACCCTGTGTTCTGCATCCTCTACTCTAACACCAGATTCCTTCATGTTTTCATTCACTGCATCTTTGGTTTTCCTCTTACCTGCAGTTCTAGACTCAACATCCTTCTACCAATATATTCACTGTCTCTCCTCTGGACATGACTGAACCATCTCAGTCTGACTCTCTGATGGACTCATTCCTGATCTTATCCATCCTGGTCACTCCCAAACAGAACCTCAGCATCTTCATCTCTGATACCTCCAGTTCTGCTTATTTTCCTCAGTTCCTCTGTCTCTAGAACAACATGTCTGCTCTCACCACAGTTTAGTTCACCTTTTCTTTCATTTCAGCTTGAAACTCTTCTATCACACATCACTCCTGACACTTTTCTCCTCACATTCCAACCTGCCTGAACTCACTTCTTCACTTCTTTTCCACACTCTCCATTACTGGACTGTTGACCTGAGATACTTCAAATCCTCCTTCTTTATCTCTTCTTCCTGTAACATCACTCTTCACTTTGGTTCCTCTCATTCACAAACATGAACTCCATCTTGCTGCAGCTAACCTTCATTCCTCTGCTTTCCAGGAAAAACCTCCACTTCTCCAGCTTCTCCTCCACCTGATCCCTGCTCTCACTGCAAATCACAATATCGTCTGCAAACATCATGGTCCATGGTGACTCTCTCTCCCACCTCCACCTTGAACTCCTCTGTCTCCTACAGCAAACTTCACCACTGTCTTACAGCCCTCATGCATGTCCTGCTCTTACATACTTCTCTGTCACTCCAGACTTCCTCATACAAACCACAGTTCCTCTCTGGACAACGTCGTAAACTTTCTCCAGATCTACAAATACACAATGTAGCTCTCTGACCTTCTCTGACCTTCTCTGACCTTCTCTGACCTTCTCTGACCTTCCCTGACCTTCTCTATCAACATCAAAGCAAATATTACATCTATAGAGCTCTTTCTTAACATGAAACAAAACTGCTGCTCACAAATGTTTACAGTATTTTGACACTTATCCAGCACAGTTGTTGTTATACTAACTGTTGTTTATTGTTTTTATTGATGAACAAAAATGCTAAAATGATCACCATGCACCACCAGCCAAGTCCACTATAAAATGTTTTCATTTCTGATCTTCATTAAATGTTCTGAATTATTTTAAGCACAAAATAAAATCCAGAATTATTTATAAAATGTCATTTCTGTGCTCACTTCATCGTAAATAGAACATTTCTTTCAGTTTCTAAAAGTTCCTGAAATCATTTGTTCCTTTAATAATCACTTCATCTTTTTAAACATATGCAGCTCTGATAACGTCCTCATGTAATGTCCGATTCCACAGAGCAGCTGCAGCTTCAGACTGAATCCTCCAGACAAATGAAGCTTTTTTTAAAGGAATATTTGTTCTAAAGATTGAGCAGCTTGATAATGTTCTACTTTAAAGTCAGTGCTGCTTTCAGACACAAACTACTGAGCTGTTTGCTGACCTGGAGGTGTTTTTGGTTCAGTCCTGTTGCTGAAAGTTTCTCTGAGCAGTGATGACAGTTTGGTCATGATCCAGTGATGACCAAACTGTCATCTCTGCTCCTGAACACACTTTTCTGTCTGATTTCAGGTTGTGGAACTGCAGTTTGTCAGAGATCAGCTGTGAAGTTCTGGGCTCAGTTCTGAAGAACAACCCGTCCAATCTGACAGAACTGGACCTGAGCGGGAACAAAATCCAGGATTCAGGATTTCTTCATCTGCGTGGTTTTCTGGAGAGTCCAGACTGCAGACTGCAGACTCTGAGGTCAGTAAATGAACTGAACTCCCTGAAGGATGAGAAGAACGGATCAGATGAAGAACTTTCTGATGTTTCTCTAGATTTTCTGAACATGTGTCATTTCACTGCTGCAAAGCTGGATCACAGCTTGGAGTCAGTGACGCCGTCTTAGTTTCTCTATGACTTTTTCCAACAAGGTCAAAGATAAGAAGAAAAGGAGACAGAAGGGAATGTTTCCACTACACTAATGTCTCCTCCTTTTTTTTGGCTTTTTTTAACTTCCTGTTTCCACTTCACTACAAATCTACTTCCAGGAAATATGGAAATGACTGAAGTAAAACAAAGATTTCCAAACTCAATCAGATCACTTTGTTTGATTCTTGTCTTCAAAATATCTCAATGTTTCGGTTCTAAAAGGTGAAACAATGAGGAGGATTTTTCTGAACAGAAACACTCTAGAGTTCAGATAATCAGAAATGATCAGATCAGAAAAAGATCTTTAGGAACAGCGGACAAAGTGCACAAAACCACTAATAACTGACTTGGACCTGTTTATGTACAAACACAGACGGGTTCTTTAGAAGCTCCAGAACTGGATCAGCTGAAACACTGAGACTAACAGCAGAACCATCAGCAGCTCCTCTGCAGGACCACATTCAGACATTTTGGGCCCCGTGGATCCTCATGTGTTTCAAGGTCCCTCTACAGTTTAGAGCAGGTGTCTCCAACCCTGTTCCTCGAGGGCTACCGCCCTGCTTGTTTTGCAGCTAACCCTGCTTCAGTAATTGCTGCTCACCTGGATCAGGTGTGTTCAGTCAATCAGAAACTGAGCTGATTCAATCCAGCTAATCAGCATCTACTGAAGCAAGGTTAGCTGCAAAACAAGCAGGATGGTAGCCCTCGAGGACCAGGGTTGGAGACCCCTGGTTTAGAGATTTCAGGAAATGCTTTCAAAGGAGAACTTAAGACTTTTTCACTGTTTTTCTGCTTTTTCCAGTCAGGATGAAGAGAGAAAGAAAAGTTTAGCTCTGATTCATGCTTTTATTTTGGTGAACATCTTTGAGATTCTGCAGAGAAACTTCCTGCTTATCTGGATTTTTCTACACTTCCAATAGTTTGTTTTTCTTTTCTGTCCTTCAGTCTTCATCTGAATCTGTGTTGAACTTCATGGAAACTTCAGCAGTTCAAGTGGAAACATTGATGCTGTCACAGCTGTGGAAATCTGATCTCTAACTGAAGATTCCCACTTAAATCCAGAACGATCTGTTGACTTTGATTCTTCAGATCCTTGTTGTGTCTGTGACCATGAGATACAAATATTACATTGTTCTGTCATTTCTCTCACCTTAAATCTGCTGTTAACTATTATAAAGGGCCTTTATTATGCAAAATCAATTGTTGAGCTTTTAAGTTTATTATAATATTAAATCCTCACTATAAACAATCTCAAAGTAGTATTTTGATCCATTCATGCATTTCTGAACGTTCCTCTGAAACCTGCCCTCTGAGCACCAGCCCCTCCCAATCCGTGAAAACAAGCGGGTTCCCACAATTTTTTCATAGATAAAGAAGAACAGCCCCTTCCAGGAGGAGTCTGCACACTGAGCACCGCCCCTGGCCAACACAAACACACAATTTCTCCACACAGATAACAATGATCAACAAAACATTTTCATTTTAGTTGCACAATATGAGCATTATTCTTTGAAAAAGTTACGATGTTTGTTTTTGTGGGCCAAACACAAACACACTGTCACAGCCAGCTCTATGATGACATCATAACATGGGCGACACCCACAGGGAGTGAAAGGCGGAGCCTCAGAAATCCAGCCGTCTAACAACTGGATTGGGAAAAAACTCATTAGAAAAACTCATTTCACCAAAAATGTGTTCTTTAATGTTCAAAAGGTCATTTATGATCATACATTTGGACATAGTTTACTCTGAAGGCGTAACATTAGCATGATACAGACTCTTAAACTAGTTCAGCAGCAGTCTCTTTGGAAGTTCTTTTTCTGAGTCTTTAGCAGCATCAAAACATGCTCCATTCCTGCAGATCCTCCAGGACAACATTCCAATCTTCTTCTAGCAACAGTCAGTGACTTGAACTGATGCTGAGACTTTGGACCTTTACTCAAACTGTCTTCTTCCTGCTGAGTCAGCAAAGTTTCAATCTTCACTTTCAGTTCATCAGTGAATCTTTATGGAAGAACTCAGTTCAGGTTTAGAAAAGAACTTTATACTTACAAACTGATAAAAATAAAGACTTAGAGAATCTAGACAAGATCTACAGATGTGAAAAACTGATGATTGTTTAACATTTTCTTCAATTGACTTGATTGTTTAACAATGATTGATATGAAACTGATCTGTTTCAATCCTGATCTTGTAAATCTGGATAAACTCTGTTTACTTGCTGGAACTCCAGCTGCATCACTGCTCCTGAACACACTTTTCTGTCTGATTTCAGGTTGAAGGACTGCAGTTTGTCAAAGATCAGCTGTGAAGTTCTGGGCTCAGTTCTGAAGAACAACCCGTCCAATCTGACAGAATTGGACCTGAGCTTGAACAAAATCCAGGATTCAGGATTTCTTGATCTGCGTGGTTTTCTGGAGAGTCCAGACTGCAGACTGCAGACTCTGAGGTCAGTAAATGAACTGAACTCCCTGAAGGATGAGAAGAACGGATCAGATGAAGAACTTTCTGATGTTTCTCTAGATTTTCTGAACATGTGTCATTTCACTGCTGCAAAGCTGGATCACAGCTTGGAGTCAGTGACGCCGTCTTAGTTTCTCTATGACCTTTTCCAACAAGGTCAAAGATAAGAAGAAAAGGAGACAGAAGGGAATGTTTCCACTACACTAATGTCTCCTCCTTTTTTTGGCTTTTTTTAACTTCGTTTCCACTTCACTACAAATCTACTTCCAGGAAATTTGGAAATGACTGAAGGAAAACAAAGATTTCCAAACTCAATCAGATCACTTTGTTTGATTCTTGTCTCCAAAATATCTTCATGTTTTAGATCTAAAAGGTGAAACAATGAGGAGGATTTTTCTGAACAGAAACACTCTAGAGTTCAGATAATCAGAAATGATCAGATCAGAAAAAGATCTTTAGGAACAGCGGACAAAGTGCACAAAACCACTAATAACTGACTTGGACCTGTTGATGTACAAACACAGACGGGTTCTTTAGAAGCTCCAGAACTGGATCAGCTGAAACACTGAGACTAACAGCAGAACCATCAGCAGCTCCTCTGCAGGACCACATTCAGACATTTTGGGCCCCGTGGATCCTCATGTGTTTCGAGGTCCCTCTACAGTTTCGAGATGTCAGGAAATGCTTTCAAAGGAGAACTTAAGACTTTTTCACTGTTTTTCTGCACAACCTGCTTTTTCCAGTCAGGATGAAGAGAGAAAGGAAAGTTTAGCTCTGATTCATGCTTTTATTTTGGTGAAAATATTTGAGTTTCTGTAGAGAAACTTCCTGCTTACCTGGATTTTTCTACACTTCCAATAGTTTGTTTCCAAAACTTCAACATGAAATCCAACATTTCAACAAGTTTCTAAATGTTTTTTTTTTGTTCCTGTTATTTGAAATGAACCAGAGTGTTTAGTGTTTGCAGAATATTTCCATGAACAACTGATTTTCATTTATTTATTTATTTATTTGCACTTATACAACATTTTCTAAAAAAAAAAAGAAAATTCATAAAGGAGGTGCAGGAAGAGGCAAAAACTCCATATGGAGATGATATTAGAGCCTCTACCTAATAAAACTTTTAAACTTAGATAAAAAAGAATTATACAATTTTATTCACTCACAAAGTAATCTGAGACCTCTTATAAATCTAGTTCTGTAGCCATTTAAACACAGTTTCAAGAAAACCCTATTTCTGTAACTTTGAACGAACCATATGATTACTGTATCAAAAGCTTTTGATCAGTCTAAAAAATACTACAAATACATTTACTTTTGTCTAATGCAGAAGTGATACTGTCAATGAAATGAACTAAACCCAAGTAAGTATTATGGTATTTAAGAAAACCATATTGATGCTTATAAAGAACAAAATTGTTATTTTTGTGAGTGGATAACCTTTTAAAAACAACCTTTTCTAAAACGTTTTGAAAATCAAGGTAAAACAGAAACGACTTTGTAAGTATTGAAACATGCTCTATCGCATGCTTTAAATAAGGGAATAATTCTGGTCTGCCTTTAGCTCCTCTGGTTCAACACCTGTGCTTCGAGAGAGTGAAAAATATGAGTTCATGGTTTTACTAAAAAGTGTTTAATCTGTTTAACAAGAAAAGCTCACAGGCCATTATGTCTGGTAGCAGATAGTTTTAATTTGTCAATTATTTTTACTAATTTCTCTGGTACCAGGGGACTGAAAAGACAACATTTCAGGGTAGTTAGATTGCGTGTATTTGAGTGGATCTTCAAGACTTAATAGCATATTATTTACCAATTCCAATCCAGAATTGATGAAAAAAGTATTACATGTTTGTGCTACATCAGTAGAACTTTTACATTTAGTTGTACCATCAATAAGGACTGAAGGAATACAAGAATTAGAGTGTAACGAAGATGCTGAGGCGTGTGGATCCATGTGCAACGTTTTAATAAGAGCAGACAGAGACAAAGCCGAGGAACAGGCCAGGGTCAGAACACAGCAGCAAGGTGGGCGTAAAAAAAAACAGGCAAAGGTCAAAAACTGAAAGGCAAAAGGACAACTGCTTAGGCTGTACGGCAAGGAAGACAATACAAGACTACGCATTTATACAGTGACTGAACAGGACTTAAATAGGAGACGAGTGATGACATTATGAGAAACAGCTGGGTGGACCATGGAACGGATGCAGTCCATGCAGGAAGACTTTGCCGATCAGAACTCTAGTGAGAGCTCCCTCTGGTGGCCAGAGGGGAATGTACCCAGATGATTGCTGACATGGAGGATGTAACATTTTTTGTAATCGTTATCTAATAACTCTCCAAGTACTTTGAACATTGTTTATGTTAATTTTGTCTGAGTAATGCTTCTTTTTTGTAGACTCTACTGCATAAACAGAATCTTTCTACATTTCTGATACATATAAAGACTAAGAGTAGTTGGTCTTATTACATATTTTTTTTACAATGTATTTTTTATTCTTAAAGAGTTAGGTGTATACCAAAGATTGTTAGGTTTTTTAACTGTGATTTTGTTGGACAATTTTAACTGGAATAGAATCATAAAAAATGTCTTTCAGTTTGTTCCATGAAATATATTTATTTGCAATGTTTGAATGTGACTCTAAGAGCCACTGATCATCTTTAGTTTACACTTATCTAAATTATGTTTACTTACGTTCCTTTGAAAAATATCAAATATTTAAGACGATTGCTTTTCCATGAGATAAATTGAAAAATGATCGGATTTGTCCGATTAAATAAATCCAAATTTATTTTCTTTGCTTAAATTGTTTGTAAATATATTGACGATCAAAGTTGATGCTGTGTCACTCACTCTTGTTGGTTTATTAATTAGAGGAAAGAAATAACTTGAGTAAAGACAAATTCTAAATTCATCACTAAGTAGAACTGTTTTATCTTTCAAAATATGTTTATTGAAGTCTGCTAAAAGACAAGAGAGATTATTTACTGTATTGAGATAATCAAGGATTTTAGAAAAATCTTTCCATAAAATCTTTAATGCCTTAATCTGATTGATGGTATAAGACTCCAATCACAACATTCTGTCTTTCAAAGCCAGAGAGTTCCAAAAACAGCAATTTTATTTCTGCTTTATAGAAGTAAGCCTTCCATCATTCCTTAATTTTATTTTATTTTAGATGTTTTTAAAAGGAGGAAAGCTACACAACCTCCTGTTCTATTCAGTCTAACAGACTAGAATGATTGACAACCAGTCATCTTGAAAAAACATACATATGGTTGATAAGTATTGTTTCTGTTAAAACAATAACTATAAAAGTGTGATTAAAAGAGTGAAGAAAATGTAAGAAATCATAGTAATGTTTAAATAGATTGAATATTTAGGTGGAAAATAGTAAATACATCAGGTGGCATATTTAGAACAAATTCATTAAAATTGTTTTAGAGTAAAATAATCACGAGGATCTGTATCAAAGACAGTGAGAAAAAGTCAATTTCACTACTGTAAGGGTCAATAAAAACACATTGACTGTTAGCAAATACTGAACATTCATCCATAGAAATGTTGTTTTTCTTTTCTGTCCTTCAGTCTTCATCTGAATCTGTGTTGAACTTCATGGAAACTTCAGCAGTTCAAGTGGAAACATTGATGCTGTCACAGCTGTGGAAATCTGATCTCTAACTGAAGATTCCCACTTAAATCCAGAACGATCTGTTGACTTTGATTCTTCAGATCCTTGTTGTGTCTGTGACCATGAGATACAAATATTACATTGTTCTGTCATTTCTCTCTCATTAAATCTGCTGTTAACTATCTGAACTAGTTCAGCAGCAGTTCTGGTCATGAAGGTTCTTCAAACTCAGATGTTCCTTCAGGCAGAACAACAACAGCAGAGAAATCAAATCCTGACAAAAATGTTCTTCATCCTTCAGAAGACAGAATCAAATCTCTTTGGAAGTTCTTTTTTCTGAGTCTTTAGCAGCATCAAAACATGCTCCATTCCTGCAGATCCTCCAGGACAACATTCCAATCTTCTTCTAGCAACAGTCAGTGACTTGAACTGATGCTGAGACTTTGGACCTTTACTCAAACTGTCTTCTTCCTGCTGAGTCAGCAAAGTTTCAATCTTCACTTTCAGTAAAATCAGTGAATCTTTATGGAAGAACTCAGTTCAGGTTTAGAAAAGAACTTTATACTTACAAACTGATAAAAATAAAGACTTAGAGAATCTAGAAAAGATCTACAGATGTGAAAAACTGATGATTGTTTAACATTTTCTTCAGTTGACTTGATTGTGTGACAATGATTGATCTGAAACTGATCTGTTTCAATCCTGATCTTGTAAATCTGGATAAACTCTGTTTACTTGCTGGAACTCCAGCTGCATCACTGCTCCTGAACACACTTTTCTGTCTGATTTCAGGTTGTGGGACTGCAGTTTGTCAGAGATCAGCTGTAAAGTTCTGGGCTCAGTTCTGAAGAACAACCCGTCCAATTTGACAGAACTGGACCTGAACTGGAACAAAATCCAGGATTCAGGATTTCTTCATCTGCGTGGTTTTCTGGAGAGTCCAGACTGCAGACTGCAGACTCTGAGGTCAGTAAATGAACTGAACTCTCTGAAGGATCAGAAGAAAGTATCAGATGAAGAATTCTTGGTGTGAACATCATTTCCTGAAGATGAGAAAGCATCAATAAAAGCTCTACAAACTCAACTTTTGGAAAAGTCAACTTATCAAAGTGGATTCTCTGTGGAGACTCTGAAACCACACAATCAAACAGCAGAGTTTCATGTTATCTGAGCTGCAGAAGAAAACTTTTTACAGCATTTTGAGCAGAAAACCTTTAAAGATGCAGACGAGCACACACACACACACACACACACACACACACACACACACACACACACACACACACACACACACACACACACACCCACCACCCAGGAGTTTTGAACATCCCCAACCCAGGCATAAACCAAGGCGCCCCAAGGGAGACCTGCTTCATGTTCCGGGCAATCACCCACCACCCAACACCATGGAAACCAGACAGCAAAACAAGGGCCCTCCCCCCTACCCATGAGAAATAGAAGTCCCCGACAAACAGGATAAACAGGGCTAACCAGATGTTGAGAATTTTAAAGAGGCCCGGTGCTCTGAGACAAAGACCAGAACCAGAACCACAGGGACAAAACAAACTTCTAGGCTCAGATTTTATGTGATCTCCAGCCAGAGTTGTAAAGTACTTAAGTAACTGGACTTTACTTTTACTTTTATGTTTCTTGGCCACTTTGTACTTGTACTGAGTATCAAAAAAATAAGCAACTTTTACTCTCAGTGACTACATGTTTTGATTGAATATTTGTGCTCTTTATTCCATTACATTTGAATGGAGACTCACATTTACTCAGGTAAATTACTCAAGTAAACGTAATGAGTAAATGCGAGTCTGCAGTTGTTAAAATTGACAGGTAGGGCACTGAGAGAACATCTTCTGCTTACTGGCAGAAATGTACAACCCCACCACCAAGGGTCCTACATGTCTACGGTGCAATTAAAACAGAGGGGAGGAGCCTGAATGCATGCAGCTACCAACATGAGGGGAGACCACTGCCAAATAGCTCCGCAACACAGGCTGCAACACCCCCACCCCGAGCACCCACACAATCATGCTAAGAAGCGGTTGTATGAGAAAGGAGGGAAGTTCAGGGTTAGCTTCCAGACTGACCCCTGATGGTAAAAAAAAACTGCACACACACACACACACACACACCCAGCATTAAGCCCAAATCTCTCAATCTCAGGGGCTCCATCGCAAGTTCAGAGCTGAAGTCATTGATCAGGATCAATGTCCAACATTCTGAACTCTTTAGAAGAACTGAAGGATGAAAAACATGAACTTTGTCTTTAAACTCAACTCTTTCTTCTGGATTCAGGTTGATCAGCTGCAGTTTGTCAAAGATCAGCTGTGCTGCTCTGGTCTCAGCTCTGAAGTCCAACCCGTCCCACCTGACAGAACTGGACCTGAGCTACAACAACCTTCAGTCTTCAGATGTTCAGCAGCTCCAGGATCTAATGAAGAGTCCAAACTCCAAACTGCAGACTCTGAGGTCAGTAGAGGGTTGGAGTCAGTCCAGCTGCTTCCAGATGTTTTGTCCTAAAGTTAGTCTGAGAGCAAAGATGCAGAGTTTCCTGTGAAGCTGCAGCTTCTCAGTGAAGCTCTGAGGAGAATGATGACAGGCTTCAGGACAACAGTCAGCCAATCAGAGCAGCAGAAGCTCCAACAGGTGAAGATGACAGGAAGCTGCTGCTCTGAACAGAACTGAAGCTCCTGCTGCTCTTTCTGCTGCTGTGCTGCATCACTGACTGACACACCAGGATCAGGAGACACTCCTTCATCTCTGTGTTTCTGATTTCTATTTGTAGGTGGGAGGGAGAGGGCTGGTGGGACTGATGTTTCTCCTGGTGGAGCAGACAGGAGCATCATCATCATCATCATCATCTTCATCATCATCTGGTCTGCAGAGATGTTGGTCCTGGAGGTGGAGAGCAGAGTGATGGAGGAATCAGAGGAAGTAGAGATGAGTGTCAGAGCTGCAGCATCAACTGATCTGAGATCAGCTCCACTGTCTCTCTCAGCATCAAGTGGACAGTTATTGTGCTGCAGCTCCCCCGGTGGACTGATGGAGAGCTGCACTTCATCTTCTCATTCTAACTTGGAGTGTTGGGAAGTCTTCTGCTTCTCTTCTCTCTCGTATTGGGAGCTTCTCTTAACTTTGTCCACACGCTCTTCCCGTAGTTGCTGATGTCATCTTTCCTGTCAGCTGACGTCTGTGTTTCTCTGTACATTTTCATGAGGGAGCAGCTGTGAGCATTTCTGCACTAAAGTCAGTTGATCAAACAAAGCAACAAATATTGATCAATCATTGATCAGATTTCTCCTCATCTGTCCTGAAACTGTTTCTCTGAATGATCTGTGTTGGTGATTCATCAGATTCAGACATGATGGTTTCTTGCAGAAGCTCAGAAGTCTTTTCTCGTGTTTCTTGGACTCCTGCACCTCTCTGTACCACAGAGTGGACCAGCATTCTCTGAACATCCTTCAGCTGGTCCAGAAAGCAGCAGCATGGCTGTTGACCAAAGAAAGACCACCTTCCAGCAGTTCTGGCCTCATGATTCTCCATCTGTGTGCAGTTCAGCTTTTAGTTCTTCTTTTTCATCTTTGATCTTTACCAGAACTTTCAGAACCACAAAGTGGACTGAGGTTCTCTGACCAAAGACTGCTGGGGTTTTATAATTGGTTAATTATTTTAAGAAATGTTTCTTCTCTATTTTAATCAAGGTAACCATGGTAACAAAAAGCAGGAGCCCATGAAGGTGGTTTTGTTGGATCAGAGAGCAGAACTCTGATCAGAGTTTCAGGAACAATGCAGGTTCATGTTCTGGACTGAAGAGTTCTCCTGAAATGTTCTGTTCAGAATTCTTCAGGATGACATCTGTGTGTGAATGTGGAGGTTTGTCTGAATGAAGTTGAAGTTCACTTTGAAGATCCTTCAGGATCACAGCAACAATAAACAAGACTGAAGCTTCTGTGCTGCCCTCTAGTGGTAAACATGAGATCTGCAGCACAGATTTCTTCATTTTTTTCTGATCTGCATGAAGAATGAACACATCAGTGTGTCTAAAAATTATTTTATGAAAAATGAAAAACCTTTATGCCTTTGCCTTGATTTCAAACGAAGTATATTCAATAAAGTGGAAACTATTTGTTTGAAAATGTTTCAAATGAAAATGTTTGTTTTGTCAATAAAGATGTGTGATTACATCTGTTTAGTCTTAGATGTGTTTTAGAGTCAAATCTGAACATTGTGATTGGTTAACATGTGATGATGTCACAGCATCTCTCCTAAAGTTGACCTGGAATTGTATTTTTCGTTTAGATTTTCTTTTATTCATTATTTCTCTAAAATAAATCTGTTTTAAAAATGTTGGAATCATTTTTGAACCATACTGAGATTTGTGCGTTACTTTTCTAAAAAAAAAGTTTCTGCACGAGACCCGTAAGTAAACAACACGAGGCGCTAGCAGCGTTAGCTTGTGTTCAGAGGACTTTGGTGTTTGTGTGAGTTTGGGCTGAAGCTCGGAGCAGCTGCAGTAACGATGTCTTCACTTCAGTCTCTGAGAGAGTTTATCAGCGAGCGACTAGCTGCTGCTGCTGAAGAAATCTTCAGACACTGTGAAGGAACCATCGTCCAGTACGAGGAGGAGCTCTGTCGTCAGCGCAGACTGCTGGATGCAGGTATGTGACAAAAAAGAAATAAATAAAAGCCAGTGGATTGGCCTGGTCTTTGTGGCAGGAATCCCAGGCATCACCAAAACATTCTTCTATTTTGGGGCCATGGAGTCCAACACTGAAAGCACAGAAAGGATGAAATATAAATATCCAGGTGGTCAGACTACATTTTCACAACATTTTCAGACCAGATTAGTGTTTATTCATAATGAAGCAAATATTTTGTTAAAAAGGCAACATTCTAAAAGTATTTCATTCAGGTCCATCTGCTCCTCTGTGCTTGTAGACATTGGTTTCAGCCCGTCAGCTTGCTAGAAACTGGTCATGTGACCTCATGTTCCTGCATTCACTTCCTGGACACAGTGCATTGAGAACGAGATAAAAGTACCTGCTAAGTGTTATTTTCTCATGAAATTTGGAGGAGATAAAGAAACAACAAAAAGCACATTTAGACATCAACTAAATTACCTTAGAAAGCTGTTGGGTGGTTTTATGAACTGAAAATTTCGTCTGGAAAAAATCTTAACTTATCATGCACAGATTAAAAAAAAAGTCTAGAATGGGGCTGGACAATAAAACGACAACTATAAATGTGTTAAATACTTTTCTGAGCAATCCAAATGAAAAAAGTGTTGACCACTTCTTATTAATATCATAATTCACATGTTGATATATATTATTCTACATTTTTTACATGGCATTTGTTTCTTTCAAATAAACGTTTGCTTCACCATCTGGACAAAAACATGCAGAAAGAGGTTAACTTTACCTCTGAAATTACGTTTTGATTATTTCCTTGTGACTCACTTTCCTCAGTGAGAGCAGAGCGCTGTCTGTGCGCGTGCTGGACCTGTTACCATGACAACCCGACGCACCCTGTTTTAAATGGTCCCATTTTTTTGAAAAACGATTTAAACATAAAAATGTAAACAGACTTCTGTCCTAATAACTGATTTAATATTTATTTTTTTCTGTAAATGACCATGGTATTAGCGGTGTAATGCCGGGAACAATTGTTCCAGGTGTGCATTTTTATATGTTCAGATAATAACAAACTTCACGGAAGCAAGAGATTAACGTGATTTAGAAAAAAAAAAACGTCCTAAAATATCTGTAATTAATTGCAATTTACGCTATAATTTTATAGCCATAGTTATATAGGAAACGAAATGCATATCTGATGTATGGTTGTGATTTTATTCAAATCTACACACAGACTAAGATTTACAAAAACTGTTAGTCTGCTTGGTCCGTGTTTATAAATGGGTCGGTAGGTTGCTGACATCGCCAAAGACTGCTTGTGGCCATATTATATGGGCTAGTTCCTACATGGGGCATCACATTGTGGTCGGAGTGCACCTGGAACGGTTTTCCCCTGTCGTCCGCCCGCCGGATGGGGATTTGGTTCTGGGCTCTTCTCTCTTCGCTCGCCACTACTGAGATAATCCTGTTTAGTTTCATTTTCTATGCTTAGTATTATGCTTACTAGAGGGTCGTCTGGTCTGATCTAAGGTCAAACACAGAAAAATTCCATGGTCATCCCCCATAAAACAAAAAAGATAGATGGTCCTGCCAGGACTGGAAATAGTGCAAAGTATAAAGCTACCATTGACTTTGAATAGGCTACCAGATGAACTAAATGTTCACTGTTCTGAGTTAACTCACTCAGATCTTCCTAAAATGTATTTCAGAAGTTCTTCTTAATTAGCTGACAGTAATAATATTCTCGTGAAAAGTCACATTCTTGTTTTTCCAGCTCTGTATCTACAATTATAGCATAGCAATAAACAGGCATGTGACTCCATCCAATATAGCGTCCAAATTTACGTACCCAACAAGCTAGCGTAGCGATTCTAGCCTAAATAGCTCATTGGGCCCCACATCCCAGGGACTGGTGGCTAAACTTTGTCATGTGCAAATGCCTGCTTCAACAAAGGATTTCAATTGTCGTGTTTAAGTTCAAGTTTGAGACATTTTTTTAATTATTTTACATCTAGAATTTTTTTGGGCTAATCAAACCAAAGCATAAAATAACTGACTCAGGGGATCAGTCGTGAGGTCACATGTGCCCTCCTTCCCTACATATGGCCTCCATCATGAGAAAAATGCTACAAGAACATGTTACAAACTCCCAAAACATAATTTTCTTCTTATTTAAAAACATCTTTTTAAACGTGTCCTGTCAGCAGTTGAGCAAACAGATAAGAGCTGAAGGCCTCTTGTGTTTTTTTTGCTATAATTTTCTATGGGTATGCTGCAGGTGTCAGGTTGTAGCAAACACTCATACGTTTAGGGAAGTAGGTGACATGCAAGCATTAGTGGTGTTAAAGAAAGCAGAACGTATCATATTTGATACATGAGTCTGTCAGCCCTCCACAAGAGCAATGGAAGGGAAATACTATATTTACTAAATATTTTGTCAGAACTTGTCAGTATACAGAACTTTCGTCTCTTTTTTTTAACTACAAAAAACACTTTACTTTGAAAATCGGAAGATCCACAGCATTTTATTTTGAAGATTTGTAATTTGTTTACTTCCACTTATAGTGGCGGTGTGTATTCATTTTTTTTCTTTTTTTTAGTTCATAAACTTAGAATTCAACATTATTATGTATTTCAGAGCGATAAATACATTGTTACTGAATTGTACTTTTTTTTTTTTTAAACTAGTCTTCTATATTTATAAAGATCACAGATCAGTGATCTTGGATGGCGCAACTATTTATACTCATTTTCGGGAGCAGGTCGCAAATGGATTCTGGGTAAAGCCCAAATTGGAATAGGATTTTAAGTTTGAATGAAAAAAAAGAAGTTGAATTTTTTTGTATTAATTTTTACTTATATGGCTTCTAACTGGTAGGATTTATATTTTTATTGGTGCTTGACTATTTACAAAGTCTTTTAAAAGTAAAAAAAAAAGGTTTCTTTTGTTTGTCTCCCTGTAGTCCTACCCCAACATTACGAGAGTGAAAAGGAGGATCTCTGCAATCAGCAGAGGAAATACAGAGTGGAACAAGCGGAACCAGAACCAGCACAGGTTGAAGACCAACAGAAAGAACCAGAACCTCCACAGATTAAAGAGGAGCAGGAGGAACCAGAACTTCCACAGGCTGAAGTGGATCAAAAAGGATTCTTCATCAGTCAGGATGAAGAGCAGCTTGATCTGAAGCAGGAGACGGATACCTTTATGGAAATGTTTACTTATGAGGAAAATGAACACAGTGAAGCAGATCCAAACAGACAGCAGAACTTTAATGAAACTGATAGTAAAGATGAAGAACGAAACCAACATGAAGAATCAACATCAACTACAGATGAAGAGACAGACCCACAGGACAGAGATCAGAGGAAGACAAGAGACAGAAATCATGTGGACAGCTCTCACATGTCAGAAAGTCGGTGTGAATCTGACATAAGAAAAATCCCCAAGAAAGCAAGTTTGGTTAAAAAACACAAACAATCCTTAAAAGAAAAGAGACATAGCTATGTGAAGTCTGCTAAAAGAACAAGAGCTGATCACATTGTTTCAGTACACATGAAAACTGAGTCTGATGACAGTCCTTATGTCTGTGAAGAATGTGGTACAAGTTTTAGCTACTGGTCTCAGTTCATAATTCACATGAGAATTCATACAGAAGAGAAGCAGTGTTCTTGTAAACAATGTGATAAAAGTTTTGGTGATGTTTATCATCTCAAAAGACACATGATAACTCACACGGGAGAGAAGCCTTTTTCTTGTATAGAATGTGATAAAAGATTTACCCAAATATCTAGTCTCAAGAAACACATGAGAATCCACACAGGAGAAAAGCCGTTTTCTTGTAAAGAATGTGACAAAAGTTTTAATGATATGTATCATCTCAAAAGACACATGGTAACTCACACGGGAGAGAAGCCCTTTCCTTGTAAAGAATGTGACAAAAGGTTTACTCAAAAATCTCGTCTCAAAACACACATGAGAATCCACACAGGAGAGAAGCCTTTTTCCTGTAAAGAATGCGATGCGAGTTTTAGTGAAATATCTTGTCTTAAAAGACACATGAGAACTCACACAGGAGAGAAGCCTTTTTCGTGTAAAGAATGTGATGCGAGTTTTAGTCAAATATCTCATCTCAAAAGACACGAGAACTCACACAGGAGAGAAGATATTTTCTTGTAAATAATCTTGTCCATGTTTTAGTCTAGTTTCACTAAACCCATCTAGTCTTACATCACATTTGAGAATTTGCACCAAAGAGAAGCCTTCTAGTCAAAAAATGTAATAAATAATTTAGTGCTGTCTCTAAACTTGGAAAACAATGGAAAACTCTTGTGCTGGAAAAGAAAAAAAGGTTTACGTAGGACAGAGAAATGTGAAAAAGTACATTTAAAAAAGACATTTTATGCAGAACCATTATAAATTGATTACAATATTTTAAAACCTGTTTTTTGCTTTATTGTATTTTGATGATTTTTTTTTACATATTTAAATCCCTCTAAGTTCTATATAATGTTGGAAACTCCGTGAGCCTTGAGTTGGTTTCTCAGTTTGAGTCGGTAAGAAACAATAGATTCTCAAGCACTTCACCCTGTATAGTCTCCTGTTAACTCTTTTGTAAATCAACTTTTCAAAAGTAATTCTAAAGATTTTGGTGGATTATTTTCATTGGTAGATTTCTGTATTATTATTGTGGGTTAAAAGTTGTTTTGTTGACTATTATGGTTGTAGTTTCTGCTAAGACGATGTTCATGCTGTCCAAGTCTGCATTACAATGACAGGACTGGAAATTAGGGCGTAACGATTCATTTTAACAACAATTAGATTCATATAATTTGGAGTTGCTGATCTGATTTATAGTCAATATTTGTTTAATTTGAATAATCCAATATGATATGATTCACTTACCTAAAATTAATTGAGGACATCTTTAGCCAAACAATTCACTGTGACTCAGACACAAATATCTGGTACTGAACAGTGCAGGTAAAGTTTTTCAGATTCCTTGTATTTCTTTCAAGATAATCTAATAATAAATTACATTTGTGTGCAAACAAACAAGTGAACTAGAATAAATGGTAAATCCATTCATTCTAGTTCCTTAAACTTCAGTTCACTGTTGTTTTTCCACATAAAAATGATTCAAACTAAACACTATTAGATCTTTCTACCACACTGTGTGGTGACGTCTTTACAAAATTCAAAGTGTTTCATCACTTTGGACTGTAATGATGGATTGATCATTTTCTGCTGCATCACGTGTGTTTTCTGCTGTGATGACACTAGATTGTTTTTACATTACAGTAAACCAATCATATCTCAATCCAAATGGTTTTCTCCAATATAGATGTAATGGATTTATTTCATTTTGAAACAATTTTATAGAAGTGTAGGTTGATCTGTTTCAGTTCATAACTTAACTCAGATTGGTCTGTTGTTGGAATATTAATCGAAACACTGATTAATCGTCACCCCCCTGCTAGAAATATGTTATATAGATCTTTAATTCTTACACTTTTTTATGTGATTACTGAAAATTACAGTATTGTTTTACACAAAAATATGACTACAGTTTATATTTTGTTGAGTCATGTGAGAAATTAGCAATTTTCTGAGGAAGTTATTTTCCCAAAAATGTAACAAAGAAGAGGTGGATAAAGAAACAGACTGGTGTTTCTGTCTTGTGTCCATGTGAATGTTTTCTAGTAAAGATTGGTAGTAAAGTAAAGTTTTTGGTCTTTTTAGTTTCCAGTGTTTTTCTCTGTCTTTTCCGTGAAGAATAAAGTGGACGTGAACATCAGTCTGAAGTGTGGAGTCTTTCCCACAGTGTGAGTTTCTGCTGTTTGTTGGTTTTCTGTAAGTTCTAAAGCTGTGCTCCTCAAGTCCAGTTCTGACTGGTGAACACAGGACTGAGGTGAAATCACAGAGATCCATCAGAAACTGTGAAAAAGAAGACTAAAGCAAACAAACTGCTTCTCTGTTGGTTTTCTCATCAGTCTAAGTGCAGCAGTGAGGTTCAGCGCAGCATAACAGTGATCTTCAACTTTATTCTGGCTTTGTTGAGTCCCTGACTGACACTATTGAAAGTCACAGTTTGAAGATGTTTTCCGTTTATCAGATACTTCATGGAGTATTTAGCGTTTATTCTCTACCATTTGTTGTTTTTGATCATATTCTGATCTCTAGTCTGCTCAGGTGCACACAGGCTAAAGAAGGACCATCTGAGGCTGAATAAACACTTCACTTCTTGCTGAATAACAAATAGACCATGGAGAGAAGAGAAGCAGAGGAAATAAAGTTTATTCTGTGCTATTTGTATGACGAAAGATGGAAAAATGTATAGAGAGGCTGTGGAAGCTTTAGAAGTCAGTGACATCGACAAAGTTTATGTTTCAAGAAAATGATCACATTTCTTCTGCGAGCAAATAGGACAGAAGCAGGAAGAAGTGAAGAAATCTCAGAGGAACTACAACAAAGAGCTGAGTTTGAGCAGAAACGGCAGTGAGAAGCTCAGACTAGTAGACTTGAGTGATCCAGACTGGACAGGTGACTCTACCAACAGGTACAGAACTGCATGAAACAACAACAGAATATATGACTTTAGTCTGTCATTCAGGAGTGCAGATCAAAACTCTCTTCACACAGGGTTCTATGATCACTCTAAGTGTTTCTGGAGTTTTTCAATTCTAAAACAAACAGGAGAAGCTTGTAGTGGCAGGACGCTGATGCACAGGAAGACAATTGACAAAAAAAGACTCACATTTGCTCTTCAGTTAGTGAGGAACAAATCGGGAAGAAACCTGCAGGTTCATCCTTCATTCTTCTTCAACTTTAGATTTTTCTTCACAGCAGAAGAACTTCCTCCTCCTGAACTCTGAAGAAAACATCAAAACAGAGAAACAGAGACACCTTGTGGACAGTTGGAGAACTTCATGATGTAACACACAGAAAGAAAGCAGTGAAGAACAAACCTGCAGAAGACAAACAAACATCTGGATCAGTGTCTCCTGTTTCTTCTGCACATCTGGATCCACCACCAAACACTAGGAGGCACACAAAGCTGAAAGAAACACCAAAGAGTCTTTGAGGGAGGGAGGATGTGGAGCGACCTTTGACCTTATAGAGAAATGAAAGAAGAAGTTTTGAAAGTGAAGGATCTTCTGCTCAGATGAAGCTCATTGATTCTGTCTGCAGAGATGATCTGTGGCTGCAATGACAGCCCTTCATGCACATGCTCACACACGTGCACGTTCAATCCACCGTGTGCGTGAAGGTCGACGGCGCTCTAACAGAGAGCTTTGAGGGGGAGAGAGGAGTGAAGCAGGGCTATTCTCTGAGTGGTGCCCTCTATGTTTCAGCCAGCAGAATGCACGCTGACAGAACTCTGTCAGGGACATGTGAGGCCACGCCCACTGAGGAGGAGACTGTTCCACAGCAGAAGGAGCTGCAGGTTCCAACAGGAACGCTGAGAGAAACAGCATCTGCAGCTGAAGGAAAGCAAACTGTGTTTCTGTCACTGAAATATTGCTCTGTGATCTCCTCTGTGAGGACTCTCCTCTACATCACAGATGAAGCTCCTCCTACAAGCGTCCACGTTTGTTCTTCAGTCTTCTTCAGTTTCTAATCAGCTTCTTTCTGATTTGTCAAAACCTTCAGACCCAGAAATCTGCTTTCCTCCTAGAACTGCTGAGGAAAGATTAGCATCAAGTTTCATCTTTATGTTCCTTACAAACAGCAGCTCAGTGTGAGGATGGAGGAGCCACTGAGTCAGAGGTCATGTGATCAAATCCTGCAGAAACATTCAGGAGAAAGGCTGAAGCTGATTGGTCCAAAACAGAAGCCTGACTGAAACGAAAGTCTGCAGAGACCAGAAGAAAATGAGTTTTTTTTCCATTTTTCTGAACAGCTGATCTGAAAACACAAATCTAAACAGTGACGACAAACAAAAACGCTCAGGAGACTTTATTTTATAAGAGAACTGGATAGAGTGAGTGTGATGTCACTCAGAGAAAACGTTTTACTTCTGGCTCAAACTAAAGGAAGTCATTTCAGTTTCAGTTGATTTCTTTCTGTTATGAACGCTGCCAGTAAAGCGATTGGTCCTTATCGGTCTGAGACGATGTTTCTTTGGTTGACTATGGAAAGTGGGCTCAGGAGAATCTGTCAATCAAACACTTTCAACATTTAGCTTGAGACGATATGTTTTACTGAAGCATCTGATTGTTCAGTTTAGAACTTGGAGAACTTTCAATAGAGTAAAAAAAAAATCAAGAACAATAAATAAAAACAACACGCTAAAGAAAAGTTAGCAGAGCAACAATGTTTAGTAGGGATGTAAAAGATTTTAGATATGGATCCAAAAATTGATTGAGTATTATTTGAAAACTACAGTGATTAGATTAGATTACATTACATTAAAATGCATTATTTATGGTGCTGTCATGCAATTATTTTTTTTTTGTGCAATTAATTTATATTGACCATAATAATGACCTTTATTTAATTAATTTTTTAAAAATCATAATAATTGCTGTTAAAAGCCTCATTTTTAGATATGTTTGTTTAAATAAAGGACATTGTGATGCAGTAAAAGATCAAATTGCAACTAAAAAAGTGGCTGTAAAAAGTTTTTTACTATAACAGACATCCAGCCTTAAGTTTTACACATCCAACGGTTTTTTTTAATCAATAAATCAGAGAAAAGATAAGATAACACTGCAGAGAAATGGAACTATTTCAATTTTGGTCTTTGTTTTTTTAGGGGGGGTGGGGGGGTGCTCCATCTTCTGGACAAAAACAATAACAAAGGGTTGTCTATAATTAATTAATTGTGATTAACATGATAGTTTTACACCCCTAATTATTGAACCACAAAGTTTAAAAACCCAAAATGCAGGTTTTCATGTTTGAAGTTGTCGTGTCAAAGACATTTTATTTGTGCTGATTGAAATAAAAAGTGCAGATAAGAAAAAAAAATGTGTTTCACTGTTTAAAAGCGTGCGTTATTGTTATAATTTTAAATGCCAAATGAATAACAAATATGAACTATATTAATTGGACTATTGATGTGTGTAAACAAAACAGACTTTATCGTATCAATACAAAGTTCAGTGAATCTTTTATGTATTGATTCGTGGACCATGTAGCAAGATGTGTATCGATACTTGGGAGAGAAAAAGACACACAACCCCAATGTTTAGTGATCACAAACCTCAGAGAGACTTGATGCTGCATTGAAACTGAATTTCCACATAAATAACATAACTAGATCATGTTTTTCTTCAGCTGAGATGTTTGGCTTTGATCAAGTGTTTTTCTATCAAAGTCAAACCTTAAAATTGTCCTGCATGTTTTTGTGTTGTTCAGGTTAAATTATTGCAGATCTTCATATGATGGATTACCTAAAGCTGCAGCTGCTTCCAAATGCAGCAGCGAGATTTATCTGTGGTGTAAAGAAGTTTGTGAATATAAACCCTGATCCTGATCTCATTGAACTGGCTGACAATATAATATTAGATTTAAAACAAAATTCTTGTTTTTCCTTTAAATCTCTCTCAGGTACTGCACACTCATCTTTGTTGATTGCTTTCAAATATTCTCCCTTAAAGTCCCTAAGCTCTTCAAACCAGTGTTTGCTGCTGGTTCTGAGAACCAAATGTCCAATGGAACCGTGTGTTTGCTGTACTGACTCCTAAACTCTAGAATAAACTGACTCCAACTGTTAAGGTGCATTCACACCGAACGCGATTCGCGCGGCCAATCCGCATGGCTCGCCTCTTTCTCGCCATACTGCAAGTTTGCTGCTCGCCGCGTGGCCAAAAATGTTGTCTCTAAGTTTGCCACCTAATTCACGTGTGGGAGGAGCTACCAGCTAATGTTGTTGATCACTATATGAAGTTTTGTCTGTATTTCATTTACAATGCATAGAAGACGATGATGTTTAGAGATCAGTTTTGTATTTTTCGAAGAGCTCTTCAAAAACAAGCAATGAATATATAAACCATTTACCCACACAAAAAAAGTAAAATTCTGTGATTAAATAGCAAACACTCCTCTGATCCAACCTGCTCTTGTGGTGACATTGGTTTGTTCTGTTTGTGGAACTATCACATTGATGCAACCTGGTTCAATTTCTGGTTTTGCTGTTTTACTTTTGAAATATATATTTGCATTTTATTAAGCATAAAGAATAGATTATTTTTTTACATAAATTCCAATGAAAATCTTTTTAAAACTAACATGAAAATGTTAACTAAAAGTTTCATAAACTACATCTATTTGTGTTAACTATGCATTACTTTAAAAACTTATGGCTATAAAAAATACATCCCAATGATGTTTTCAATCCAAAGAATTATCCTGATGTTTTAAACTAATATTTATAGTAATGTGTGTTAAGTAATTTAGCGGAAAAAAGGAAAAAAGATTCAATTAACTGAGAAAACTGGGTGCGGAATTCAAACCCGCGGTTTTTTCAACAACAAGACTAGCAACACATGTGGACTAACCGCATCCGCTACCGCCTGCCGACATTTGTTTCAAAGCAGCATACTCCCTATATGAACTAACCTTGTATGCTGTGAGAAACTATCCTATCATTCATTCACACAATCATAAAAATGTCTGCAAAGTTTAAACCATGAAAAACCCTTTTGTTTAAGTATTCAATGT
This sequence comes from Oryzias celebensis, assembly GCA_014656515.1. NCBI lineage: Eukaryota > Metazoa > Chordata > Actinopteri > Beloniformes > Adrianichthyidae > Oryzias > Oryzias celebensis. The sequence goes on from BNCR01000002.1 coordinate 986,923, forward strand.
CTACCAAGTTTATCACTTTTAACACTAAACTTTCATACTGGTTAATACTGAATTATTATGACACACACATAAGTATTTGTTTATTAAGACTTCATTTCTTCAGTATCTGTCTGGCTGACTTCTTTTTGTTTGTAATTCTTGTTTAATTGTTTTTATCCTTTTTTGTTTTATCTACTTACTGTGTTTTGATTTCCTCTTGTGTACAGAAATTTGGGTCTCTTTGGATGATTGTGGAAGACGCTCTAATAATCAATGAATAAAATAAAAGGTTTTTCAGACAAATAGAATGACTGACAACTTACTGTTTGTTTCTCAATAGAAGTCTATGGGATTTTGGCTTCTTGGAAGCAGCGGGTACTTCCTGTTTGGAACACGAGGGGGGAGGGGGTCACTCAGTCCAGTTCTCTTATACAGTCAATGGAAGCACCAGAAATGAGGAAATGATCTGTTCTTAAAGCAAAGTAAAAGAGGAAGAAACAGAATCTTTGATCCGAGATGCAGCTGTGATCAGACGGTAAACTGAGACTTTTCTTTAGATCTTTAAAGAAAATGAACTTTGTTTGTTTGATTATTGACCTTTTTCTTCACTTTGACTGTTTGTTTCTGAATGTTTGAAGATTTTCTTCTTCCTCTATAAACTCTCATTTCTTTGCTGTTTAAAGATTTGATCTCATTACTGATCATCAACTGAGGATCAATTCTCATTTATTGATCGATGATTGTTTCACTGATTTATGAAGGAAATAGAAACAAATGATGTTTATATTGAAGATTTTTACAGAATAAACTGTTGTTCACTAAACTGAAACTGCTGATTCATCAAAGTGGTTCAGATCATCTGACTGCTGCTTCCTGTCAGAACTTTCCAGAACACAGACAGAAGAAAGAATTTCTGTCAGAAACACAAACTTCATGAATCTCTGCAGTTCAAAGGTTTCATTTCTGACTCCCAAACCTTCCTGTTCTCCTCCATCCAAATCTGTGTGAGAATCAAAGTTCATCTGAAAGTCTCTGTTGGAGCTTTGAGAGGAAGAACTCATGTCTTTGTTTCTTTTCTCCTCATTGTTTGATTTCTGTCTGTTTTTCTTGATCTGCTTCATGTTTCCTGAATTGTAGAAACAGGAAGTTTGTTGTTTCTTTGTCAAAGTGACTGAATGACTGAAATGTTGCTCCATCATGGAGTGTTTGCTGCTGCAGCTCCATGTCTCCATCTGGTGGAGGGAGAGCAGAAGTGCAGCAGCTGATGTTCAGCAGCTTCCTCTGTCCCACACTGCTGTCTGACTGCATTCACCTGAACCTGAGAGGAAACACAAGAGAAGAACCAATCAGTGGAGGAGCAGCTGATCTGTTTGTGAAGGAGGATCAGAGCTGATGATGAGGGTTTCCTCTGCAGATGAAGGTAGAAGGTGTGTGTGAGCTGATGTGGATCCAGTGAATCCAGCAGCATGGATCAGTGTGACGACACACAGGAGGGAGCCCCTCCCTCTAAAAGCACTCTGTGTGGGGAAGATGAGAGCCAGAGCAAAGCTCAGAGGTGAGATGAACATCTCTAACTGTCCAGGACTCTTCTCCATGTCAGAGCTCAGCACTCAAACCAGCAACCTTCATTCTTCACAGGAACCAACATGGATCTGGATCTGGATCTGGATCTGGATCCAGCTGTGTGTCCAACAGGAGTGACAGATCAAAGAATTTACCTCTTCGCTTCAAAACTATCAGTTCAGGAGATGAACAGTGAGTGTTTGTCAGATTCAGATGTTTGAAGGTCTTCATGATGTCATTCATATCACATTCAAAGTGAACATGAACAACAGCAAAGATGAAATATTGATGAAGTTTGATTCTATTCAGACTTAGAAAATAGAAAGTTTGGTTCTAATCAACAATCATCAAGTTCTACAGTTTGTTCTTCTGGTCTTCTGCTTCAATCAGCTTCTAAAGATGAGTTTCTTCTCTAAATGCAGACGAGGAACCAAACATTAGAAACAGCCTTAATCCAGTTGACTGGAACTCTGATTCATCTGTGAGTCAGAATGAAAGTTTGAATTATTGCTGTTCTGAAAACCACAGCATTCATGATGCATTTATGATCTGAGATGATCCAAATCCAAAAGAACTCATCAAACACCATCATGAAAGAAACTCACTTCTAATAAAACAATGTTTTTCTATCAGGATCCATCAGAGACTCAGAACTGGATCAGAACCTGAACCCAGCTGTGTGTCCTTCAGGAGTGACCAGTCAAAGGCTCAAATTATCAACTTTAAATCATCTTCTGGTCCAGAGAGGTGAGCTGTATGTAAATGTTGAAACAGTCAAATGAGTGAAATGTTTTCATTCCAACATGTGTTTGATGTGAGCTCAGCTCTTTCTCCCACATTTCTATCTTCAGTGTGTTAGTCTCTGTGTGCACAGACAGAATGGATCTGATTGTTCTGATTCTCCACAGAGTGGACCAGCAGAGCTCAGAGACTCCCAGTGGTCAGTCTGTCCAGCAGCATCAAACACAGCTGGATTCCATCTTTCTGGTCTGTACATGAACAACAACTGCTTTTCCATCATTCTGTCCACAGTCATCTCCATGCTGCACTTTGGAGACCAGTGGATTGTCAGTGTGTCCAACATGGAGCTGATGTTTGGCTCCATGACTTCACTCTGATTGGCTCATTCATCTAGAATTCTGTTGCAGCTGCTGGAGGACAACATTGTTACTTTTGTGAAGAAGGAGCTGAAGAAGATCCAGAAGATTCTGAGTCACAGGGAGGAGGAGGAGGAGCTGGAGGATGAAGATGAAGAGCAGAGGAGCAGCAGAGAGTCACTGATGAAGATCACAGTGAACTTCCTGAGGAGAATGAAGCAGGAGGAGCTGGCTGATGGACTGCAGAGCAGTAAGAGGATTTCTCTGAAGGTTTCAGCTGCTGATAAATGAAGATTTACTGATGTCTGAACACATGGAACCACAGGGATTCAAACCCTCGTCATTCAGGGCTGCAGGGAGTTGATTTACTCTGTTTGTTGTCTTCATTCAGGATCTTCTTCTGCAGTTTGTCGACTTAAAGTCCAATCTGGTCTGAAGAAGAAGTTCCAGTGTGTGTTTGAGGGAATCTCTAAAGCAGGAAACCCAACCCTTCTGAATGAGATCTACACAGAGCTCTACATCACAGAGGGAGGAACTGGAGATCTGAATGAAGAACATGAGGTCAGACAGATTGAAGCAGCATCCAGGAAAGCAGACAGAGCAGAAACAAGCATCAGACAAGAAGAGCTCTTTCAACTCCCAGCTGGAAGACAAGAACCAATCAGAACCGTGATGACAAAGGGAGTGGCTGGCATCGGGAAAACAGTCTTAACACAGAAGTTCACTCTGGACTGGGCTGAAGGCAAAGCCAACCAGAACCTCCACTTCATATTTCCATTCACTTTCAGAGAGCTGAATGTGCTGAAAAAGGAGAAGTCCAGCTTGGTGGAACTTGTTCATCACTTCTTCCCTGAAACCAAAGAAGCAGGAATCTGCAGCTTTGAAGACTTCCAGGTCGTCTTCATCTTTGATGGTCTGGATGAGTGTCGACTTCCTCTGGACTTCCACAAGACTCAGATCCTAAATGATCCTAGAAAGTCCACCTCAGTGGGAGATCTGCTGACAAACCTCATCAGGGGGAACCTGCTTCCCTCTGCTCGCCTCTGGATAACCACACGACCTGCAGCAGCCAATCAGATCCCTGCTGAGTGTGTTGACATGGTGACAGAGGTCAGAGGGTTCAATGATCCACAGAAGGAGGAATACTTCAGGAAGAGATTCAGAAATAAAGAGCAGGCCAGCAGGATCATCTCCCACATCAAGAGATCCAGAAGCCTCCACATCATGTGTCACATCCCAGTCTTCTGCTGGATCACTGCTACAGTTCTGGAGGATCTGCTGAAGAGCAGAGAGGGAGGAGAGCTGCCCAAGAGCCTGACTGAGATGTACATCCACTTCCTGGTGGTTCAGGCCAAAGTCAATAAGGTCAAGTATGATGGAGGAGCTGAGACAGATCCTCACTGGAGTCCAGAGAGCAGGAAGATGATGAAGTCTCTGGGAAAACTGGCTTTTGAGCAGCTGCAGAAAGGAAACCTGATCTTCTATGAATCCGACCTGACAGAGTGTGGCATCGATATCAGAGCAGCCTCAGTGTACTCAGGAGTGTTCACACAGATCTTTAGAGAGGAGAGAGGCCTGTACCAGGACAAGGTGTTCTGCTTCATCCATCTGAGTGTTCAGGAGTTTCTGGCTGCTCTTCATGTCCACCGGACCTTCATCACCTCTGGACTCAACCTCATGGAACAAAAGAGAAAACCCTTGATCTTTAAATCTAAAGTATCTAGTCCAGTCCAGTTCTACCAGAGTTCTGTGAAGAAGGCCTTACAGAGTCCAAACGGACACCTGGACTTGTTCCTCCGTTTCCTCCTGGGTCTTTCACTGCAGACCAATCAGAGTCTCCTACGAGGTCTGCTGACTCAGACAGGAAGTAGCTCACAGACCAATCAGGAAACAGTCCAGTTCATCAAGGAGAAGATCAGTGAGGATCTGTCTGCAGAGAAAAGCATCAACCTGTTCCACTGTCTGAATGAACTGAATGATGGTTCTCTAGTGAAGGAGATCCAACAGTTCCTGAGGTCAGGACGTCTCTCCACAGATAAACTGTCTCCTGCTCAGTGGTCAGCTCTGGTCTTCATCTTACTGTCATCAGAAGAAGATCTGGAAGAGTTTGACCTGCAGAAATACTCTGGTTCAGAGGAGGCTCTTCTGAGGCTGCTGCCAGTGATCAAAGCCTCCAACAAAGTTCTGTAAGAACTCTCATGAAAATCACCTTCAGAGAACAAATGAATTGGAGTGAAAAACAAAAGTTTCAATAACTGCTGTCTGTCTTTGTTTTCTTTAGACTTGGTGGCTGTAATCTGTCAGAGAGAAGCTGTGCAGCTCTGTCCTCAGTTCTCAGCTCTCAGTCCTCAAAACTCAGAGTTCTGGATCTGAGTAACAACAAGCTGCAGGATTCAGGAGTGAAGCTTCTGTCTGCTGGACTAAAGAGTCCAAACTGTAAACTGGAGACTCTCAGGTCAGCTTTCATTCAACTATTTTCCAGTTTCTGTCTGTTTTTTCTCTGTTTCAGTAGAAAGTTTCATATAGATGTCAGTGAAGAAGAAACAGCAGAGAACTGTTGTATACAAGTTTAAAAAAAGTTTAAAGTTTAAAAAAGTTTAAAAAACAAACCAAAGTCCTGGTTTTTACTTTAACAGATCTTGGCTGGCTTAGGATAATGGCAGTGATTTTTTTATATAGGATTGGCTGCAAAAAACAATTTCTGAAAAGATCAGTTGAGACACAACTTCAGTCCTTCAGATCATTAAATGAAGAAACCGAAGACCTTTCTAAAGGATTCTCCACCTGAACCACAGCAATGCTTCTGTCATGAGATCAGTGGTCCAGATTGTAAGAATATCTCAGTCTTCTGTTCTCTCAAATGTTACCTCAGCTGCTTCTGGGGGCGTTCCTCTGGGTGAATCCGTTTCCCTTTTTTTTTCCTTTTTAACTTGTCCTGTCCAACAGCTGAGCAAACACAGAGAGAGAGCCTCTTGTGTTAGACAGATTTAACTGTTACAATTCGGGGTTATAAATCATTGGACACCCAAGGTGTATATTCGTACAAACCCCTTTTGTAATTTAAACTAAACTTTATTTATATTAACCTTGTTTGTGCTCTTTTTGGTGGATCGGATGGAAAAAGAAAGGGGAGGGGGGGTTATAGAAATTGATATAGAATGATTACAGGGGAGGGAGGGTAGAATCGTAAAACACCAGGGAACAAAATGCTGGAAACTTATAATCATTACCATCATGAATGTTGGTCTAAAATGGGCGGGGCCTGTCCACGTACCTAGTTGTTACAAACATACCTGCTGGCTTCAAGAGTGTTCACAAACTTGTCCACATCCCCTTCACACGCACACTTGTACATACCAACCAACTCATGTAAAGCATTCTATTCTGTCACATAAACTGTTTGAAGGTTCAAAGGTGAGCCGACGCCTGTGCTCAGGTGAACGTTTATGAATGTTTATGAAGTGAATGATGGAATGTAAAAAAAAAAGAGGGAGAACTCCCAGACATCCCCACACCAAGACCCCCACCGAGGCAGCAGCGGCGACCAGGGCCCGCCCCCGTAATGTGGGGCCAACGGAAGACATCCACCCGCTTGGCAGTCCGGCCAAGTACCCAGACAAGGGCCCGCCACAGGATCGCCACACGGGCTCCCAAAACCCGAGAGTAGTGAGGTACGGAACCACAGTGTGTGCAAGCCCCAGCCCAGGCAGAAGAGCAGCCCTCCCACTGCCCCAGAGGGCCCAGTGCAGGACCCCACCCCCGAGAGCCCCACCACTCCAGACAGGCCACCCACCACCACTCAGGAGTTCTGAGCATCCCTCCACCCCAGCCCCAAGGGAGACCTGCCCCAAAGCTCCAGGCAGCTGCGGAGATCCAGAAGAGAGCACGGCAGGGGTCAGCTATCCCCACCTAGAGGAGGGATGACCAAGAGAAGTGGGGGTCCCCGAAGGTGTAGAGAACATAGCTCGATCAGGCTCTCCCAATGTTGTAATTTAGAAGGGGCCAGGCACCCAAAGATAAGGACCAGGACCCGCACCACAAAGACACAAACATCCTCAGCCCGGCTCTGCCAGCCCCCCAGCCTGCCAGCCCCGCTCCGACAGCTAAGCTTTCCTGCCTGCCTACCTGCCCGCCCTGTCATCCTGCTCCACTATTCACCTATTCAATAAACATACCTTCTCATCCTTTAAGACGTGTCTGCTCTTGGGTTCCACCCACCTCCTTGGTCATAACAGAACGATCTGACCATTATGGACCCAGCAGACGCTCCGTTGTCTCCGGACCAACCCGACTGGATCAACGTTCAACTGGAACAACCAAGCCATGCCCAGAGACAATACGCTGAACGCAACGCCTCCCAGGTGGCTCAACTTGCACAGCAGGTCGGTCAACTAGCCTTGTTCATCCATGCTGCGTTAGTCCCCACTCCGCAGCCAGCTGCTCCGCTTTCACCTTCGTCCAGCACACCCAGGGAGGCCCACATCCCCGACCCAAAGGCTTACTCCGGGACTCCAGGCAAATGCAGAGGTTTTCTGCTTCAATGTTCTCTGGTTTTCGACCAAAAGCCCATAACCTATGCTAGTGACTGCGCCAAGGTCTCATATGTGATCAGTCTCCTTGAAGGAAAGGCACTTACGTGGGTGGAGGCGGCATATGAGAGTGAGGGCTTTGGTCAAATCACATACGCTGCCTTCAAGAATGAACTGAAAAAGGTGTTTGATCATCCTACGCGGGGAAGAGATCCTGCACAACTCCTTATGCAGCTCCGACAGGAGGCACTCAGCGCAGCCGACTACGCCATCGAATTCAGGACCATGGCAGCTGACTTTGGTTGGAATGAGGCTGCCCTACAAGCCGCTTTTTCCCATGGCCTTAACGAACGGCTTAAGGATAAGCTCGCCACAAGGGACCTGCCCCGCTTGTTGGAGGATCTTATTGCCCTCACTATTAGGATCGACAACCGTCTCTGTGAGCGCGGTAGAGAGCGGCGGGTACGATCCAGGTTGCCAAATACCTCGACCGGGCCCCTGCCTTCCTCTTCCACATCTGATGAGCCCATGCAAGTGGGCCGGACTCGCCTCACCTCGGAGGAACACCTCCGCCATCGGATTAGTGGGGCGTGTTTTTACTGTGGACTCGGAGACCACCGGATTGCCATATGTCCCTCTCAGTCAAACGACAACGGTCGCCCATAGGAATGGGGATAGGGCGACCACTGATTTATCACAATCAACTCCCCACACCAAGACGCTCCTGCCGACCACCTTGTGTTTATCCACGACCCATCCAGTCCAGGTCCTGTTAGATTCTGGGGCTGAGGCCAACGTTTTTGACCATGCTTTGGCATCTCAGCTGTGAGTGAAGCCAGAGCCCCTTTCATCCCACATGACAGCTAAGGCCCTGGATGGACGGCTGTTGTACACCATCTCTTGCCTGACCCCACCGGTGAAATTGGTCATCTCAGGCAACCACCACGAAACCATCCAATTCTTCATTATTGACTCTCCCACTACCCCAATCCTCGGGCACCCTTGGTTAGCTCTACACAATCCCCGTATCGACTGGTGTAATGGCAGAATTATAAGCTGGGGACCTTTCTGCTGTAAGTCATGCCTTCTATCCACGGTTCCCTCAACACCTACCAACCCAGTCCAACCACTGGTCTTCCCAGACCTGTCCTCTTTACCCCCTGAATATCATGATCTTAAAGAAGCATTCAGTAAAGACGAGGCCTTACACCTTCCCCCCCACCGGCCCTATGACTGTGGTATAGACCTGCTCCCCGGTGCTCCTCTTCCTACAAGCCGCCTCTACAACCTCTCCAGGCAGGAGACAGCTACTATGGAGACATATATACAAGACTCTTTGACAGCCTGCCTCATCCGCCCGTCATCCTCCCCTATGGGGGCCGATTTCTTCTTTGTGGCTGAGAAAGACGACTCACTCCGACCTTGCATTGACTACAGAGGGTTAAACAGCATCACCGTGAAAAACAGGAATCCATTGCCACTCCTCAAGTCCGCTTTCCACTCCCTCCAGGGGTCCACCGTCTTCACCAAACTCGACCTGAGAAATGCATACCATCTTGTCAGGGTGAGGGAGGGGGATGAGTGGAAAACTGCATTCAACGCCCCTCCAGGCCATTTTGAATACCGGGTCATGCCATTTGGACTCTGCAATGCCCCCGCCATTTTTCAAGCATTGGTTAACGACGTATTAAGAGACTTCCTGAACAGCTTTGTTTTTGTCTGTTTAGACGATATACTGATCTTCTCCCCAACCCTTGTAGACCACATACCCCATGTCCGGCAGGTTCTTCAGCGACTCTTAGAAAACCGGCTGTATGTCAAGCTGGAGAAGTTCACCTTTCACACCAGCTCGGTGTCCTTTTTGGGCTACATATTTGAGAAGGGGCAAGTCAACGCGGACCCGGGGAAGGTCAGAGCAGTGGTTGAGTGGCCTGTACCCACCACCGTGAAACAGCTGCAGCGCTTCCTTGGGTTTGCGAATTTCTACCGTCGTTTTATTCATTTTTCGTTTTAGTCACGTGGCTGCGCCTTTAACCCAACTGACCTCCCCTTCTGTGCCCTTCCGCTGGACCCTGGAGGCAGACCACGCATTCCTCACGCTCAAAGACCTGTTCACTACCGCCCCTGTCCTTCAACACCCTGACCCCGACCAGCAGTTTGTAGTTGAGGTAGATGCTGGTGTAGGGGCCGTTCTCTCCCAACGTTCTGCTACAACCAACAAGTTGCATCCCTGCGCATACTTTTCACGCCACCTCACTCCAGCAGAACGCAACTACCACGTGGGTGATCGGGAGCTTCTGGCAGTCAAGTTGGCCCTTGAGCACTGGCGCCATTGGCTGGAGGGCACTCGCACCCCTTTCCTCATCTGGACGGATCACAAGAACCTGTCCTATCTGCAAACTGCCAAACAACTCAACCGACGCCAGGCCCGGTGGGCTCTCTTTTTCACTAGATTCAACTTCTCCATATCTTACCGACCCAGCAGCAAGAATCAGAAACCAGACTCCCTGTCCCGACAATATTCACCCGACTCCTCTGCCCCTCCCCAGCGGATCGTACCCCGCTCCCGCATCCTGGCTGCGGTCACCTGGGAGGTGGAGGATGCAGTGCGGGAGGCCCAACAGCAGGACCCTGACCCAGGTACCAGTCCCCCAGATCGCCTCTTTGTCCCTAATTCTGTTTGTTCCCAGGTCATCCAGTGGGCCATGCTTCCCATCATGCTTGTCACCCGGGCAGTTCTCGAACACTATCACTGCTGCAGCGCCAGTTCTGGTGGCCAACCATGGTAAAGGACATTCGTGAATTCATGCTGCATGATCTACCTGCGCTCGGAACAAGCCTCTGCATCAGGCTCCTGCTGGTCTTCTTCGCTCCTTACCGGTTCCTACTCGCCCATGGTCACACATTGCCCTGGACTTCATCACTCGCCTGCCCGTCTCCCGAGGTAACTCTGTCAGCCTCACCATTGTAGACTGCTTCTCAAAATTTTTGCATTACGTGGCCCTTCCCAAGCTGCCCTCTGCCCGGGAGACAGCCGACCTTCTTGTCCATCATGTCTTCCGTCTCCATGGTTTGCCAACAGACATCGTATCGGACAGAGGGCCCCAGTTCATGTCCCAGGTCTGGCGATCCTTCTGCCGGTCTATCAGGGCCTCTGTCAGTCTCTCCTCAGGATTCCACCCCCCAGACGAATGGTCAAGCGGAGTGGGCAAATCAAGTTCTGGTGGTGGCCCTGCGTTGTGTGACGGAGGCCAACCCCTCCTCCTGGAGTGACCACTTGGACTGGGTTGTGTATGCCCACAATTCCCTCACTACCTCTTCCACGGGTTTGTCCCCCTTTGAATGTGCCCTAGGTTACCAGCCTCCACTGTTCCCAGCACAGGAAGAGGAGGTTGTCGTTCCCTCTGTCCAACACCACATTCGCCGGTGTCGTAGGATCTGGCGCTCAGCCCGTGCCGCAGTACTCAGGGCCCAGGACTGCAGCCGGCGGGTCGCAGATGCCACTCGCCGTGACGCCCCGTCCTACTTTGTGGGTCTTGCTCTCCTCCCACAACATCCCCCTTCGCACAGAGTCCCGAAAGCTGTCCCCCAGGTACCTGGGTCCCTTCGAGGTGGCAGAAGTCATCAACCCGATGGTGGTGTGACTTTGTCTCCCTCGCTCCATGAGGATTCATCCCACCTTTCATGTGTCCCTCCTGAAGTCTGTTGCTTATAGTGACTTGGTCCCTCCGGCCGTGCCCCCTCCTCCCGCCCGGTTGGTGGCTGGCCGGCCTGCCTATTCCGTCCGCCGCCTGTTGGACGTGCGCCGCAGGGGGCGGGGCCTTTAGTTCCTGGTCGACTGGGAGGGTTATGGGCCTGAGGAGCGGGCGTGGGTTCCTCGCTCCTCCATCCTGGATGCCAGTCTGGTTGCGGATCTGCGCCGTCGCCGGCCTGAGCGTTTTTTGTTGCCCGGTGGCTCTCGTTGAGGGGGGGGTACTGTAGCGGAGATAACTTGGGTTTGGCGGGCTGTAGGCACTGGAACGTGTTTGCCACCGTTACTACCCTGGAGTGTCGGCCAGAACACCACTTCACGGGGGCTATGTGGAGGTAGTGAGGAGGTGGAGGTGGAGGTGGATTGTAGAGGCAATGAAGAGGCAGGAGTTGCTCTTTAACTGCTTATATTAAATGGAGATGCAGGTGGATAAACTTCAGAACAAAGGGGTGGGTGTGTGGGTGTGTGGTCTCTGTAAATAACAGAAGGAACCAAGACTAAATATACATACATACAAACATTACAGGCTGAAATTTAAGCTGGAACTGAAAGGGTTACATATACATGTAAATATGGTCAGGAGCAAACATAAACACAACTTAAAGTGTGCATGGAAGTCAACATGTTACACAGCTAAACTAAATAAATAACTAAACTAACTTTACTAGCAACTCACTTTGGTCATGAACGCACACTGCCGGGAAGTTAATGGCAAACTCTCAGCCGGTCTGAATCTCCGTCACTCGTCCTCTGCAGCTCACCACCGCATGTGTGGTGCGCGCGCAGGCTCCCTCTAGAGGGTACTTCACTGACCGACAGGAATGTAGGAATTCTGAACGCCAGAGGCACAGAACAGTACGGGGCCTTTTGTACAGCCGCCCCCAAATGTATGAAGTACATTTGAACAAACAAAAGGCTAACAAATCACACATAACCCGTCAACTTAAGACAACTGTCCATGTTCTTCAGCTGGAAGAGCTGGCAAAATTACCAGTCTCGCAACTGGTCGTGTAAAGGTCCTGTCGTTTACCCTGACGTCTGCTGACCTGATGCATCCATCCTGACTGGGGTGGACCCTGGTGATCAGCCCAATAAGCCAGGAAGCCCGAGGCAACTGTGGGTCCACAATCATTGCTACTGAACCTTCAGTGACATCCACTGAGATTGACTGTCACTTCTGGCGGGACTGCAGACTTGGCAGGTACAGACGGATGAACCGGGACCAGAAGTGATCCGCGAGCACCTGGGAGTGCTTCCACCTACGACGGGTCAATAGCTCCTCTTTATGATAAATCACCTGGGGTAGTGATCCATCCGGCCGCCCCATCAACAGGCAATTTGGGGTCACAGGGTCAGGATCACGGATATCAGATGGCACATATCCTAGTGGTTTGGAATTAAGAATAGCTTCCGCTTCAAGGAGAACGGTGCGAAGAACTTCCTCTTGGAGGGGTTGGGTCCCGGCTGTGGTGTAGAGAGCCGTCTTGACCGATCTGATCTCCCGTTCCCACACTCCTCCAAAATGAGGAGCAGCCGGGGGTTGAAGTGGAAGAGAATCTTCTGCGGGGCTAGAAGCCTCTGCAGCTCTGAGTTCATTGATGAGAACGCTTCTCTAATTTCTCTTTCGCCGCCCCTAAAGTTTGTCCCTTGATCAGAGTACAGCTCGGCGGGAGTTCCTCTTCTAGCAATGAATCTCTGGAGCGCCATCAGGAAGGAGTCAGTATCCATCGAGGTTAGAACATCCAGATGGACCGCTCTGACGGTAAGGCACTTAAACATTATGCCCCACCTCTTCTCCACCCGTCGTCCTATTTTGACCTCAAAGGGTCCGAAGCAGTCCATGCCTGTAGAATAAAATGCGTGCTTAAAAAGGCGTAGCCGGGCAATCGGCAGGTCAGCCATTTTTGGAACTCTAGGTTGACATCTCCATCGTTGACATTCAGGGCAGGTCCTTTGGAAGCGGCGAACGGCCTCCCGACCTCTCAGTATCCAATAAGCACGCCGGATCTCTGCGAAGACTCTCTCAGGCCCCGGATGCCGCAACCGACTGTCATAGTCCTGGATGAGCAGACGAGTGGTTGGGTGTGCCGGGTCTAAAACTAAAGGATGGAGGTTATTGTAGTCTAAATCTTCGGTACGACGGAGACGACCACCCACTCTGATTATTTTGTTCGTTTTGCCGAACTCTGGAGATAAGGCTAAGAGACGACTGCGGCGAGGGATAGGCTTATCAGCCTCAAGAAGACGGTACTCTTCGGGGAAACTGTCCTGCTGAGCTCTTCTCAGCGCAATAGTCTCTGCCTGCAGGTAGTCCTCTGCTGATGGTGTTCTACCTCCAGCGGCCACTTCATGTACCTGTTGAACTGTGACCTCCAGCAACTGTGGCCAGGTGTTGCACTCTGAGACGCTTTGATTTACTGGCTCTCCTCCCCTAGAAATTCCAGAGAAGACCTCCTTCCGTAGCTCTGAGGGCTCAGGAGGTTCTCTCAGGGTGCAGGTTGGATCTGTAGGCCACTGGTTTGGATCTAGCAACAGGAAGGATGGGCCTTGACTCCATCTGTTAGGTCGTGTTAGCTCCTTCAGTGAATTGCCCCTTGTTATGTCATCAGCTGGGTTTTGTGCTGAGTCGATATAACGCCAGGTATGATGGTGGGTCAGATCCTGAATCTCAGCAACCTGGGTGCAGACAAAAACTTTGAAACGGCAGGACTCTGAGTTTAGCCAGGTGAGCACCGTTGAGGAGTCAGACCACAGTACTGTTTGGCTTATGTCCAACGTCAGCTCCTCTTCTAGGAGTCGGGAGAGATGAGCTCCAGTGAGGGCAGCACACAATTCAAGTCGAGGCATGGACAGCACACGCTTTGGTGCAACTCTGGAGCGAGCCACCAGAAATGCCTGATACGCAGTGCCTTCAACGGTCACAACTCTCATATAGGCTACTGCACCGTAGGCCTTTTCTGATGCATCACAGAATATGTGAATCTCTCGATCTCGGACAGTGGTAGTGAGAGACTTTGGTATGTATGGGCGGGGTAGACAGACTTGAGGAAGGAATTGCAACTCATCTTCCCAAGTTCTCCACTGTTTGAGTATGCCAGAGGGCAACTGGGGGTCATCCCAGCCTCTATGGTGGTCCCAGAGACTCCTCACCATTATCTTGGCCCTGGTGGTGTAGGGCAAGATAAAGACCAGGGGATCATATTGGCTGGCCAGCACCTTATAGATGTTCTGCATGGTGGGGGCGCTGTAACTGACAGGGCGGTGCTTGTATCCTAAGGTGTCAGTGGAACAGTGCCAACTTAACCCCAGGGTTGACTCCGAAGTATCAGCCCGATCATGAGCAAGCCAAAGTTCAACACCAGCTGATCTGAGATCTTCGGGAAGGTGGCCAATGGCACCCGGCTCATTACTCGCCCACTGACGAAGGGCAAATCCAGCCGGAGTTAGGAGGGCTCTCAGCCTGTCCACAAGATCACGGGCCTCTTTGGGGGTCTCTACACTTTGCAGACAGTTATCCACATAGAAGCACTTCTCCACAGACTGGCGTAGCTGGTCGTCAGCTTGACTGTGATCCCTTGTGTGGCGTTGCAAAGCGAAGGTTGCACAACATGGGCTACAGGTTGTGCCAAAAGGGAGAACCTGCCATTCATAGGTGGTAACAGGTCCATCTGAGTGCATGTTCCGCCACACAAAGCGCAGGAGAGGGCGGTCCTCAGGTATGAGACGGATCTGGTGGAACATGCTCTTTATATCCCCATTAACTGCCACTGCCCGCTCCCTGAACCTAAGCAGAACCCCTAACAGGGATGTCCCTAAGGTGGGACCAGGCAAGAGGTGTTCATTAAGAGTTTGACCCTGGTACTGGAATGAACAGTTGAATACAAGACGATGCTTGCCATTGTGGCTCACCAGATGGTGCGGAATGTACCAGGACTCCTCGGTGTGGTTCACCTCTGAGGGGGTTTACTTTACTACTGACCCAGCTTGGATTAGCTTCTCTATCTCCGTGCAGTAGATCCTTGCTTTCTCTGGATCTCTCCGTAGCCTTCTCTCCACACTCCGCAGACTAGGCATTACGGCATCGGGGCTAGTGTGAAGTTGTGGCATATCTTTGTGATGGAGCAGAGGTGTGGCGTATCTGTGTATGCCTTCTACCTCTACACGAATTGTCTTTTGTTCCAGTAGGGCAATGGCCTGGTTATCTTCTCTGGAATGAGTGACTGCCTTTCCTTCACGAGCTGGAATGACATCAGCTCGCCAAAGTTGCTCCACATGTTTCATCAGTTCGCTAACTGGAGGGGAGAAGGTGGTGGTGAACAGACACTGCTGTGGCTGGGAGGCTGGACAGACAAGGTTGGATGGGCCCTGCAAGGTCCAACCTAATCGGGTACGTATTGCTGCAGGACCTCCAGGGGGACTGAGGCGTACCTTCTCCACCGGGGTGAGGAGTTGGGGGTGATCGCTCCCAATCAGTAGCAAAGGCTTGACTTTCTTGAACGACTGAAGTGGTAGGCCCCTGAGGTGTTTAAACTTTCTTTGAAGAACCTCTAATGGATAGGTGTGATCTGCCAGGTCGATGCGGGCTGCTGTGAAGGCATTATTCACACTATACCTCCGCTTTGGGTTTGCCTTTGGGGAGATGACAAATGAAACACATGACCCATGAAGAGTCTGCACATCCTGCCTTATGGTGCATAGGGGAAGAGTTTCTGGAGAGCCTTGAAGGTGGAGCTCGTTGGCAGCAGTGGGAAGCAGCATGGTCCTCTCTGACCCGTCATCTAACACTGCATAAGTGTCTAATGTCCTGCCATCACAGTGAAGAGTCACCGAAGCAACCTTTAACAACACTCTGCCACTCTCTGTCGCCCGATCCAGGTACAAGACACCAGTAGTGTTTTCTTGGGGAACAGGGGCTGATCTGGGTCCAACTGGAACCCGGTTGTTTACATCATGGAGAACCTGAAGGTGGCGGCCTTGACACAGATTACAGGGTTTCTTGAGGTTACACTGGGCTGCTTGGTGGGAGCGGGCACAACGCCAGCATCTCTTGTTGGTCTTTATCCAGTCAGTTAGTTGATCTCTGTTGAGTTGGGTGATAGCTGGACACTGGCTTAGGTGGTGAGCTCTGTTATCACAGAAAGCACAGTAAGGTTGCTGCTTAACATTGGTCGGTGCACTGCTTTGGGATCTGATTGTGCTCTCTGCTCCATGGAGTACAGTGGTGGAGCGCCTGCTCAGTTTGACTTCAGGTCTTTCTTTCGTACCCCTAGGGGTCAGCAGACCATCTGAATCCTGGCACCAAGACTCATACTTTAACCAGGAGACAAGGTCATTCAAGGTGTAGGTGCTGCTTTGGCGATTGTACATACACCTGCGAAACTCAGCTCGATGTTCTGGGGGTAGTTTACACAACAGTCTGGAAACATGGGACCCGCACTGCAGTTCAACCTCTCCATCAGGCCCCAAGGTCTTCAGCATGCCCACAAGTGACTGTATCTGGAGGGCAAACCTATCAAATGCCTATGTGGAGGTAGTGAGGAGGTGGAGGTGGAGGTGGATTGTAGAGGCAATGAAGAGGCAGGAGTTGCTCTTTAACTGCTTATATTAAATGGAGATGCAGGTGGATAAACTCCAGAACAAAGGGGTGGGTGTGTGGGTGTGTGGTCTCTGTAAATAACAGAAGGAACCAAGACTAAATATACATACATACAAACATTACAGGCTGAAATTTAAGCTGGAACTGAAAGGGTTACATATACATGTAAATATGGTCAGGAGCAAACATAAACACAACTTAAAGTGTGCATGGAAGTCAACATGTTACACAGCTAAACTAAATAAATAACTAAACTAACTTTACTAGCAACTCACTTTGGTCATGAACGCACACTGCCGGGAAGTTAATGGCAAACTCTCAGCCGGTCTGAATCTCCGTCACTCGTCCTCTGCAGCTCACCACCGCATGTGTGGTGCGCGCGCAGGCTCCCTCTAGAGGGTACTTCACTGACCGACAGGAATGTAGGAATTCTGAACGCCAGAGGCACAGAACAGTACGGGGCCTTTTGTACAGCCGCCCCCAAATGTATGAAGTACATTTGAACAAACAAAAGGCTAACAAATCACACATAACCCGTCAACTTAAGACAACTGTCCATGTTCTTCAGCTGGAAGAGCTGGCAAAATTACCAGTCTCGCAACTGGTCGTGTAAAGGTCCTGTCGTTTACCCTGACGTCTGCTGACCTGATGCATCCATCCTGACTGGGGTGGACCCTGGTGATCAGCCCAATAAGCCAGGAAGCCCGAGGCAACTGTGGGTCCACAATCATTGCTACTGAACCTTCAGTGACATCCACTGAGATTGACTGTCACTTCTGGCGGGACTGCAGACTTGGCAGGTACAGACGGATGAACCGGGACCAGAAGTGATCCGCGAGCACCTGGGAGTGCTTCCACCTACGACGGGTCAATAGCTCCTCTTTATGATAAATCACCTGGGGTAGTGATCCATCCGGCCGCCCCATCAACAGGCAATTTGGGGTCACAGGGTCAGGATCACGGATATCAGATGGCACATATCCTAGTGGTTTGGAATTAAGAATAGCTTCCGCTTCAAGGAGAACGGTGCGAAGAACTTCCTCTTGGAGGGGTTGGGTCCCGGCTGTGGTGTAGAGAGCCGTCTTGACCGATCTGATCTCCCGTTCCCACACTCCTCCAAAATGAGGAGCAGCCGGGGGTTGAAGTGGAAGAGAATCTTCTGCGGGGCTAGAAGCCTCTGCAGCTCTGAGTTCATTGATGAGAACGCTTCTCTAATTTCTCTTTCGCCGCCCCTAAAGTTTGTCCCTTGATCAGAGTACAGCTCGGCGGGAGTTCCTCTTCTAGCAATGAATCTCTGGAGCGCCATCAGGAAGGAGTCAGTATCCATCGAGGTTAGAACATCCAGATGGACCGCTCTGACGGTAAGGCACTTAAACATTATGCCCCACCTCTTCTCCACCCGTCGTCCTATTTTGACCTCAAAGGGTCCGAAGCAGTCCATGCCTGTAGAATAAAATGCGTGCTTAAAAAGGCGTAGCCGGGCAATCGGCAGGTCAGCCATTTTTGGAACTCTAGGTTGACATCTCCATCGTTGACATTCAGGGCAGGTCCTTTGGAAGCGGCGAACGGCCTCCCGACCTCTCAGTATCCAATAAGCACGCCGGATCTCTGCGAAGACTCTCTCAGGCCCCGGATGCCGCAACCGACTGTCATAGTCCTGGATGAGCAGACGAGTGGTTGGGTGTGCCGGGTCTAAAACTAAAGGATGGAGGTTATTGTAGTCTAAATCTTCGGTACGACGGAGACGACCACCCACTCTGATTATTTTGTTCGTTTTGCCGAACTCTGGAGATAAGGCTAAGAGACGACTGCGGCGAGGGATAGGCTTATCAGCCTCAAGAAGACGGTACTCTTCGGGGAAACTGTCCTGCTGAGCTCTTCTCAGCGCAATAGTCTCTGCCTGCAGGTAGTCCTCTGCTGATGGTGTTCTACCTCCAGCGGCCACTTCATGTACCTGTTGAACTGTGACCTCCAGCAACTGTGGCCAGGTGTTGCACTCTGAGACGCTTTGATTTACTGGCTCTCCTCCCCTAGAAATTCCAGAGAAGACCTCCTTCCGTAGCTCTGAGGGCTCAGGAGGTTCTCTCAGGGTGCAGGTTGGATCTGTAGGCCACTGGTTTGGATCTAGCAACAGGAAGGATGGGCCTTGACTCCATCTGTTAGGTCGTGTTAGCTCCTTCAGTGAATTGCCCCTTGTTATGTCATCAGCTGGGTTTTGTGCTGAGTCGATATAACGCCAGGTATGATGGTGGGTCAGATCCTGAATCTCAGCAACCTGGGTGCAGACAAAAACTTTGAAACGGCAGGACTCTGAGTTTAGCCAGGTGAGCACCGTTGAGGAGTCAGACCACAGTACTGTTTGGCTTATGTCCAACGTCAGCTCCTCTTCTAGGAGTCGGGAGAGATGAGCTCCAGTGAGGGCAGCACACAATTCAAGTCGAGGCATGGACAGCACACGCTTTGGTGCAACTCTGGAGCGAGCCACCAGAAATGCCTGATACGCAGTGCCTTCAACGGTCACAACTCTCATATAGGCTACTGCACCGTAGGCCTTTTCTGATGCATCACAGAATATGTGAATCTCTCGATCTCGGACAGTGGTAGTGAGAGACTTTGGTATGTATGGGCGGGGTAGACAGACTTGAGGAAGGAATTGCAACTCATCTTCCCAAGTTCTCCACTGTTTGAGTATGCCAGAGGGCAACTGGGGGTCATCCCAGCCTCTATGGTGGTCCCAGAGACTCCTCACCATTATCTTGGCCCTGGTGGTGTAGGGCAAGATAAAGACCAGGGGATCATATTGGCTGGCCAGCACCTTATAGATGTTCTGCATGGTGGGGGCGCTGTAACTGACAGGGCGGTGCTTGTATCCTAAGGTGTCAGTGGAACAGTGCCAACTTAACCCCAGGGTTGACTCCGAAGTATCAGCCCGATCATGAGCAAGCCAAAGTTCAACACCAGCTGATCTGAGATCTTCGGGAAGGTGGCCAATGGCACCCGGCTCATTACTCGCCCACTGACGAAGGGCAAATCCAGCCGGAGTTAGGAGGGCTCTCAGCCTGTCCACAAGATCACGGGCCTCTTTGGGGGTCTCTACACTTTGCAGACAGTTATCCACATAGAAGCACTTCTCCACAGACTGGCGTAGCTGGTCGTCAGCTTGACTGTGATCCCTTGTGTGGCGTTGCAAAGCGAAGGTTGCACAACATGGGCTACAGGTTGTGCCAAAAGGGAGAACCTGCCATTCATAGGTGGTAACAGGTCCATCTGAGTGCATGTTCCGCCACACAAAGCGCAGGAGAGGGCGGTCCTCAGGTATGAGACGGATCTGGTGGAACATGCTCTTTATATCCCCATTAACTGCCACTGCCCGCTCCCTGAACCTAAGCAGAACCCCTAACAGGGATGTCCCTAAGGTGGGACCAGGCAAGAGGTGTTCATTAAGAGTTTGACCCTGGTACTGGAATGAACAGTTGAATACAAGACGATGCTTGCCATTGTGGCTCACCAGATGGTGCGGAATGTACCAGGACTCCTCGGTGTGGTTCACCTCTGAGGGGTTTACTTTACTACTGACCCAGCTTGGATTAGCTTCTCTATCTCCGTGCAGTAGATCCTTGCTTTCTCTGGATCTCTCCGTAGCCTTCTCTCCACACTCCGCAGACTAGGCATTACGGCATCGGGGCTAGTGTGAAGTTGTGGCATATCTTTGTGATGGAGCAGAGGTGTGGCGTATCTGTGTATGCCTTCTACCTCTACACGAATTGTCTTTTGTTCCAGTAGGGCAATGGCCTGGTTATCTTCTCTGGAATGAGTGACTGCCTTTCCTTCACGAGCTGGAATGACATCAGCTCGCCAAAGTTGCTCCACATGTTTCATCAGTTCGCTAACTGGAGGGGAGAAGGTGGTGGTGAACAGACACTGCTGTGGCTGGGAGGCTGGACAGACAAGGTTGGATGGGCCCTGCAAGGTCCAACCTAATCGGGTACGTATTGCTGCAGGACCTCCAGGGGGACTGAGGCGTACCTTCTCCACCGGGGTGAGGAGTTGGGGGTGATCGCTCCCAATCAGTAGCAAAGGCTTGACTTTCTTGAACGACTGAAGTGGTAGGCCCCTGAGGTGTTTAAACTTTCTTTGAAGAACCTCTAATGGATAGGTGTGATCTGCCAGGTCGATGCGGGCTGCTGTGAAGGCATTATTCACACTATACCTCCGCTTTGGGTTTGCCTTTGGGGAGATGACAAATGAAACACATGACCCATGAAGAGTCTGCACATCCTGCCTTATGGTGCATAGGGGAAGAGTTTCTGGAGAGCCTTGAAGGTGGAGCTCGTTGGCAGCAGTGGGAAGCAGCATGGTCCTCTCTGACCCGTCATCTAACACTGCATAAGTGTCTAATGTCCTGCCATCACAGTGAAGAGTCACCGAAGCAACCTTTAACAACACTCTGCCACTCTCTGTCGCCCGATCCAGGTACAAGACACCAGTAGTGTTTTCTTGGGGAACAGGGGCTGATCTGGGTCCAACTGGAACCCGGTTGTTTACATCATGGAGAACCTGAAGGTGGCGGCCTTGACACAGATTACAGGGTTTCTTGAGGTTACACTGGGCTGCTTGGTGGGAGCGGGCACAACGCCAGCATCTCTTGTTGGTCTTTATCCAGTCAGTTAGTTGATCTCTGTTGAGTTGGGTGATAGCTGGACACTGGCTTAGGTGGTGAGCTCTGTTATCACAGAAAGCACAGTAAGGTTGCTGCTTAACATTGGTCGGTGCACTGCTTTGGGATCTGATTGTGCTCTCTGCTCCATGGAGTACAGTGGTGGAGCGCCTGCTCAGTTTGACTTCAGGTCTTTCTTTCGTACCCCTAGGGGTCAGCAGACCATCTGAATCCTGGCACCAAGACTCATACTTTAACCAGGAGACAAGGTCATTCAAGGTGTAGGTGCTGCTTTGGCGATTGTACATACACCTGCGAAACTCAGCTCGATGTTCTGGGGGTAGTTTACACAACAGTCTGGAAACATGGGACCCGCACTGCAGTTCAACCTCTCCATCAGGCCCCAAGGTCTTCAGCATGCCCACAAGTGACTGTATCTGGAGGGCAAACCTATCAAATGCCTATGTGGAGGTAGTGAGGAGGTGGAGGTGGAGGTGGATTGTAGAGGCAATGAAGAGGCAGGAGTTGCTCTTTAACTGCTTATATTAAATGGAGATGCAGGTGGATAAACTCCAGAACAAAGGGGTGGGTGTGTGGGTGTGTGGTCTCTGTAAATAACAGAAGGAACCAAGACTAAATATACATACATACAAACATTACAGGCTGAACTTTAAGCTGGAACTGAAAGGGTTACATATACATGTAAATATGGTCAGGAGCAAACATAAACACAACTTAAAGTGTGCATGGAAGTCAATATGGTACACAGGTAAACTAAATAAATAACTAAACTAACTTTACTAGCAACTCACTTTGGTCATGAACGCACACTGCCGGGAAGTTAATGGCAAACTCTCAGCCGGTCTGAATCTCCGTCACTCGTCCTCTGCAGCTCACCACCGCGTGTGTGGTGCGCACGCAGGCTCCCTCTAGAGGGTACTTCACTGACCGACAGGAATGTAGGAATTCGGAACGCTAGAGGCACAGAACAGTACGGGGCCTTTTGTACAGGTACTGTTGTGCCCTGGAGGCATTCCTTCTCCTTCGTCAAGCACCGCACCTGTTCCTGATCATCACCACCTGTTCATCATCACCATGGTTTTTTAAGCAGCGTCAAACCTCCAGCCACTGTCAGATCGTTATGCCGCTTGTGTGTCAGCCTGCCTGCCACTACGTCATCTTGCTAGCCAGTCAGCCATACCGCCAGCCCCGCTCTGTCAGCTCAGCCTGCCAGCCCGCCAGCCCGGCTCTGCCAGCCCCCCAGCCTGCCAGCCCCACTCCGACAGCTAAGCTTTCCTGCCTGCCTACCTGCCCGCCCTGTCATCCTGCTCCACTATTCACTTATTCAATAAGCATACCCTCTCATCCTTTAAGACATGTCTACTCTTGGGTTCCACCCACCTCCTTGGTCATTGCACAGATGGAATATGATACCCAGCTCATGGACTTGCCAGAGGACCAAGGGATCCCTCTGCCTCAGTGGGGAGGGGGCCGCCGGGCCCAGGAGGCCCACACCCAAGAGACAAGGCTGCCGCTGCTGAAGGCCCTGTTCCCTCCACCAGGGATGGGGTAGGGGACAGAAGATCAGTAGTCCCACCTTCCTTGTGTAATGTATTTGTGTGTGTGTTGAGGTGTGTTTCTTGTGGTTTAAAGGGTTTGTGTAATAAAGGGAGAAGTTAAAATTGGCGAGCAGGGCACTGAGGACATCTCCTGATTGCTTACAGGAATCCGTTTGTGTGAATCTGTTTCCAATGTGAACCTGAGTCATTGAGTCAGAAACTAGGCTTTACTGGTTCAGCAGATGTGAAGTGTTCGCTGCAGTGAGGATGCAGTAGCTGCAGACTAAAGCATTAGAGAGGACTCAAAACATCAGTCCGTTCACAACATGAAGTTTAAAACTCTGATAAAAATATTTTCTTTTAGTCTCACTAAAGATCTTCTTCTTTTCCTTTCAGTTTTTCTCTTCAAGAGTATCTACAGTCAATCAACTTCCTTCATCTAACCCTGTGTTCTGCATCCTCTACTCTAACACCAGATTCCTTCATGTTTTCATTCACTGCATCTTTGGTTTTCCTTTTACCTGCAGTTCTAGACTCAACATCCTTCTACCAATATATTCACTGTCTCTCCTCTGGACAGGACTGAACCATCTCAGTCTGACTCTCTGACTTTATCTCCTAAACCTCTAACATTCTGTCCCCCTGATGGACTCATTCCTGATCCTATCCATCCTGGTCATTCCCAAAAAGAATATTGTTAGGTTCAAAACCCAAACATTAGTAAATCTGCAAAGAAACACAAGAGAGTTGAGTATAGTTTTCACCTGCAGGGAGAGTGTCAGAAGACCGCTCAGTTACAAGCTTCCACAAACACTCTGATAAGCCTCTGCTCTCGCTGCCTTTTTATTAGTTAGGAACACCCTAGTTACACAAGGTTTCAACTGATAAGGGAGGGGTAGAATAGGTCATAGGTGAAACCTGATTCTTCCATATAAAGATAAAGGAAGCTCTCACAGTATGTTATAAACAGAGAACAGATGTGTCACATAAAAGAGAAACAACACAGGTTTGTGAGTTCAGTTCAAGCAAGGGTCAGCCGTGGGGGCCGGCACCCTTCCTCCTTAGAAAAACATCATAAAGTTCAGGGTGTTTGCTGACTGGAACCTCCTGTTTCAGTCTGTTGCAGGCTAGAAGCTGGGAATAGAACATGGCATAACTTATATACAATATTCTCAACAAACATCTTCATCTTCATCTCTGCTACCTCCAGTTTTGCTTCCTGTCTTTTCCTCAGTTCCTCTGTCTCTAGAACAACATGTCTGCTCTCACCACAGTTTTGTTCATCTTTCCTTTCATTTGAGCTGAAACTCTTCTATCACTCCTGACACTTTTCTCCTCACATTCCAACCTGCCTGGACTCACTTCTTCTCTTCTTTTATACACTCATCGTTACTCTGGACTGTTGACCTGAGATACTTCAAATTCTCCTTCTTTATCTCTTCTTCCTGTAACATCACTCTTCACTTTGGTTCCTCTCATTCACAAACATGAACTCCATCTTGCTGCAGCTAACCTTCATTCCTCTGCTTTCCAGGACAAACCTCCACCTGTTTCCCACTATCAGTACAAATAACAATATCATCTACAAACATCATAGTCCATGGTGATTCCAGTCTAACCCCATCTGTCAGCCTGTCCATCACCATTACAAACAGGAAGTGACTCAGAGCAGATCCCTGATGTAATCCCACCTCCTCCCTGAACTCCTCTGTCTCCTACAGCAAACATCACCACTGTCTTACAGCCCTCATACATGTCATGCACTGCTCTGACATACCAATAATAATAAAAACATTTATTTCTATAGAACCTTTCAAGATACACAGTAAAACACAGATGAAAATACAGAAAGTAAAAACAGAATTAGGAAAATGCAATGGTAAAAAGATGTGTTTTTAGCAGCTTTTTAAAAGAAAGCACTGAGTCTGTGGATCTGAGGCTGAGAGGAAGGGAGTTCCAGAAAGATGGAGCCACTGCTGTAAAGGCTCTGTCACCTTTGGTGTTTAATCAGCTTCTCTTGACAACCAGCAGATCCTGATCACATGACCTCAGGGACCTGCTAGGAGAGTACGACTGCAGCAGGTCTTTTAAATAGACTGGAGCTTGGTTGTTAAGAGCTCTGTACCTCAAAACCAGAAATCTTAAATTGGACTGTGAGGCAGATGGGGAGCCAGTGCAGCTGGGTTAGTAATGGGGTGACATGAGAGCATTTGGAAGATCTAGTTCAAAGCCTTGCAGCAGCGTTCTGGACAACCTGAAGCCATTCCAGAGATTTTTTGCTTAGGCATGTGAAAACGGAGTTGAACGACGAGAAGAAATAAAAGTGTGGATGAGCATCTCCATCTCTGAACGTGACACAACTGAACATAATTTGGCAATGTTTTTTAAATGATAGAAATAAGAACGAACAAGCAGCCTAACATGAGAGTCCAGAGACAAAACTGGGTCCAGAGTTAACCCGAGGTTCTTCACAAAAGGCTTACTGAGGGAGGCGAGTGGACCAAGGCTCTGGACTATCTGAGGGAGGTGTTTGTCAGGAGCAAAGATGAGGACCTCAGTTTTAGTGTCATTAAGTTGGAGAAAGCTATTGTTTAACCAAAGCAAAGGCAGCAGATAGAAAAAGAACAGTAAAGGTCCCAGAAAAGACTCCTGTGGCACAGCGGAAGTGGAGAGGGCTGAGGAGGACTCAGTACTTCTCTGTCACTCCAGACTTCCTCATACAAACCACAGTTCCTCTCTGGACACTCTGTCGTAAACGTTCTCCAGATCTACAGAGAGACAGTGTAGCTCTCTGACCTTCTCTGACCTTCTCTGACCTTCCCTGACCTTCTCTATCAACATCAAAGCAAATATTACATCTATAGAGCTCTTTCTTAATATGAAACAAAACTGCTGCTCACAAATGTTTACAGTATTTTGACACTTATCCAGCACAGTTGTTGTTATACTAACTGTTGTTTATGATGTTTATTGATGAACAAAAATGCTAAAATGATCACCATGCACCACAAGTTTTTTAAACACAGAATAAAATCCAGAATTATTCCTAAAATCTCATTTCTGTGCTCACTTTATGGTTAATAGAACATTTATTTCAGTTTCTAAAAGTTCCGGAAATCATTTGTTTCTTCAATAATCACTTCATCTTTTTAAACATATGCAGCTCTGATAATGTCCTCATGTAATGTCAGATTCCACAGAGCAGCTGCAGCTTCAGACTGAATCCTCCAGATAAATGAAGCTTTTTTTAAAGGAATATTTGTTCTAAAGATTGAGCAGCTTGATAATGTTCTGCTTTAAAGTCAGTGCTGCTTTCAGACACAAACTACTGAGCTGTTTGCTGACCTGGAGGTGTTTTTGGTTCAGTCCTGTTGCTGAAAGTTTCTCTGAGCAGTGATGACAGTTTGGTCATGATCCAGTGATGACCAAGCTGTCATCACTGCTCCTGAACACACTTTTCTGTCTGATTTCAGGTTGAAGAACTGCAGTTTGTCAGAGATCAGCTGTGAAGCTCTGGGCTCAGCTCTGAAGAACAACCCGTCCAATCTGACAGAACTGGACCTGAGCGAGAATAACAACCTGCAGGATTCAGGATTTCTTCATCTGTGTGGTTTTCTGGAGAGTCCAGACTGCAGACTGCAGACTCTGAGGTCAGTAAATGAAATGAACTCCCTGAAGGATGAGAAGAACGGATCAGATGAAGAACTTTCTGATGTTTCACTGGAAGATTTTCTGACTATGAACTAAATATTTCTGGATCACAGCTTGGAGTCTGTTCAGCCGTCTGAGCTTCTCTACAAGCTTTCTTTCGGCCCATGACCTTTTTCAACAATGTCACGGAAAAAAAGGAAAAGGAGAGTGGAGTGTTTCCACCATGCTTGTGCTTTTTATACTTTTTGTTTGGCTTTTTTTACTTCCTACTTTTATTTCAAAACAGATTTACTTCCATGAATCTGGAAATGACTGAAGGAAAACAAAGATTTCCAAACTCAATCAGATCATTTTGTTTGATTCTTGTCTCCAAAATATCTTCATGTTTTGGTTCTAAAAGGTGAAACAATGAAGAGGATTTTTCCAAACACAAACATTCTAGAGTTCAGATGAAGTCCACATACAGACTAAATCTTGTCAGTTTAGCACAGATTTTTTCTCAGCTCTATGTGTGTGTTTTTAGATCATCTTGAAGTGATTGTTGTTGTGAAGGAGAGCATTAGTGATGAAGCAGCTGTTGAAGTTTGGGTCAAACATTGAGGCGTCTTCAGCAGTGATGCTGGAAGTGGAACAGGAAGCAAAGATGTCAAAGTTCACCTGCAGTGTGAACAACATTCCTGAAGATGAAAAAGCATCAATGAAAGCACTGAACTCCTGAGTTCAGTGCTTTCATTGATGCTTTTTCATGTTGTTCACACTGCTGCAGTCAGTGACTTGAACTGATGCTGAGACTTTGGACCTTTACTCAAACTGTCTTCTTCCTGCTGAGTCAGAAAAGTTTCAATCTTCACTTTCAGTTCAATCAGTGAATCTTTATGGAAGAACTCAGTTCAGGTTTAGAAAAGAACTTTATACTGCAAACCAGTGACAAAGAGACAAGAGAATCTAGAAAAGATCTACAGATGTGTTTGAAAAACACATGATTGTTTAACATTTTCTTCATCAACTGACTTGATTGTTTGACAATGATTGATCTGAAACTGATCTGTTTCAATCCTGATCTTGTAAATCTGGATAAACTCTGTTTACTTGCTGGAACTCCAGCTGCATCACTGCTCCTGAACACACTTTTCTGTCTGATTTCAGGTTGAAGGACTGCAGTTTGTCAAAGATCAGCTGTGAAGTTCTGGGCTCAGCTCTGAAGAACAACCCGTCCAATCTGACAGAACTGGACCTGAGCAGGAACAAAATCCAGGATTCAGGATTTCTTCATCTGTGTGGTTTTCTGGAGAGTCCAGACTGCAGACTGCAGACTCTGAGGTCAGTAAATGAACTGAACTCCCTGAAGGATGAGAAGAACGGATCAGATGAAGAACTTTCTGATGTTTCACTAGATTTTCTGAACATGTGTCATTTCACTGCTGCAAAGCTGGATCACAGCTTGGAGTCATTTCAGCGTCCGATGAATTTCTCTACAAGCTTTTCTTCACCTCCTGACCTTTTCCTTAAAGAAAAGAGGAAAAGGAGACAGAAGGGAATGTTTCCACCAAGCTGATGTCTCTCCTTTTTTGGTTCTTCTTTACTTCCTGTTTCTACTTCACTACAGATCTATTTCCATGAAATCTGGAAATGACTGAAGGAAAACAAAGATTTCCAAACTCAATCAGATCATTTTGTTTGATTCTTGTCTCCAAAATATCTTCATGTTTTGGTTCTAAAAGGTGAAACAATGAGGAGGATTTTTCCAAACAGAAACACTCTAGAGTTCAGATGAAGTCCACATACAGACTAAATCAGTGTTACAATGACATTCTATGGAAAAAGAATCTCTGTAATGTTGTCTTTATTGGATTTTTATGAATCAGAAACAACTTCTACAAATCAACAACTTTGTTTCATCAAACATTCATCTGTAAAATATTTACTGATTTTTTCAGACTTTTTTTTAATGAAATTTTCTGTGAATCTCACTTATCTGAAGACGATCCTGATACTTAGTGGTGTCTCATCTTTTGTACAAGCTCATGTTCATGGGAATTCACTCATCTAGTTCTGTTGTGTTTGTGGATTTGGAGAAGAAATTTTACTGCTTCCCCAGTTGTGTCCTGTGGAGGATACTCTGGGAGCTCGGATTAGAGCCGCTGCTCCTCCACATCCTGAGATCCAGTTGAGGTGACTCGGGCATCTGGTCCAGATGCCTCCTGGACGCCTCCCTGAGGAGGTGTGCCGGGCATGTCCCACTTGGCGGAGAACTCGGGGAAGACATGGAGCTGGAGGAAGTAGTCGGGGAGAGGAAATCTGGACATCTTTGCTTTTAATGCTTTCTCCTTGAGCCGGTCCTGGATGAGTGGAAGAAGATGGATGTGTGACAATGATTGACATGAAACTGATCTGTTTCAATCCTGATCTTGTAAATCTGGATAAACTCTGTTTACTTGCTGGAACTCCAGCTGCATCTCTGCTCCTGAACACCCTTTTCTGTCTGATTTCAGGTTGAGGGACTGCAGCTTGTCAGAGATCAGCTGTGAAGTTCTGGGCTCAGCTCTGAAGAACAACCCGTCCAATCTGACAGAACTGGACCTGAGCTGGAACAAAATCCAGGATTCAGGATTTCTTCATCTGTGTGGTTTTCTGGAGAGTCCAGACTGCAGACTGCAGACTCTGAGGTCAGTAAATGAACTGAACTCCCTGAAGGATGAGAAGAACGGATCAGATGAAGAACTTTCTGATGTTTCACTAGATTTTCTGAACATGTGTCATTTCACTGCTGCAAAGCTGGATCACAGCTTGGAGTCAGTTCAGCGTCTGATGAATTTCTCTACAAGCTTTCCTTCACCTCCTGACCTTTTCCTCCTGCTGCTGCTTCAAAACAGATTTACTTCCATGAATCTGGAAATGACTGAAGGAAAACAAAGATTTCCAAACTCAATCAGATCAATTTGTTTGATTCTTGTCTCCAAAATATCTTCATGTTTTGGTTCTAAAAGGTGAAACAATAAAGAGGATTTTTCCAAACACAAACATTCTAGAGTTCAGATGAAGTCCACATACAGACTAAATCTTGTCAGTTTAGCACAGATTTTTTCTCAGCTCTATGTGTGTGTTTGTAGATCATCTTGAAGTGATTGTTGTTGTGAAGGAGGGCATTAGTGATGAAGCAGCTGTTGAAGTTTGGGTCAAACATTGAGGCGTCTTCAGCAGTGATGCTGGAAGTGGAACAGGAAGCAAAGATGTCAAAGTTCACCTGCAGTGTGAACAACATTCCTGAAGATGAAAAAGCATCAATGAAAGCACTGAACTCCTGATGGAAACAAAGTCTCTGTTTTTCTGAAGTTTCTCACATGAAAACTAAAGTCTTTCACACAGAAAGAGCTGACAGCAGAAGATGGATGTTGAAGAAGCTCTCAGAAACTCACTTCTGTGTCTTTACGTGATTCCACAGAAAATATGATGATAAGGTTTGTTTGTGTTGAAGGCAGCAGCAGATGAGAACTTCTCAAAGGAACCAGGAGACTTTGGATGTTTACTGACAGCATAGAAACACAGAATGAAGAACAGACACTTTTTCAGAGAACTTGCAGATAAAATGACACTAATGTCCGTTTAGAAATGTTTAGTTTGTGTGAACTTTAATGAGAAAAGTGGAGAAGATGAATCCTCTTCACACACAGGAACATGAAGTGGATCATCTGGTTTGCTGCTGCAAAGATCAGAATGATGGTGTTCATGACAGACGGCTGCTTCTCTCTCAGCTGCTGACATGAACGTTCTGCTTCTGCAGCAAACTCAACTTTTGCAAAAGTCAACGTATCAAATTGGATTCTCTGTGGAGACTCTGAGATCACACAATCAAACAGCAGAGTTTTACAGCATTATGATTAGAAAACCTTTAAAGAAACAGACACTCCCAGACCCACATGAGCATCCCCCACGTCCTGGCACCCCACCCCCCATGTTCCAGGAAATCACCCACCCGACGGGAAATCCAGTTGAAAAAGAAGACGAGGGTTCCTTCCTCCTGCCCAAGAAAGGTGGATAAGCAGGCCTCCACACAGTTCAGAATTTTGAAGAGGCCCAGTGCTCTGTGCTAGAACAAGAACCAGAACCACAGGGACATGGACATGATCTCTGGCTCATGGTCTTGTCTGAGAACACAGGGATCCCTCTTCCTGTGTGGAGAGATGACCGCCGACCCCGTCAGCCACCCACTCCCACCCCAAACAATTAGAAAGGAGCCAAAAAAGAGCCGGTACCACGGGCAAGCCCAGGCCTCCATCCCAAAATGAGTTAGAGCGCTGGTCAGGTACTAACAGGACCGAGACAGTCTGAACAGTCAGGACCGCCCAACATCCTCATCTTTTCATCCACAAACATCTGCTCACATCCATCAAAGCTCCCAGCAGCTTCTGACTCTTCATTCAGAGCTGAAGTCATTGATCAGGATCAATGTCCAACATTTGCTGCTGACACTTCCTCATCACTTCCTTCTTCTTCTCTGCTTCTGCTGGACTCTTCTGATCTGCTGCTGTTGCTTCACAACTTTGGACTTTTTCCAAACTTTCTGATCTTCTTCAGCTCTGAACTTTTTAGAAGAACTGAAGGATGAAAAACATGAACTTTGTCTTTAAACTCAACTCTTTCTTCTGGATTCAGGTTGAGGTTCTGCAGTTTGTCAAAGATCAGCTGTGCTGTTCTGGTCTCAGTTCTGAAGTCCAACCCGTCACACCTGACAGAACTGGACTTGAGCTTAAACAACCTGGAATTTTCAGATGTTCAGCAGCTGCAGGATCTGGTGGAGAATCCAAACTCCAAACTGCAGACTCTGAGGTCAGTAGAGGGTTGGAGTCAGTCCAGCTGCTTCCAGATGTTTTGTCCTAAAGTTAGTCTGAGAGCAAAGATGCAGAGTTTCCTGTGAAGCTGCAGCTTCTCAGTGAAGCTCTGAGGAGAATGATGACAGGCTTCAGGACAACAGTCAGCCAATCAGAGCAGCAGAAGCTCCAACAGGTGAAGATGACAGGAAGCTGCTGCTCTGAACAGAACTGAAGCTCCTGCTGCTCTTTCTGCTGCTGTGCTGCATCACTGACTGACACACCAGGATCAGGAGACACTCCTTCATCTCTGTGTTTCTGATTTCTTTTCACAGACTGTGAGTCTGATGTTCCTCTTGATGGAGCATCGTCATCATCATCATTATCAAAAAACATTAGACATTACTGCTCTAAAACTTTCAAAAATGTCACTAAAAAACCGATGTTGAAAATCTTTTGATATAAAGTATAATATCAAATATGTTTAAATATCATATATGTCATTAAGAAAGAAAACAAAAAACAAACAAAGATTCCGTGTTTATTTAGTCTCAGAATTAAATAAACTTTTACTTTTTTTTACTTGTTTGTATTTACTAAACAAGGCTTTGAAAAAGAAACAGAAACAAGAAACAGATTTAAAATCTTTGCAGTACGTTGGTGAAAAATATTTGCATTTAGAAGATCTTTTTGTTGTTGTTTTTTTAGTCATCATGTTACATCTCAATGTAATAATTATTGAAATTGAGGAAACAACTCTTTCGGTTTTGCCACTTCATTAATTATTTCACAATTATTTTTTTTTTTTTTTTGTTAATTACTACAGTTTAATGTTTAGTAGTTTTTCTCTTTAGACATAATTCTTTGGGGTCTTTAGTCTTAGATGTGTTTTAGAGTCAAATCTGAACATTGTAATTGGTTACCATGTGATGATGTCACAGCATCTCTCTTAAAGTTGACCTGGAATTGTATTTTTCACTTATATTTTCTTTTATTCATTATTTCTATGAAATAAATCTGTTTAAAAAAATGTTGGAATCATTT
This sequence comes from Oryzias celebensis, assembly GCA_014656515.1. Lineage (NCBI taxonomy): Eukaryota > Metazoa > Chordata > Actinopteri > Beloniformes > Adrianichthyidae > Oryzias > Oryzias celebensis. Next base: position 1,019,157 of record BNCR01000002.1, read on the forward strand.
TTGAACCATACTGAGATTTGTGCGTTACTTTTCTAAAAAAAAGTTTCTGCACGAGACCCGTAAGTAAACAACACGAGGCGCTAGCAGCGTTAGCTTGTGTTCAGAGGACTTTGGTGTTTGAGCTGAAGCTCGGAGCAGCTGCAGTAACGATGTCTTCACTTCAGTCTCTGAGAGAGTTTATCAGCGAGCGACTAGCTGCTGCTGCTGAAGAAATCTTCAGACACTGTGAAGGAACCATCGTCCAGTACGAGGAGGAGCTCTGTCGTCAGCGCAGACTGCTGGATATCATCTGGAAACCACAGCTTCAGCTGCACCACATAGGTATGTTCACTTCAACAAAGGAGAGAAGCTTCATCTTCCAGATTTTTCCTTCATCAGATGGGATTTTATTATAGCTTTTTCAGATGCTGCTGCTCTCAGGGTCATTCATTTATTTAGTCATTTCGTCAAATGTCAGCAGCAAAAGCTGCTGATTATCTTATTGGACCACAAGCCACCATTTTCTACACCACAGATAAAATCAAAATCAAAATCAAAAATTAAAATTAAAGACAAATTGTGGAGCTTTCATATTTGAACAATATAAATAGAATACACCTAAAATTAATCAAGTTAAATAATATTTTACTTCTTAAAAACCCTTCCCAATGAAAATGGTGTTTAACATTTTCTCGTTGTATTTTTCTCATAGTAAAAGACATATATAAAAGAATTTAAGATAAGAACTGTGAGTGTTTCTTAAGTTAAATTGTGTCGGATCAGGAGCAGATGAAAACTGGATACTTGAAATTGCTCAGACTAATGACACAGCGACTGAAATGGCCGCGTTAAAGTCTACCTTTTCCGCTCTAATTCTGCAACAATTCTGAACTCCTGCAATGCTTCATCCAGGTTTCCTTCAGGCCTCCTCAGAAAGCACAGCATGGTGTATCTTCTGGTGGTATTTTTACCCGATGATGCATTGCTTCTACGTCTGCAGTAAGGGCAATGAGGTTGTGTCTAAAGCGAGTTAACACTCCAACTAGTAAACTAGTAAACATCACAACCTTGTAAAAGTTCTTCATTTAGTGTCTTGCCTTTATAGGAGGCTCCACAATCGAAAACAACAGAATTTTATTTGCTTTCTTTTCACCCCACGGTGAGGTATATACCAAACATTCCCATCGTTGCGATCTCTTTGTTCTTTAGGTACAGGTTCTCCATAACCTTGAACTCATTTTGAAGTATTTTCCTTTTCATGCCTTCTGTTCTTTGCACAACTAGTTATTGGGTAGTTTCAGACTTGCTGAAATTGAAACTCGTGAGACACTTTACCGACTCATGAATCATGATTCATCTTCCCCACTGTCTTGCCTACATGTCTAAACACACGTCTGCTTCTTACAAATGTTCACATCCACTGTATTCTTCACAGTAAAGATTGGGACAGAACACTGAAAACTATAAAGAGCAGATAAACAGTTCTAATTTCTACGAGAAAACATGACTCACATAAACACAGGACAGAAACACCCGTCTGTTTCTTTTATTCACTTCTTAGTTTTACAAAATATTTTCTTCACAAAACCGTTACTCGCTTACATGAGCAAAATATACAAACTGCAGACATTGTTGGAAAAAATAAAATGTCCACTGATCACATAAAATAATTCTAGTGTTGTTGCATGCAGCTTATTATGAACATGATTGAATTAAATTTCAATACCAGTTTGTTGTTATAGGCTACTAGTAGTTAGAAACTGGGCAAAGTATGGTGCACTGGGGTTCTGTCCTATGTTACTTCTCTCCTCTATTCTTCATCATTTATTTAGTATTATTTTTTAATTAGTTCTCTATGCCTCTGTTTGGTGAAGTGTGATTCATGTGTTGTCCCTCTTTCCCACTCCATTAAAGGGGAGCGGGAGAGATTCCAGGTGGAATCTGTGCATCTGTCTTTGGTTGTGGAGCTTGCCTCTGGCTCATCTTGCATCCCCAGCTGTTCCAGAGTTCCATCTGGATAAAGCTCATCTGCTAGACTATTCAAACATGTAGTTGTAGAATTAGATAAACAAATTCTTCTTGAACAGTTCTGGCATATTGCTTGTCCTTCCGGGGAGAGGATCCCTCCTTGATGTGGACATCCTTTAAATTTCTTTTTTTATTTTTCCATGAAATCTGTTTTTTTAGGGAGTTTTTTCTTTTAAAAAAGGAGGGTCTAAGGACAGGAATGTCCAGCTTAGCTTAGTCTGTTTAGTTTAGTTTATCAGCCAGCTATTGTTTATTGTGTATGATTGAATTTATGTTCTTCCGTACAAACACTGTTGTAATGTTGCACTCTATAATTTAAATTGTTATGGTAACAATTAATGGAGATGATGAAAATTTTAAAAAAATGTCCTAGAAAAACAGAATACATACATAAGAATCCATGGGTCAAGTGGAGGCTGACGTGTCTGACCCGGCTGTCTATGGAAATTGCTGAAGATGTGTATCTATTTGGATGCCTGATATTTGGATATCTTGCAATTGGGATGTGAGGATTTCTGATTTATTGGGCAGTCTGAGAGCTCAAAACATGTGAGTTCTCATGTGTCTTTTCAGATTAAATATACGATTATAACTTTTATCACATTCTTTACAAGAATAAGGCTTCTCTCCTGTATGAATTCTCATGTGTGTTTTGAGATGAGCTATTTGATTAAAACTTCTTTCACACTCAAGACAAGAATAAGGCTTCTCTCCTGTGTGAGTCCTCATGTGTCTTTTAAGACAATATAATTTACTGAAACTTCTTTTACATTCCTTACAAGAAAACGGCTTTTCTCCTGTATGAGTAATCATGTGACTTCTGAACTTACACCAGTAACTAAAACTTTTACCACATTCTTTACAGACATAAGAACTTTTATCAGACTCAGTTTTCATGTGGACTGACACATCGTGTGCACTTCCTGTTCTGTTACCAAACTTTACAGAGAAAAGTTTTTTAGGCAAAGTCGCCTTCTTGATTCTTTCTCTAACATCAGAATCACACTGACTTTCTGACACACTTTGGACATGACTTCTGTCTTTTTTCTTCCTCTGATCTCTGTTCTGTGGGTCTGTTTCTTCATCTGTAGTTGATGTTGATTCGTCATGTTGGTTTCCTTCATCATCCTGACTATCAGTTACATTAAAGCTCTGTTGATTGTTTAGATCTGCTTTACTGACATCATTTTCTTCATAAGCAGGAATCTCCATCAAAGTATCCATCTCCTGCTTCAGATCAAGCTGCTCTTCATCCTGACTAATGCAGAGCCGTTCTTCCTCCTCTTGAATCTGTGGAGGTTCTGGTTCCTCCTGTTCCTCTCTGAACTTCTTCTGCTGGTTGCAGAGATCTTCCTCTTCATTCACCCAATGCTGTGGGAGGACTGCAGGGACACAAACACAACAAAGGGGCCATTTTATACTTTTAAATTATTTTCTGTTTTGTTGAGCACCGATAAAAATGTAAATCATCTCAATTAACAGTTCTTCAGTTCAGATTTAAATGTAAAAAATAAAAGCATCTAAATTCCTGTTGGTGTCATTGGATCCAGGATTTAAAAAATAAACAAATGTAATGAACATATCCAGGGTTTTTTCCTATTTTTATTTTATGAACATCTTTTATCATTTAACACTTAAACAGAGTAGTTCTGTCAAGTAGTTTGCACAATCAAGCTAAAATTGTTGATATAGGTAATAATTACTTCACTGTTTTTGTGCACCTCAAGCTCAAAGACAAGTGAAAAGTTGCAACAAAATTTGCTGTTTTTCATGTTATTGTTTAAAGCATCTCAAAACTTTAAATTATGAAAACTTCACATTCTCATATTCCAACTCTTTTTTTATTTTTGACACGTGTATTAGGAAAATGTTGTACCATTCACAATATACGCCATTGTTGTGCTTTCATTTTAAATCAATAGAACTGTGAAACGCAAAATTAACGTTTGGCCCACCATGTTTATAATAACCAAAATATTTGTGAATTGATTTAAACATACAATGTCCATCTTTCCTGCTTTTTGACAATGTCATTCTGGTAATTGTGATGTCCCACCTCATCATTTTTATAGTAACTTAACAGCGGTGAGGTTCGGGGAACCAAACTGCATCTCTCCAAGACATGGCACGCGCTTCCAAAGCTATGCATTCCGGTCTTGCTTTTCCTTTGTTCCCATAGTGACGGAATTGCACATTTCAATCATTTCTTTCAAGAACCGTAACTCACCACAGGAATGAGCTTTTTTTCGTCCCCATCATCATTATATTTTTTTCTCTTCATGACTGGGCCGGATTAAACCATCGGGGGTACCCCTCCACTTCCGCTCAGCCCCTTACAGCCTGCCTTACTGCAGGCACACACACTCAATGCAAAAATGTATGTATTGTTGACCATTCATGTGCGGCTTGAAGGAAAAAAACAGTTAACGGTTGCGAAGCAACGTCTCTCAGTCAAAGTTCCAGTGAAGTTGCAATGAATATTTAAAGTTGCAACAATTCTTGGAGTTTGCTTGAATTTGCTTTAATAGTTGCGATCATAACGCCTCACGAGCCTCGTTTTCTCATATTCCTCATGCTCTTCCAGGTGTTTCGCTTTTAAATGTCTGAATAATGCAGATGTGATAAAGGTTTTGGTCAATGAACCCCCTTGCAATAATTTAGTTCCGTAGCCTCTGCAAACTGCCGATCTTTCATTGCTGCCAAGCACTTTGAAATATTTCCAAACAGCTGACATTTTAAAGTAGGCGATCGATCGCCAATGATTGATGCGTCATTACGTCATGCGCCACTATTCAGCTAAGGCCCACATACAGCCTTACTCACACAGAAGCTGAATTGTTTTTTAAGTATTCAGACAAATACATTTGGTGGCCGAATATTCTGAGAATCCCTAGAACCAGGAATCTGGAACCATTTCACTTTTACTGCTAAAACAAACGAAGAAAGTAGAGACCTCAGGGAAATCATTCCATGTAGAGCAAATCTCCACATCAAACCTGTACAGACACCTGAGGGAATGTTACTGACAGAAGAAACCAGATCAGCTCCTCAAAGCCTTGGTCTTCCTCTACCACAACCAGAGACTCAGCAGTGGTTCTTTTGAAATGGATAAAGAGGAAGATTATGTGGACAAGTTGATCTGGGGCTTCATCAGCTTATGCTGTTATTCTTTCACAGTTCTGTTTATGTTAAATGAAAGCACAACAGTGTACATTTTGTATATGTATAATTACGAATGTCAAAGTTTTGTGTTAATTAAAATTCAATAATTACAGACAAATCAGCGCATTCTTATCTTTAGCTGCATTAGTTTCATTTTTAATCTATAACATCTGTCGCCTTCTCAAATATAAAAAATTACCCCCATCTGCCGTCTGTGCTCCTATCTGAAAATGTGAAATATTGACTTATTTTTATACTCAACATGATTGAAAAACAATTCCATCAAAACTTTTCTCTGTTCATTTCAGCTAATAATTGAAAGAGATCCATACTTTCTTTAAATTAAGGAGAGAAATATACTAAATTGTCATAAGTTAATGCTTGGGATGTTTTGAATTGAATCGGTTTAAAAAATAACATGTTGTACAAATCTGACTTTGACTCGTATTTCTGACATATAAAACCATCAATGTGAATAAACAGAAAAGAGACAGAAATTAAAATTAACTTCCTTTTTTTTTTGAATTGCACACGTCAAAGTCATCTACAAATTTCACAATTTAACCACTTTCTGCCTGAAAAAAATAATTTTAGATTGTCTTGGTTGTAAACCCACTTGACACAAGGTGCAGGTCAAGAGTGGGAATATACCAGGCAAACAAGTAAACTAAAAATCACAGGCCAATGAAGTCGAAAAATAGAAGAGAAAAACCTAAAGAAGTACAATGTTGTTAAAAACTTAAATGTCACCAAGGAAATCTTAATTACTCGTAAAAAAAAATTAAACCATCTTTAACATGCTAAAATAAAAATGGAATACGCCCATAAAAATCCTTAAAATTAAACCTATTACTTATATCCCTCAGCATAATAAGCTCATAACCAAATCATCCTAATGAAAGAATAACTGAACAGGAAATAATAACCGACACTAAACAGGGAAAAAAAGTTATTCACAAAAACTTCCAATTATTTTTTGAAGAAGTAATTCATTTTTTTATCTTTTTTTTTTAAGAAAACCACCATTGTAACAAATACTTAATGGAGTTTCAGCAGTTTTGTAAACAAACATTGAGTTTATAGTGAAATGAAAAATAGATCAAATACACCTCAACAAGTTAAATAGATTTTAAAAACAACTAACATGTTAACAGTTTAACAAAGTTTATGAAGACAAGTTGTGAAAATCCCTCAAGTTTTGGGTTTCTTAACTATATAGCTAAGCACAAAATCAAAGTAGCTGTTTTCTTGACGGTAAGGACATCAAAAAAGTCTTTTTGTCCTGTTGGTTTAGACTGAAAGCTTTTTGTGTCTTCACAGCTTCACCTGAAAAAACTTTGGATCACATGCGTTATGTCAGTTACTTTGCATTAAGATATTTGGCTGCTACTGTAGCATATCTAAATCATGCCTTTAATATTTCTACTTTGATAAGAATAAACGTACATACCTAAAATATGAAGAAAATGTCAGTGTTTTAACCCTTTAAAGCAGAACGTATCATTTGAAACATGATTGTCAGCCCTCTGCAAGAGGTCTGACAGAATAGTCAGAACACTCTTAGAATATTTTGTTAGCTCAGGAAAAAGGATTTTTGAGCTGTGTGACCTGATGTATCAGATATGATACCAAATCAAATGTATGTGTTAAAAAAAATTGTTTTTGCTTTTTTGTTGAGGAACCTATAAAGGCTTCAAATCCAAAGAATTTGAATTTTCTGCCAATTATTTAATAGTTCAGGCTTCAAATGGTTAATATTAAAATCCAATTAATAACTAATAGATATTTTATGTGAGGACATTTTGAAAAAAAATGTGGGGAGGGGGAATATAACTTTGTAAACTGTTCACTTTGAAATTCCAGCTTCTTCATTTGAAAAATAGGAAACTATATCCCGATACTTCCCCCTTCCTTTTTAAACCTGTATTGTCTTTTCTACGTCAGACCTCTGATGTGAGTTTGCCTTTGTTTTGAAGGAAAGAATGTCCCCAAAATTATTCACCAAGTTCTTTACTAGAAAGCGGCTTCTCTTCTGTGTGAGTTCTCATGTGCGTTTTAAAATAAGATAGATGACTAAATCTTTTGTCACATTTCTGGCAAGAATAAGGGTTCTCTCCTGTGTGCATTTTCAGGTGTGATAAAAGTTTTGATATATTAGTAAAACGTGTACCACATTCTTTACAAACAGAAGGATTCTCTGCGTGAGTTTTAATGTGTGTTTTAAGACAAGATGGATGACTGAACCTTTTATCACGTTCTTTACAAGAAAAAGGCTTCTCTCCAGTGTGAGTTCTCATGTGTGCTTTAAGATTAGATAACTGACTAAAACTTGAATCACATTCTTTACAAGAAAAAGGCTTTTCTCCTGTGTGGATTCTCATGTGTATTTTAAGACTAGATAAACGATTAAAACGTTTATCACATTCCTTACAAGAAAACGGTTTCTCTCCTGTGTGAGTTATCATGTGTCTTTTGAGATCATACGTAGAACTAAAACTTTTGTCACATTCTTTACAAGGAAAAGGCTTTTCTCCAGTATGTGTTTTTATGTGTGATTTGAGATTAGGCAAATAACGAAAACTTTTCTCGCATTCTTTACAAGAAAAAGGTTTCTCTCCTGTATGAGTTCTCATGTGTCTTTTGAGATCAGATGTTCGACGAAAACTTTTCTCGCATTCTTTACAGGAAAAAGGCTTCTCCCCTGTATGAGTTCTCATGTGTCCTTTAAGATGACATAATTGATTAAATCTTGAATCACATTCTTTACAAGAATAAGGCTTCTCTCCTGTTTGGGTTCTCATGTGAATTCTGAAATGAGTCTTGGAACCAAAACTTTTACCACATTCCTCACAAAGATAAGTCATTTTATCAGACTCTGGTCTCACGTTGACAGACGCTTTGAGTGCAATTCTTGTTTTTTTACCAGACCTTATAGAGTTTGGGTTTTTTGTGGATTGTTTGTTTTTCTTAACCAAAGTTGCCGTCTTGCATTTTTTTCTAACAGAGTCACACCAACTTTCTGACATGTGAGAGCTGTCAACATTTTGGACATTACCTCTGTCTCTTCTTTTCCTCTGATCTCTTTTCTGTGGGTCTTCATCTGTAGTTAAACTTTGTTTTTCATGTCGGGTTCCTTCTTCATCCATTCCATCAACTGTATTAAAACTCTGCTGATTGTTTAGATCTACGTCACTGTGCACATTTTTCTCATAAGTCGGAATCTCTTTTAAGGTATCAGTCTCTTCTTTTAGATCAAGCTGCCCCTCATCCTGGCTGATGCAGAGCCCGTCTTGCTCCTCTTTAATCTGCTGGGATTCTGGTTCCTCTTGCTCCTCTTTAATCTGTGACGGTTCTGGTTCGTCCTGCTCCTCTTTAATCTGTGAAGGTTCTGGTTCCTCCTGCTCCTCTTTAATCTGTGAAGGTTCTGGTTCGTCCTGCTCCTCTTTAATCTGTGAAGGTTCTGGTTCGTCCTGCTCTTTAATCTGTGAAGGTTCTGGTTCCTCCTGCTCCTCTTTAATCTGTGAAGGTTCTGGTTCGTCCTGCTCCTCTTTAATCTGTGAAGGTTCTGGTTCCTCCTGCTCCTCTTTAATCTGTGAAGGTTCTGGTTCGTCCTGCTCCTCTTTAATCTGTGAAGGTTCTGGTTCGTCCTGCTCTTTAATCTGTGAAGGTTCTGGTTCCTCCTGCTCCTCTTTAATCTGTGAAGGTTCTGGTTCGTCCTGCTCCTCTTTAATCTGTGAAGGTTCTGGTTCGTCCTGCTCTTTAATCTGTGAAGGTTCTGGTTCCTCCTGCTCCTCTTTAATCTGTGAAGGTTCTGGTTCGTCCTGCTCCTCTTTAATCTGTGAAGGTTCTGGTTCGTCCTGCTCTTTAATCTGTGAAGGTTCTGGTTCGTCCTGCTCCTCTTTAATCTGTGGGGACTCTGGTTCCTCCTGTTCCACGCTGAAGTTCCTCTGCTGGTTGTAAAGATTTTCCTCTTCGTTCACCAGTAGTTGGGGGAGGACTGCCAGGACACAAACAGAAGAAGGAGCCCATTTATCATTTTAAAGGACTTTGTGTCTTGTCAAGAGGCAATAAATATCTAAATCATCTCAAAAAACGTAATTTTAAACTTTAAATAATTTTTTTTTTAATCCATCCATTCTCTGAACTTACAGACTCCCTTTCGGGGTCATGGATCCAAGAGACTTTACCAGTTATTTACACCCTGGTCATTAGTGGTGTGCATTGGTAGGAGTGTGGGGATACAATGCGTATCACGATATAGTCGAAGAAAATATTTCACTATTTTTCAATGAGTGTGACTTAGAGAAAACTTTGAATAATAATACACCTTTCAACATGAATAAAAAGCTAAAACATATATTAGGTAATAGAATGACCATTAGGCATTACAACTGAATCTCATTTGGTTACTTTCACTAAAGCAATTTCATGGTCCTTTTCTTTTAGCAAATTTTTTTAAAAAACTTTTTTTTTAATAACAGATATTTTTCAGTATAGAATAAAAACCCAAAGAATCAATTTGAGATCTTTTTGTTACATTAGAGACAATGTGCGACCTTTTTGCTCACGGCTGCTCTGCCATCCCCATGTATTTTGGTTGTTGTTACACACTTGTCAGAGGAAGAGTACATGTGTCTGAGTTAGAGAGTGAGCAGCCCTCCTCTTTTGCATTGTAGTAGGAAGGGGAAAGCAGTGAGTAAAGAGAGAGAGATGGTCCGTCCCTTTATTCCACATCGAAACAAAGTAGTGCACGCCATATCTTTAAACAATATCACCACTAAATTCTATGGTTTCTGGTATGAGGTAGAAATACTCTGTTTTGAAAAGTTAATTCATCTAAAATAAATTGGTTTGTTACAGCCTCTGGTATGGCCTGCATGATTTTTGTTGTCTTGTGTGTAGGGGTGCAACGAATCACAAGCCACAAGCATCCCCCACTCCCCACCACTTAGTGCAGATCATTTAAATCGATTGCACATCAAAAGTCGCATCACACGTCTTTATTGCTACATGTGTCAAAGTCGCTTCCCTATGCTTGGTCAAAAGTTGTTTAAAAACCTGACGCGCCCGCCGCATGTGGGGGGAGTTTTTCTCCAATTCAAAGACACAGATGAAGAGAGATCAGGTTTGTTGGTTTAGAAAAGCTCTACAAAAAAGACTGGTGAAGAGCAAAGAGGAGCTCGCTCCGCAAAGCAGAGAAAAAGAAAATAACTGACTTTGCAATAAAACAAACACATGAGAGGCCCAATTATGAAATTAGCAGTAAACACTATTATTAGTTAAATAAAAAAAATCATCATTACTATTTATCTACCAATTAGTAAAATTAAGATTAGCTATTTAAATGATTTCCAACATAAGTTAATTTGAATTTGCTTCACAAGCTGGAGGTCACACAGACTAACTTTTTGTTTTTATCGTTGCTAGTACCGACTCCACCAGGAAGCCTGACCACTGCAAATGGTTTATTCTTCTGTCCGACTTTGCACATGCACTGTAAGAATCAGCAGTAGAGATGGGTATTGTTAGGATCTGATCCATACTACTACTGTTATTGATACCGTACATTGATTCGATATTTATATTGGTAATCTTGTTGATACTTTGTTTGACAAAAGAAGGATGAAGACAAATACACTATTTACATTCAAACTCTTTTAGAAGACTTTTTGTTTAAAGAAAATATAGCAATTTAAAATCCTTTGCTACACTAAAGTAAAATTATCAGTTAATACACGCGTTTTTGTACCAATTACATACACTTTAAGGTAAGGACTTAAATAAACAGTGCTATTAAAAACTAAATTGCAAAGAAAACCAAATAGCTTCTCAAGAACAACAACAGTAGGAAAAATGCTTAATGTAGTATTTTGATTCATTTTAAGTTGTACATTTACATTGTTGGGCAATTTTTGAGGCACAATAGTTCAGCCTGAGAATATCATATGATTACTTGTTTTTACAGTGCTGGTAGACATTCATTTTCCTCCTCCTTTATATTCAAGTTTTCTGCACTTATCTTTGATAAACAACACTACATTCACATGCTACACATGTGTACGGCAACATACACACCTGTTTTTAAGGCCTTATTTCAGTCAAATTAAATGTAAGACTTTTTAAAAGGACCCACGGTCACCCTGATACTTAATGGGCAATAAACCACTTTGTATGAAACTTCTCGTTTGGAACCTAGGGTGCGTTTGTGCGTGTGTGTAACACAGTCCTACTCTCTTATACAATTTATGGTTTGTGCGTTTGTTTTTTTGTGTGCATTTGTGCAGTGTGAGTTTCAGCTCTTGCAGAGTCTGATAAGTTATAAATACATAGAAAATAGAAATTTAACATAAACTATTCTCCATCAAAAATATTTGTATAAGTTACACATTTGTTGCATACTAGTACATAGGTATTTATAACATATCAGCAATTTTAAAATGAAGAGAGAAAAGGATCACATCGAGTTTCAGGCTCTGCCGTAAACCGTGTAATACGGGCGCACATTTTCAAAGTGCAGTTGGATTAACCACGGCTCACTTGACAGCAGTTGCAGAGCGCATGCGCGTGTGCGAGTGTGTTTCTTAATAGCTTCAAAGCTAACCCTGCTACCCAATCTAACCCAGGCCCGAATATTCTAACAGAAGCAGTCATCGGTCCACTTTCACTTGGACCAGAATGTTCTGGAAGATGAAGCTTCTCTCCTCTGTTGAAGTGAACATACCTATCTGGTGCAGCTGAAGCTGTGGTTTCCAGATGATATCCAGCAGTCTGCGCTGACGACAGAGCTCCTCCTCGTACTGGACGATGGTTCCTTCACAGTGTCTGAAGATTTCTTCAGCAGCAGCAGCTAGTCGCTCGCTGATAAACTCTCTCAGAGACTGAAGTGAAGACATCGTTACTGCAGCTTCTCCGAGCTTCAGCTCAAACTCACACAAACACCAAAGTCCTCTGAACACAAGCAGCTCCGATCATCTGCTAGTCTCACAATCACAGCCACGTTGTCTTTACATTCAACACGTATTCATTCATTTACGACACTTTGGAAAATGCTGAGAGTTCCGACACGAACGAAGTTTCGTCCTTTCTGTCCAAAAAACCTCCACACGACCGAACAAAGAAGCACCATCCTCTGAACACAAGCTAACGCTGCTAGCGCCTCGTGCTGCTTTTCTTTTTCTGTGGTTTACTGATAGTTGAGAAACAACGTCATGGTGCTTTAGCGCCCCCAGCTGGTCTGGAGTGGGGAGTGGAATAGAAATGTTTTAAACCTCCGCATAAACTAAATAATAAAAAAAAGGAAAGAAAAGAAAGAAACTCTCAAAAAGACAAAAACATATTTTAACAATCAAACACAAAAAATAAACACAACTTTACAACATGAGTTCAAATAAAACCTTCAAGTGTAACTTTGAGTCAGTCCATGCAGTTTCTAACAGGTTCAGAGGAACAATGAAGTCTGTGAGCAGAAACCTCAGCGTGAAGGAGGAGGAGCTCTGAAGCTGACGGTGCAGAGAATGACAGCACTGCAGCGCCTCCTGCTGGAGCATCAGAGAGTCTACAGACAGAAGATCATTCCAACAGCAAAGAGGTCTGCAGGAGATCTTTCCACCACAAACAACAACCTGAACCAAGTCTTTGAGTCTGCAGAGATGCTGAGCTCCTCAGCTGCTGCAGCTCCCACAGTCACATGAAGGTCTGCAGACAGCAGTTCCAGCTGCAGCAGGAAGTCCAGATGTTTGCCGTTGGTGAAGCTTCAACTTCCAGTGCAGCCTCTCACCTCCTCCACCTTCCTCTTTGAGGCAGCAGAAGCTCCTCCTCTTCTTCAGCTGGATGATACTGTCTTAGAGCTGCAGCTGATCTTTACTGTTTTCACAAACCATGTGGCCTAATGGACAAGGCGTCTGACTTCGGATCAGAAGATTGAGGGTTTGACTCCCTTCATGGTTGGAGGAGGAAGACTGTTCTGAAGCAATTCAGACTAATGGGCTCATTCCATTCCATTTCTTACCAAATGGAAATGTTCTTTTCTTTTAAGTTAATACTCCAAGGCGAGCTCTGCCGCACACCATTGTGAGGACATGAGGGAAGAGAAGGAGAAACGTCTCCACAGTGATGTTGGAAACAGCCTGGAGATGTTGTGAGTCCATCTCAGGGTTTGTCCAAAGATCTGTTCCAACTTCCATTGCAGCCTCTCACTTCCTCGACAGAAGCTCCTCCTCTTCTTCAGCTGGATGGCACTGTCGTTGAGCTGCAGCTGGAGCAAAGGAGTCCCATAGACCATGTGGCCTAATGGACAAGGCGTCTGACTTCAGATCTAGAAGATTGAAGTTTCAAGTCCATTCATGGTTGGATGCAATAAAGAGTCACGTGAAAATAAAAAATCCAAGTTAGAAGAAGGAAGGAGAGGAAGCTCAAGGTAGACTGACAAAGCAGCTGAAAACTAACCTGATGCTCTGGCAGCCTCCTGTTGATGATGCTGGAGCAGCATAGGAGCAGTTGTTGACAGAGGTTTTTCTTCCAAGTTTTTTTTACTGTCAGGTAAATTCTCCTCAACACTAAAAAACTCAGTAAAAGACCACACCAGTGGGTACGGGAGAAACAAGCATGGCGAAGAGATGCCACCATCCTTTCTCGCACAGAAGGAGGAATACTTCAGGAAGAGATTCAGAGATGAAGAGCAGACCAGCAGGATCATCTCCCACATCAAGAGATCCAGAAGTCTCCACATCATGTGTCACATCCCAGTCTTCTGCTGGATCACTGCTACAGTTCTGGAGGATCTGCTGAAGAGCAGAGAGGGAGGAGAGCTGCCCAAGAGCCTGACTGAGATGTACATCCACTTCCTGGTGGTTCAGGCCAAAGTCAAGAAGGTCAAGTATGATGGAGGAGCTGAGACAGATCCTCACTGGAGTCCAGAGAGCAGGAAGATGATGGAGTCTCTGGGAAAACTGGCTTTTGAGCAGCTGCAGAAAGGAAACCTGATCTTCTATGAATCCGACCTGACAGTGTGGCATCGATATCAGAGCAGCCTCAGTGTACTCAGGAGTGTTCACACAGATCTTTAGAGAGGAGAGAGGCCTGTACCAGGACAAGGTGTTCTGCTTCATCCATCTGAGTGTTCAGGAGTTTCTGGCTGCTCTTCATGTTTACCTGACCTTCATCACCTCTGGAACCAACCTCATGGAAGAAGAACAGAAGAAATCCACAATATTTAAATGGAAACGAATCAGTCCAGTCCAGTTCTACCAGAGTTCTGTGAAGAAGGCCTTACAGAGTCCAAACGGACACCTGGACTTGTTCCTCCGTTTCCTCCTGGGTCTTTCACTGCAGACCAATCAGAGTCTCCTACGAGGTCTGCTGACTCAGACAGGAAGTAGCTCACAGACCAATCAGAAAACAGTCCAGTACATCAAGGAGAAGATCAGTGAGGATCTGTCTGCAGAGAAAAGCATCAACCTGTTCCACTGTCTGAATGAACTGAATGATGGTTCTCTAGTGGAGGAGATCCAACAGTTCCTGAGGTCAGGACGTCTCTCCACAGATAAACTGTCTCCTGCTCAGTGGTCAGCTCTGGTCTTCTTCTTACTGTCATCAGAAGAAGATCTGGAAGAGTTTGACCTGCAGAAATACTCTGGTTCAGAGGAGGCTCTTCTGAGGCTGCTGCCAGTGATCAAAGCCTCCAACAAAGTTCTGTAAGAACTCTCATGAAAATCACCTTCAGAGAACAAATGAATTGGAGTGAAAAACAAAAGTTTCAATAACTGCTGTCTGTCTTTGTTTTCTTCAGACTTGGTGGCTGTAAACTGTCAGAGAGAAGCTGTGCAGCTCTGTCCTCAGTTCTCAGCTCTCAGTCCTCCAGAATCAGAGTTCTGGATCTGAGTAACAACAACCTGCAGGATTCAGGAGTGAAGCTTCTGTCTGCTGGACTGGAGAGTCCACACTGTAAACTGGAGACTCTCAGGTAAGATTTCATTCAACTAGTTTCCAGGTTCTGTCTGTTTTTTCTCTGTCTCAGTAGAAAGTTTCAGATAAATGTCAGTGAAGAAGAAACAGCAGAGAACTGTTGTATACAAGTTTAAAAACAACAATCTGCTTGAGTTCAAAGTTCTGGTTTTGTTTTACCTGATGGTTACAGATGTTATTCTGGGTTTTTGACACCAGAATAAAAAGCAGAACCCGAGTTCATCCAGGTGTAGATTTTTGGGCGAAGTTCATGTTCTCTGTGTTCTTTGAAAGAAAACATGAATCAATGACAGAACTGCAGATTTAAATGGACAAACAGTTTCATGATATTTCTGACCCACAGAGTAGCAGCTCCTTATGAAGAGAAATGAGGAGGTCGGTCAAAGTGCAGCAGATTGACAGGTCTTTCCACAGACCTGGTTCTGGTGAACCAGGTCTGTCATTTCACAATCTTTACATCGACTTCTGGTTCTGAGTTTTGGTTCTTAAAAAGACTAAATCTTTAATGGGTTAGAATGAAGAACCTCTGCAGGTAGTTTTTATACAAGACTGGAGGCATTCAAGAATTCCCATTTATCTCATTCTCAAAAGTGCGTCTCATGATCGCTGTGAATGTATCCTCAAAGAGCTGACAGCAGAAGATGGATGTTGAAGAAGCTCTCAGAAACTCATTTCTGTGTCTTTACGTGATTCCACAGAAAATATGATGATAAGGTTTGTTTGTGTTGAAGGCAGCAGCAGATGAGAACTTCTCAAAGGAACCAGGAGACTTTGGATGTTTACTGACAGCATAGAAACACAGAATGAAGAACAGACACTTTTTCAGAGAACTTGCAGATAAAATGACACTAATGTCCGTTTAGAAATGTTTAGTTTGTGTGAACTTTAATGAGAAAAGTGGAGAAGATGAATCCGAACATGAAAGTGTGAGCGCAGACTAGAGAGGAAAAGAAGAGAAAGAAGGAGAGTTTTGATGAAGAGAAATGAAAGAACTGAGTCAACCTACAGAGGCAGATCATCCGCTGTCATAGAGAAATCACAAACTCTTCAGTCGTCACATGGATTCTGTCTGATTTCAGGTTGTGGGGGTGCAGTTTGTAAGAGATCAGCTGTGAAGTTCTGCTCTCAGCTCTGAAGAACAACCCGTCCAATCTGACAGAACTGGACCTGAGCAGGAACAAAATCCAGGATTCAGGATTTCTTCATCTGTGTGGTTTTCTGGAGAGTCCAGACTGCAGACTGCAGACTCTGAGGTCAGTAAATGAACTGAACTCCCTGAAGGATGAGAAGAACGGATCAGATGAGGAACTTTCTGATGTTTCACTAGATTTTCAGCTGTGCTGCTCTGGTCTCAGCTCTGAAGTCCAACCCGTCCCACCTGACAGAACTGGACCTGAGCGGGAACCACCTTCACGCTTCAGATATTCAGCAGCTTCAGGATCTAATGAAGAGTCCAAACTCCAAACTGCAGACTCTGAGGTCAGTAGAGGGTTGGAGTCAGTCCAGCTGCTTCCAGATGTTTTGTCCTAAAGTTAGTCTGAGAGCAAAGATGCAGAGTTTCCTGTGAAGCTGCAGCTTCTCAGTGAAGCTCTGAGGAGAATGATGACAGGCTTCAGGACAACAGTCAGCCAATCAGAGCAGCAGAAGCTCCAACAGGTGAAGATGACAGGAAGCTGCTGCTCTGAACAGAACTGAAGCTCCTGCTGCTCTTTCTGCTGCTGTGCTGCATCACTGACTGACACACCAGGATCAGGAGACACTCCTTCATCTCTGTGTTTCTGATTTCTTTTCACAGACTGTGAGTCTGATTTTCCTCCTGGAGCATCATCATCATCATCATCATCATCAGCTGGTCTGCAGAGATGTTGTTCCTGGAGGTGGAGAGCAGAGTGATGGAGGAATCAGAGGAAGTGGAGTGAGTGTCAGAGCTGCAGCATGAACTGATCTGAGATCAGCTCCACTGTCTCTCTCAGCATCAAGTGGACAGTTATTGTGCTGCAGCTCCCCCGGTGGACTGATGGAGAACTGCACTTCATCTTCTCATTCTAACTTGGAGTGTTGGGAAGTCTTCTGCTTCTCTTCTCTCTCGTATTGGGAGCTTCTCTTAACTTTGTCCACACGCTCTTGCCGTAGTTGCTGATGTCATCCTTCCTGTCAGCTGACGTCTGTGTTTCTCTGTACATTTTCATGAGGGAGCAGCTGTGAGCATTTCTGCACTAAAGTCAGTTGATCAAACAAAGCAACAAATATTGATCAATCATTGATCAGCTTTCTCCTCATCTGTCCTGAAACTGTTTCTCTGAATGATCTGTGTTGGTGATCCATCAGATTCAGACATGATGGTTTCTTGCAGAAGCTCAGAAGTCTTTTCTCATGTTTCTTGGACTCCTGCACCTCTCTGTACCACAGAGTGGACCAGCATTCTCTGAACATCCTTCAGCTGGTCCAGAAAGCAGCAGCATGGCTGTTGACCAAAGAAAGACCACCTTCCAGCAGTTCTGGCCTCATGATTCTCCATCTGTGTGCAGTTCAGCTTTTAGTTCTTCTTTTTCATCTTTGATCTTTACCAGAACCTTCAGAACCACAAAGTGGACTGAGGTCCTCTGATCAAAGACTGATGGGGTTTTGATAATTTGTTGATTATTTTAAGAAATGTTTCTTCTCTGTTTTAATCATGGTAACCATGGTAACAAAAAGCAGGAGCCCATGAAGGTGGTTTTGTTGGATCAGAGAGCAGAACTCTGATCGGAGTTTCAGGAACAATGCAGTTGTCATATAAAGAGTGTTAGAATTAAAGAAGTAATATATTTTTATTGTTGTCATGGTAACACAGACATAAGCAACGTACACACTGCATCAATGACACTTTATAGATGAGAAGGGTCAAAGCTATACTATTAATGAAGCAGCAAACAGTTTTAACAACTATTTTGTAAACGTGGGTCCAAAGTTGGCAACAGAAATTCCAAAGTGCAAAACCAGCAAAGTAAATATTCCACCCATCACAACGATCCCAAATTCAATCTTTCTCTCCGAAGTGAACGAAAATGATCTGATATCAATTGTTAACAAATTCAAGAGTAAAAACTCAGCAGATTGTGATGATATTGATATGACGATAGTGAACAAGGTAATTAACAAAATCCTTAAGCATCTAACATACATGTGTAACTTATCACTACAAACCAGGATATTCCCAAACAAAATGAAAATTGCAAAAGTGATTCCTATTTATAAGAGCAGAGACAAACACCTTTTTACAAACTATAGACCCGTTTCTCTCCTTCCACAATTCTCCAAAGTTTTAGAAAAGATATTCAATGATAAATTAGCTAAATTTATTGATAAACATAACATTATAAATGAAAACCAATATGGTTTTAGAGAAAACAGATCAACCTCATTGGCTATCATTGAAGCTGTTGAGGAAATCACAAATGCTCTGGATAAAAAGAAATTTGCAGCTGGAATTTTCATTGATTTAAAAAAAGCATTTGACTGTCAATCATGACATCCTACTTGATAAACTGGAAGGGTTTGGGATAAGAGGACTAGCGCTAAGTTGGGTCAAAAGCTATTTAAGGGGAAGAAAACAATTTGTCAAGATGAATGAATTTACATCAAAGACCAAGGAAATGAGTTGTGGTGTCCCCCAAGGATCAATTCCAGGCCCTCTGCTATTCAATATTTACATAAATGATATATTCAATGTTTCAAAACTAATTGTATTTGCTGATGACAGAAATATATTTTACTCAACAGACAATCAAAGGGAACTTATCCATGTGGTAAACACAGAGTTGAACAAAATAAAATTATGGATGGATAACAACAGACTATCTTTGAACCTT
Organism: Oryzias celebensis; assembly: GCA_014656515.1. NCBI lineage: Eukaryota > Metazoa > Chordata > Actinopteri > Beloniformes > Adrianichthyidae > Oryzias > Oryzias celebensis. The sequence goes on from BNCR01000002.1 coordinate 1,038,140, forward strand.
GAAAAAACTCTAAACTTTAGAACGGGTTAAGTAATGAGCTCAAACAATGTTCAAACATCCAAAAATTCAAGAAAATGTACAAAGAAACTAATCTCACAATATGAAGATAAGAAGAGTTAAAGATCAACTGGTGTTTGAATAATTTCAAATATTTGGACATGTGAACTTGAATGTGCTAAAATAATTTCTTTTTGTTTTTTTAAATCACTACCTATGATTATTAAATTGTGTAATGTGCAATAATGATCACTGAAATGTTACTCTAAAGGTAATTACAATCGATTGATGAACTAGTGATTTTCTTTACTTGATCTGAAATATATATCAATGATTACAAGATCACTTTAATTAGTGTTCTAATGATAATCAATGTTTATTACATATTGATTACCTAAAGTGTGAATCAATAATGTTTCTGATCAGAACCGGATTATGAAAACTATGCATGACTATGAAATGAAGTAACTATGTAGGGGTGGGATTATATAAGTTTGCTTCTTCCCACTGCTTTTCAAGCAATTAATTAAGTTCTACTAGACTTCAGTTATTAATCACTATACTTAACATATGTTACAAATGTGACTTAAGCGCGTTGTTTTTGTTTGTTCATTTTTTCATTGTTTCTTTTTTTTTTTCCTTTTCTTTCTTTCCTCTCAATCAATGTATTTCATTGTCTTAATAATGAGTTTGATAATTTTGTGGAATTATTTTCGTGTATTGTCCAACTTATGCTTGAAATAAACAGAATCAATCAAAAAAAAATAAACTTCAATAACAATGAAGTTCAAGAGATGAAGATGTAACTCTAATCATTTAAACCAACACATTTCTCTTTAAAAGTACATCTGAAATAATCGATTTTGTTAAAAAAGTTGCTTGTAGATAAATATAAACTTAAAAAAGATATCTTAGAAAATTAGAATACTTCAAAATGATTAAATAAGGATGTCTACAAAACACAAATCAAACTTCCGAGTACTGTTTATTTCTTTGCATTCAATAGTCCCTTCTGCCTCCCTCTAATGGAATTGCCGCATCAATGTGCAGCGGTAACAATATTCTGGAAAATAAAACCAGTCTCTGCACACAGCTTCTCAGCACAGGGCAGTGTGAAGTGCCTTAGAACCTTTGTAGGGTGGGACCCAAGGAGTTTTAAATTGAAAAACTCTGGGGTGTTGAGGTAAGGCAGTTGCCCTCATGAAAAGAGAATGCTGGTTTGATTACCATTTCGTCATGTGTCAGTGTACTTGGGAAAGACAGGGAACTTCACATCGCTCCTGGTGGTTATAGGTTGCCAGAGTTTGGCAGTGAAACCCTTATCAGTGTGTGAATGTGTGTGTGTGTGGGTGAATGGGACTGTGAATGTGAAGTGCTTTGGGGCTTCTGAGAAGACAGGAAAGTTCCTCTACAAATATACACCATTTATAATTGAAATAAAACAAGAGCTTTAAATATTTAAATCTAACTGTGATCGTGTTTGTTTAATATTCGACTTTTATTCTTTATATACAAAATGTTACCTTTGTACAATCTTTACACCTTTTGTGTAAAGTCTGAATGTCTTTTGCTGCACAAGTTGTCTACTGTAAGTTTTTACACCAAATCTTTTATTGTATTTTTTGACAAGAGAAAGAGTTCACTCATGTATGAGTTCTCATGTGTTTTTGAGATTAGATATTTGACCGAAACCTTTGTTACATTCTTTACAAGAAAATGGTTTCTCTCCTGTGTGAGTTCTCATGTGTGTTTTGACATAAGATTTATCACTAAAACTTTTTTCACATACTTGACAAGAAAAGGGCTTTTCTCCTGTATGAGTTCTCATGTGTTTTTTGAGATCAGATACTCGAGTAAAACTTTTGTCACATTCTTTACAGGAAAAAAGCTTCTCTCCTGAGTGAGTCCTCATGTGTACTTTGAGATTAGAAATGAAACCAAAACGCTTGTCACATTCCTTACAAGAAAAAGGTTTATGTCCTGTATGGGTTGTCATGTGTGATTTGAGATGAGATATTCTATTAAAACTTTTGTCACAATCTTTACATGAATAAGGCTTCTCCCCAGTGTGAATTTTCATGTGTGCTTTGAGATTAGATATTTGACCAAAACTTTTGTCACATTCTTTACAAGAAAATGGCTTCTCTCCTGTATGAGTACCCATGTGTGTTTTGAGATTAGATAATCGATTAAAACTTGAATCACATTTTCTACAAGAAAATGGTTTCTCTCCTGTGTGAATTCTCATGTGTCTTTTGAAATGAGATAAACAACTAAAACTTTTGTCACATTCTTTACACGAAAATTTCTTATCTTCTGCATGGATTCTTGTGTGAAATCTGAACTGAGACAAGTTACAGAAACTTTTACTGCATTCTTTACAAACAAAAGGTTTTTCATCAGACTCATTAATCTCTTCGTCTACATGAAACCCAACTATTTTTGAACTTTTATCAGACTTTACAGAGGTAAGTCTCTTTTCTTTTGGGGTTTGGTTGCATTTCTTAACCAAAGAAACACTTCTGAGGTTTTCTCTACTTCTCTCCATCTTCCTCTGACTGCTGTTTTGTTGATCTGTCTCTTCTTCTGTAGTTGATGTTGATTCTTCATGTTGGCTTCCTCCCTTTTCCTGACCATCAGTTACATTAAAGTTCTGCTGATTGTTTAGATCTGCTTCACTGAGCTCATTTTCCTCGGAAGTAAGAATCTCCATCAAGGTATCAGTCTCCTGCTTCAGATCAAGCTGATCTTCATCTTGCCTGATATAGAGCTCCTTTGGCTCTTCTTTAACCTCTGAAGGTTCTGGTTCCCCCCAATTCTCTTCAGTCTGTGGAGGTTCTTGTTCCTCCTCTTTAATATGTAGAGAGAAAGGTTCCTGCAATTCCTCTGCAGTGTGTGGCGGTTCTGGCTCCTCCTGTTCCATTCTAAAGTTCCTCTGCTTGTTGCAGAGATCTTCGTCTTCAGTCACCCAGTGCTGGGGGAGAACTGCAGGGACACAAACACAAGAAGGAGCCCTTATATACTTCATAAGGACTTTGTGTACAAAACGTGGAAAAATCCCAGTCAAAATCTGCTCAATTTAAATGTTTAATTTAAAAAATGTAACTCCTTAGTTCAAACAAATAATCAAAGAAACTCCTAACTTTTTAAGAAGATTATGCATCACTGTTAACTGCACACCAACATGTTATTCACACACATTTTACTCATTGATAGAAAGATAACTATTAATTCCCCAAGGGCAATTCGGCTAAAACATTGATTTTCTGTCCTTTGTGGGGGAGCCTACAGCTGCTCAGTGGTTGGGGTTGTGTCCACTGGACACTAGCTTCCTCCTCTCTCCACATGGGTGAAGAATCCCTGAAATCACTATGGCGTGAGCCGCGTATCATATTACATCTGATGCTTATCACATCTTTTGTTTGTGTCACATTAGCTATTTTTTTTAAACAGGTAAAGCAGAACACACAATGTGGTTAATTTTCTAGGAAAAAAAAACAAAAAAAGAAAAAGGCAGAGCACCAGGAGAGACGAGTATTTGTTGACCAGATATAGGACCACAGTTTTTTTTTCAATAACTATTTTTTAACTCTTTAAAATGTCTTTTTTCACTTGTTTGTTTTTATAGCCTCCTAACACAGGGTTTGTACAATTATTTTGCAATGGTTTTCCAAAACCTTTCATTGAATTTCAAAAACTAAAAATAAAACCCATCAAACTATTGTAGTCTGTGCCGCTACATAAGCATTTAGAGCGGCTTGTGCTGCACATTTCCCTGCAAAAATAGTGGATCATTTAATGTAGTTAAAACTTTCTTGATATTCATCAGTTTTTTTTCTCAAGTTCAAGTTGTTTTTCCATTTGTTTTTGTTGTCTGGATGCTGAATAGCCAATGACTAAGCCCCTCATAAATGCCTTGGATATTTCCCATAGCAAAGAGAAATTATTGCTAGACTCTGAACTGATATTGAAAACGTTTTTGTTTTCTTTATTCTTACTCTTGTTTATTCTGAAATTCTCTGATGAAATATGTGCATCATCTTTCAAAAGATGCACATCAAACCTCCACCTTCACCCTGCAAAACACCCTTAATAGTAACATACCTTCCGTATTTATCCTTTATGCAAGTTTCTACCTGGAAAGGTAATTTTTTTGTGCTTTTTTTTTATTTTGCTCTTTAAATTGCCAAAACAGGGAGGGAGAAACACAATTCATAACCCGTTTTTTCTTATTTGTTTCTTTATTTATTTTTAAACATTTCATATTAACTCTGGTTACAAGTTATTTAGAGCAGCCAGTCACTCACTCCTATATTTTTATAGCAGAATTCAAACTGTGGTCAGTGAAAGAACGGCGCTGGTCATTGGAAGTCGGAACAACCGTCACACATACCTGAGATCAAAGAAAGGTTGATGTTTTTTGCAGGTATTTACGTGTGACAAGATCAAAAACTGATGGAAATTCATCTTCATCAAGAGGCACATTGCTGCAACGCCGGCACATATTTTACGGACCGGTTTATACTTCCAAGTGACTTACAATCGCTGATGTCAAAGTGGTCGCACGGACATTGGAGCGGGATCGCCCAGACACCTGCTGATGACGTCACCCACCACTGGAATTTTACGCTTTGACTTCAATTGAGGGCGTTATTTACCTTTAATTTATTTTAGCAATAAGAGTGTGCAGACAGGAAGAACGGGATAAAAGAAAGAAAGAAGGATTTATTTCAGAACTACTTTAAAACAAACAAAGCGAGGAGCAACAACGAGGCGGAGAAGAACGGAAGCCTGAAGGAAGCAAACGCCTGCAGAGTTTACCGCTGCAAGATGGCGGACCAGAATCCTTCAACAGAAGCTGTCATCGGTCCACTTTCATTTGGACCAGAATGTTCTGGAAGATGAAGCTTCTCTCCTTTGCTGAAGTGAACATACCTATCTGGTGCAGCTGAAGCTGTGGTTTCCAGATGATATCCAGCAGTCTGCGCTGACGACAGAGCTCCTCCTCGTACTGGACGATGGTTCCTTCACAGTGTCTGAAGATTTCTTCAGCAGCAGCAGCTAGTCGCTCGCTGATAAACTCTCTCAGAGACTGAAGTGAAGACATCGTTACTGCAGCTGCTCCGAGCTTCAGCTCAAACTCACACAAACACCAAAGTCCTCTGAACACAAGCAGCTCCGATCATCTGCTAGTCTCACAATCACAGCATCGTTGTCTTTACGTTCAACACGTATTCACTCATTTACGACATTTTGGAAAATGCTGAGAGTTCCGACACGAACCAAGTATCGTCCTTTCTGTCCAAAAACCCCACAAACGTCCGAACAGAACACCTCCGTCACAAGAACACAAGCTAATTGTGCTAATTCACCATAGCGCTGCTAACACTGCTAACCTGCTAGCGACTCGTTCTGTTTACTTCCGGGTCACGCTAAGAATTTCGTTAAAAAAACAACTAAAAACGTAATCTTTTTTTTTTGATGGGAGATCTGAGATCCTATTTTGACAAGAGGAAACTCAATGACAGGAAAGAGTTAATCTGACATGAATCCGTTTGGTATTAACATAAAGATAGATCCAAGTTATTCAGCTGGTAAGCATCCCATATTACAGTCATAGATTGGTTTATGAGGTTTGGAGATCCATTTCCGTTTCTGCTGTGAAGAAAAAGCAACAACTTTTTCAAATCAAGCAAGTTCTGTTGGTGCTTGTGTGTGAATGACTTCTACAGAACTCTCAAGAAACAGACTCAACTTTGATGAACAGATTTGAAATTTTAAAAAAGCATGTTGGAGGCCACTAAAAATCAGAAAATTACCATCTTGATTAGAATGTATTCATTCAAATCCATTCATTTATATTCAGAGTTCATTTGAGAGTTCAAGATTGTGAAAATATAATTTAAAAGTCTAACTATCAGAGGTGAATCTGCCAACGTGTCGAGTTTGTGAGGCAGAAACTGCTGTTTGTTGATGGGACGCAGACTGTAGAAGCTTTACACTGTTCCTAAACCATATAAGTGATCATAAGAATTCTTTCAGTTTTGAAAAGCTCAAAAGGAGAGGAAGAAAGTGAAACAACTTTCATTTATCATGAGCATTACGTTTTGATTGGATCCCTTTCCTTACAATCACACCTTTGTGGACATTGAAGTCCCCCTGTTGGAGTGGTTTCCAGAATCCCTCTGAGAGACACTGGGAAAGCTGGGAGCTCGATTCAAAAATGTTATTCATTCCCGTGGGGTGTTCTTCTTAAGGTGTTTGAAAAGACTCAAAGCTTCAGCAAATATCTGACCAGATCGTAAGAAAGCTCAATATTTCAACAAACAAATTCATTCTGCACTGAAACATCTGCAGAAACAAAACAGAAACTACTGAAGTTAAAGTTTCTTGCAAAAATGCATGATTCGTAGTCTTTGTTTCAGTCTTTATGAAGCAGATGAATGGAAGGAAAATTGATTCCTGTAAGAACAGAAGCGTTCTTCTTCCACTTCCTCAGGAGTTTATGTTCTACTTTCATTTAGAACCTTTAGAGGAAAACAGGATTAAATAAAAATATCTTAGTTTGAATCTAGTTCAGCCTCCATCAGAGCATAGAAACAGTTTGTTTTCTATGGTGCAGCTGCTCTTTGACTGCAAGCTGCTGTAGTCGCGTGATTTCATGTAAACGGAGAGATCAGGAAACAGTCTCACACACACAGACACACAGAGGAGGGACTCTGCTCTCAAACTCAGAGTGGGCTCAGTAATGCGAGCAGACAGAGATGTGAGGTTCCTGTTTTCTTCTTCTGTCACAGTGAGTCTTTGTGAAAATCTTTTCTGTTGTTTTCTGTGCTCACGATGAAGAGGTTCTGACCTGTGAGAAAAGAAAAAAGAGCAACAGACAAAGAGATCCGTCCTTCCTGAAAACAGAATGCTTTCGTTCGTTCCTGCGTGTTGAGACCTTTGGGAGAAAACCTGATCCTCCTTGGGGGAACTCTGATTTGGTTCGATCTGTGGATCAATCCTTTCTGTGTGGAGTTTGCGTGTTCTCCTTGTGCCATGCTTGAGCTTTCTCCTGGAACTGTGGTGTCCTCCCGCAGTCTAAAAACACGCTTCATAGGTTAGCTGAGGTGTGCACGTGAGTGTGTGGGGCTGCAATCGACTGGCGACCTGTTCATGTTGAACCCTGCTTTAACTCAACAGTAGCTTGGATAGGCTCCAGCAACCCCCATAAGAGATTCAGTTAGTTCTGTAGATGGATGGATGGAGCGTGGTAGACAAAAACAGGCAAAAACTGTTGATACCAACAGGTTTCTCACCTTCTTCTCTATTTTCATTCATACATTAAGTTCACATGAACACATGTGCACAAACACAGAGGTTTGTGTGTGAGCAGGTAAGTCTGACTGATGAACTTGTGGGTTTGTGTGTTGGGACAGAGTTAATGAAATGAGGTTGTCAAAAAAACACAGAGTTTTACAAATGACGTTTGAGAAAAAATGTTATTTTCTCCACTCTTCTGTAAACTCTACTCCCTCCGACTATGTTCTCTCTTAGCAATGATTTCCTTTTTTTCCCACATCCTCTGCCTTTCATCCACTTCCAAACTTAAAACCAAAAGTTAAAAGAAGTGAAAAGTTCTATAATAATTTGTATGAAATAGTTTGGCTTTGATTGAAGTGCTTAGCCTCACAGTGAGAAGGTTCTGGTTCCCAGCTGGGTTCTTTCTGTGCAGTTTGCATGTTCCCTTCATGCATGTGTGGGTTTCCTCTGGGCTCTGGTTTCCTCCCACAGTCAAAGACATGCTTTATTGGTGGCTTTAGTTTGCCGCTAGGTGTGACTATCATTGTGCGATTTTGAGTCTGGGTGACCTGTTCAGGGTGTACCCCACTGTCATCCAACAGTAGCTGGGTTGGCTCCAGCAGCACCATCACCTTGAAGGGATTCAGCAGGTTCTGAAGATGGATGGATACATTTTCCTAATCAAAAAAGCGCACCACAATAGTAGGATTTTTTAGCTTTTATTTATTCATTTTTACAAAATTCAGTGAATCCAGCAGCATGGATCAGTGTGAGGACACACAGGAGGGAGCCCCTCCCTCTAAAAGCACTCTGTGTGGGGAAGATGAGAGCCAGAGCAAAGGTCAGAGGTGAGATGAACATCTCTAACTGTCCAGGACTCTTCTCCATGTCAGAGGTCAGCACTCACACCAGCAACCTTCATTCTTCAGGAACCAACCTGGATCTGGATCTGGATCTGGATCCAGCTGTGTGTCCTTCAGGAGTGACCGGTCAAAGGATTTTATATTGAATTTAAATCATCTTCTGGTCCAGAAAGGTGAGCTGTATGTAAATGTTGAAACAGTCAAATGAGTGAAATGTTTTCATTCCAACATGTGTTTGATGTGAGCTCAGCTCTTTCTCACACATTTCTATCTTCAGTGTGTTAGTCTCTGTGTGCACAGACAGAATGGATCTGATTGTTCTGATTCTCCACAGAGTGGACCAGCAGAGCTCAGAGACTCCCAGTGGTCAGTCTGTCCAGCAGCATCAAACACAGCTGGATTCCATCTTTCTGGTCTGTACATGAACAACAACTGCTTTTCCATCATTCTGTCCACAGTCATCTCCATGCTGCACTTTGGAGACCAGTGGATTGTCAGTGTGTCCAACATGGAGCTGATGTTTGGCTCCATGACTTCACTCTGATTGGCTCATTCATCTAGAATTCTGTTGCAGCTGCTGGAGGACAACATTGTTACTTTTGTGAAGAAGGAGCTGAAGACGATCCAGAAGATTCTGAGTCACAGGGAGGAGGAGGAGGAGGAGGAGGAGGATGAAGATGAAGAGCAGAGGAGCAGCAGAGAGTCACTGATGAAGATCACAGAGAACTTCCTGAGGAGAATGAAGCAGGAGGAGCTGGCTGATGGACTGCAGAGCAGTAAGAGGATTTCTCTGAAGGTTTCAGCTGCTGATAAATGAAGATTTACTGATGTCTCAAAACTCTAATGAAGACTATAGTTAATTTTCATAACTCTTAATTAGTGAGAGATATTGTTATTGACATGAGTGCTTTTCCTATTTGCTCTGAATTTTAGTAAAATATATAATGTTCCCTTTGAAATAACTAATAATTAATTAGAAGATACATAGTTTTTTTTTTATTGATTTTTATTACCACAGAAATTAAGACAATAATAAAGATGTCCCCAAATATCAAAAATTGACCATGTCAATAGCAGGTACTTCCACCATTTACTGCAATGACAGCTTGACAGCAACATCTCATGCTAGCCTCATGATGTTGTGAAACAACATGTTCCACTCTTCCACAAGTACCACATGCAGTTCTGCCAGTTCTGTCAATTGGAGGGTGGGGTATGACCATCCAGTCTCTGCTTCAAGTGGTCAGGAGTCATTGGTAGCCATACCATACACTCACACTTCCTGAAGGCATGATTAGATCACATTGTCTTATGCCCACTGCATAAGACAATTTCATTTCATTATTAATGATAACAAAAAGGAACAGCATCTGCAGGGAAATAAATCCATATAGAACCGGCTCCACAAACACCCTGTACAGACACACCCCTGCCAAGACGGGGACCTCCAGTGGGAGCTGCAGCTGCCGAGATCAGCAAGAAGAGTGCGGCGTGTGTCCAAAGTGGTATCCGCGCCCGCCTTACTCGCCCCCTACTATGGCCAACCTTCAGCCTGGTGCTAGACATCACCCAGCGAGAGACCCGGTCCCCTATCCAGCTTGTCCGGGCGGTGGGTCGGGTCTCTGGGGTATGTACCCATCACAAAATGCACAAATCGTGCATGAATCGTGCGTGATTATTGCACTGTGTACATGCAGTTCATTAGTGATGCGTGCATCAGTTATGTGCTGTAATGTTACTGTGCACGTAACATAAAAGTTATACATCTCTGGTACGTGCATGAAAAGTCTGTTAGACATATGTAGACATACATGGAAGTCTTTGAAAGTCACACGTTTGCATCTGCATCTTGCAAAATAAAAATAACGCACAATTGTATAAGATTTAGTTAATAAATGCGGACTAAACTATGTAAACTATGCATGAACTGTGTCATTCTCAACCAATCAAAAAAATTTGTATAGCTCAAAAGCGAACTCACGGAAAAGACCGAGACCCTGGACAGATATCTGCGCGCATCGACGGATGCTGAATGCAAGAAACACTTATGAAAGTGTGACGGACTGGACAAGAAAAAAAACAAAACAAACTAAAGTACCTTTATGGCCAGGAGGCTCTTCTCATCCATTAAATGATGTAGTGTGATCATGTCTTGATGATGAACTTGAAATGACTTTCTGGCAAAATCAGCTTATAGCAACAGATCGTTGAAATTGATGCCGCATTGAAAAAGTTTTCTTTAAGCGGAAAACAGAAAAAATGTGTGTCTATTACCCCAATACAGTTACTTCCCTATCCCACAAATTTAAGAATGAAAACAAACACTGTGAATATGACATCCACTGAGTTCCTTGTAATATCTCTAACTTGCTATGAGTCGTGTATTTCCTCTGTCTATTCAGGATGTCCTTCTGCAGTCTGTCGACATCAAGTCCAATCTGGTCTGAAAAAGAAGTTCCAGTGTTTGTTTGAGGGAATCTCTAAAGCAGGAAATCCAACCCTTCTGAATGAGATCTACACAGAGCTCTACATCACAGAGGGAGGAACTGGAGATCTGAATGAAGAACATGAGGTCAGACAGATTGAAGCAGCATCCAGGAAAGCAGACAGAGCAGAAACAAGCATCAGACAAGAAGAGCTCTTTCAACTCCCAGCTGGAAGACAAGAACCAATCAGAACCGTGATGACAAAGGGAGTGGCTGGCATCGGGAAAACAGTCTTAACACAGAAGTTCACTCTGGACTGGGCTGAAGGCAAAGCCAACCAGAACATCCACTTCATATTTCCATTCACTTTCAGAGAGCTGAATGTGCTGAAAGAGGAGAAGTTCAGCTTGGTGGAACTTGTTCATCACTTCTTCCCTGAAACCAAAGAAGCAGGAATCTGCAGCTTTGAAGACTTCCAGGTCGTCTTCATCTTTGATGGTCTGGATGAGTGTCGACTTCCTCTGGACTTCCACAAGACTCTGATCCTAAATGATCCTAGAAAGTCCACCTCAGTGGGAGATCTGCTGACAAACCTCATCAGGGGGAACCTGCTTCCCTCTGCTCGCCTCTGGATAACCACACGACCTGCAGCAGCCAATCAGATCCCTGCTGAGTGTGTTGACATGGTGACAGAGGTCAGAGGGTTCAATGATCCACAGAAGGAGGAATACTTCAGGAAGAGATTCCGAGATGAAGAGCAGGCCAGCAGGATCTTCTCCCACATCAAGGGATCCAGAAGCCTCCACATCATGTGCTGCATCCCAGTCTTCTGCTGGATCACTGCTACAGTTCTGGAGGATCTGCTGAAGAGCAGAGAGGGAGGAGAGCTGCCCAAGAGCCTGACTGAGATGTACATCTACTTCCTGGTGGTTCAGGCCAAAGTCAAGAAGGTCAGGTATGATGGAGGAGCTGAGACAGATCCTCACTGGAGTCCAGAGAGCAGGAAGATGATGGAGTCTCTGGGAAAACTGGCTTTTGAGCAGCTGCAGAAAGGAAACCTGATCTTCTATGAATCCGACCTGACAGAGTGTGGCATCGATATCAGAGCAGCCTCAGTGTACTCAGGAGTGTTCACACAGATCTTTAGAGAGGAGAGAGGCCTGTACCAGGACAAGGTGTTCTGCTTCATCCATCTGAGTGTTCAGGAGTTTCTGGCTGCTCTTCATGTCCACCTGACCTTCATCACCTCTGGAGTCAACCTCATGGAAGAACAGAAGAAATCCACAATATTTAAATGGAAACGAATCAGTCCAGTCCAGTTCTACCAGAGTTCTGTGAAGAAGGCCTTACAGAGTCCAAACGGACACCTGGACTTGTTCCTCCGCTTCCTCCTGGGTCTTTCACTGCAGACCAATCAGAGTCTCCTACGAGGTCTGCTGACTCAGACAGGAAGTAGCTCACAGACCAATCAGGAAACAGTCCAGTTCATCAAGGAGAAGATCAGTGAGGATCTGTCTGCAGAGAAAAGCATCAACCTGTTCCACTGTCTGAATGAACTGAATGATGGTTCTCTAGTGAAGGAGATCCAACAGTTCCTGAGGTCAGGACGTATCTCCACAGATAAACTGTCTCCTGCTCAGTGGTCAGCTCTGGTCTTCATCTTACTGTCATCAGGAGAAGATCTGGAAGAGTTTGACCTGCAGAAATACTCGGCTTCAGAGGAGGCTCTTCTGAGGCTGCTGCCAGTGATCAAAGCCTCCAACAAAGTTCTGTAAGAACTCTCACCATAAAAACATCTATTTGGCAAAATGTGTTACTTTTATGTTGACTCTAGTGGTTATTTCTTTTTTTTCTATTCTTTTTAATTTTGCAGTCTTGGTGGCTGTAAACTGTCAGAGAGAAGCTGTGCAGCTCACAACAACCTGCAGGATTCAGGAGTGAAGCTTCTGTCTGCTGGACTAAAGAGTCCAAACTGTAAACTGGAGACTCTCAGGTAGAATACAGCACTATTTCATTCAGTTATGTTGAATAATGGAATTTGGCTTTAGTGTGATTGCAACAAGTACAACAAAATTGCTTCAAAAGGAAACAGAGGGGATGAACAGGAATAGAGATAATGATGACTAAAAAAACATCTATGTGCACTATGTTCATATTGGGATCAGAGTGCAGATAAAGAAAAAACAGAACCCCACTCGTACAGAAAAAGCACAATACACGACAAGGTACACCAGATGTTAAATGGGAGGGTTAGGGTGCCGGGTACCCCTAATTTACTGCCTCTAGCAGTTGCTTCTCCTGTAGCTCTGCCAAATTCCACCATTGAACAGGTGAGGGTATGAGTTTCTGGTGAAACCAGAGTCACGACCAAGAGAGGGAGTGTTGGGTTTTAAAGGAGCCCGGCCACTATTAGGGACCAGCATCAAATATAACTAACACCTGTTAGACCCGGCTTTTTATTGGAGACCAGCGTCTATTAGAGACCGGCCATTATTGGGAGATATACAGGCGAAGGTATTAAGGTATTTGAGTGATTTAAGTGCAGTTTTTAGTTTGTGCTTTTAATGTATTCTTTTAGCTGTAAAATACTCTCATTCACTTTGTATTTTAATTTGTTCTGCAAAATAGACGTGGATTCATTGGTGATTTTTTTTTTTTTATTTATTCCTTCTCTAGATTAGCTGACTGTAAACTGTCAGAGAGAAGCTGTGCAGCTCTGTCCTCAGTTCTCAGCTCTCAGTCCTCCAGAATCAGAGTTCTGGACCTGAGTTACAACAAGCTGAAGGATTCAGGAGTGAAGCTTCTGTCTGTTGGACTGGAGAGTCCACACTGTAAACTGGAGACTCTCAGGTCAGCTTTCATTCAACTCTTGGTTCCAAGTCATGTCTTGTGTTTTTTGGTTTACAGATAGTTTTACATAAATATCAGAAAAAATACAATCAGAGCAAAATATGTCCATAATGCATTTTGGGGTTGTAACCTACCAGTATGGCATCGGTGTTCAAAGTTTTAATTACCATGTTTGTTGTTTTTTGGTGCATTTGATTCCAGAGTCTTCTACTGTGACCTGTCAGAGAGAAGTTGTCCAGCTCTGTCCTCAGTTCTCAGTTGTAAATCATCTAATCTCCAAAAACTGGATCTAAGTAACAACAACCTACGGGATTCAGGAGTCAAACCGCTGTCAGCTGGACTGGAGAATCCCCACTGTAAACTGGAGACTCTTGGGTAGGACCGTTTTGGGTTATTTTATCTAAATTGTCACTCAGTATCTGTGAAAATGTAACTACTTAAACTTTTGAGTATTTAGTATATCTGACCATAATCATCAAAGCAGCTTCCGGTAATTTCCATGTTACATCTGTCTGGACCACCTCATTATAAACAATGACCACGATTCAGTATATTTTGAGTTGCCATGGTAACCAGAATTTGTTGGTCACATTTCCATTGTCTATTACATTTCCCTCGGTTGATATCTGTCAAATATTTAGTATTTCCCCTCTCTAGATTGCTCCATTATTTAGCCACAGCCTGTTCAAGTGCAACAATGTTGAGCTAATGGTTGACGTCAGCAGTGGACGAACAAACGCTATTTACATTAAACAAAACTGCATTAAATGGATTCAACTGGATTCTTCAAGAGTAAGTCAGAATTACAGGGCAGATGGGCCACATACCCTAAAGACAGAGTTGTTCAAGAAAAGGAGAGGATCCTGAATCCCTTGAACCATCTGAAGCTCCAGATGGTTCAGTTCCTGTACTGTAAGAGCTCCAAATATGAGTCATGAAGTCCAAATCTTGATCACATGAAAACACAAAGACAATGAAGGGAGATGGTTCCACTTTATGTGAACCAGTGAAAAGCGTCAGCTTCACTGCAGTTCTCTTACACATTCTGCTGTGTGTGTCGTGTTGTGCGTCTACAGCCTGTCAGGCTGTCTGGTCACACAGGAAGGCTGTGCTTCTCTGGCTTCAGCTCTGAACTCCAACCCCACCCATCTGAGAGAGTTGGACCTGAGCTACAACCATCCAGGAGAGGCTGGAGTGAACCTGCTGTTGGCAGGGCAGGAGAAACAATCCTGGAGGCTGAAGACTCTCAGGTATGAAGTGACTGAGGAGGAAGAGCTGCAGACATGCTCTCTGACCTTCACAGATTCTCTGACTTTCTTAGTGGCTTTATTTCTTATTTCAAAAGTCAATTTCTTTCTTCTGTCTGAACTTCTTTCCCTAAAATGCTGCACTGAAGTAGACATGAAGATGCTTTCTTCACAGTCTTCAGCTCAGATAACAGAAATGTTAGGAAGCTCACAAAGTCTGCTCATGTTTGGTGGATTACTGTGTTCAGTCATTATTGTGACTCGTAAACCTGGTAGAAGTCCAGCAGTCTTCAACAGAAAGATGCTGCATTCAAGTGTCCAGATGTTAGACCGGTCCTTCATCACTGTAGAACAATCTGAGGATGACAGTCAAGTAATGTCCATATTTTCTTTAAAGAGAGTGAGCTGATAACCCCCCCCCTTTCAGGGCGGAGCCTGCTGGAGTCCAATGGATGACTCCAGGTCTGAGGAAGTGTAAGCGCGCTTTTTAAAAATGTATTTCATGACAGTAAAGCAGCTCCCATTCATGCATCTTCAGATTGTGTTTGCTTCGCCTTCAGATTCCTGCAGCCTCACCATCGACACAAACACAGTGAACGGAAACCTCAAACTGTCCGACGGCAACAGAAAGGTGACCTTTGAGAAGAAGCTGCTGTGCAGAGACGGTCTAACTGGTCGCTGTTACTGGGAGGTCGAGTGGAGCGGAGACGTTTCTATATCAGTGAGTTACAGAGGAGTGAGAAGGAAAGGAAACAAGGATGACCGCGTGTTTGGAGCCAACAGTCATTCCTGGAGTCTGATCTGCTCGGATTATGGTTACTCTGTCTGGTACAAGAACACAGAAACACACATCTCTTCCTCCTCCTCTTCCTCTCACAGAGCAGCGGTGTATGTGGACTGTCCTGCTGGTTCTCTGTCCTTCTTCAGAGTCTCCTCTGACTCACTGATGCACCTCCACACCTTTAACACCACGTTCACTGAACCTCTTTATCCTGGATTCAGGTTGGGTTCTGGTTCCTCAGTGGTTCTGTGTACAGATCAGAGTTATGGTTTTATCTGAGAAACTCTCTGTTGAACTGATGGTTCAGCCTGTGCACTTCTGTCTCTTTACACAAACTCCTGAAATTCCTGAAAATGGTTCCTTGGAACAAACATCTTCCTCCTTTACCGTATAAAGATGTTATTTCAGGATCCAAATGTTTTTTTTTTGTTCCAAACTTCAGTGTAAATTGACTTTTTTTTTTTCATTTTTACTGTAAAAATTATTCAATAAATACTTGTTTTATATTTTTTTAAACATTATCAGTCTGACTTTTATCTAAAAAGTATCCCATCAGCCACCAGTACTGCAAGTTCTCCTACTTAAAAAGATGAACAAGACCTGCAGTGTTCATCATAGCAACACTTCAACTTTGAGAGAATGAGAAAAAAAGATCACAAGAGAGATAATTTCTCTTGGAACTTTATTTGTAAATATTTATTTGTAAATATTGGAGAATAAATATTTGGTCAATAACAAAATTTCATGTTTTATTATAGCCCTTTATCGGTAATGACAGAGGTTATCTTTTTTCCTAGAATAGGTAATGAGTAAAGTAATTTAATTACGATTTTGATCCAGTAACTAGGTAAAGTAATCAGTTACTTCTTAGAAGTAACTTACCCAACACTGATCACAACTATGAGCTTTTTTCAAACGGTGGGTTTTTAATCTGCTTTTAATCTTGATTCAACACAATTTGAATAAAGACATACTCAGAAATTGAGTTTTAATCTTATCTGATTTTATTTATATATAGATACGTCCTCCATTATGACAAAATGTCACAACATATTAAAAACATCAAAAACACATTTTCATAGGAATGGGTCTTACATACATTTGTGTTTTTTCTGAAAAAAAAACCAAACAAATGTTTGCCCTCATGACTCATCACAATATAAAGTGCAGTCACTACTTTTTGTATAAAACAGTAAATATACACAAAAACATACAAGTATATTAATATTAGACCAAAAAAAACCGTTAGAATAAAAGATGTATAAAATGCATTCCAGTGTTATGGCAACAACATGCTCAATGTCCCAACATAAAATACAACCATCATGGTTGACTAAACAACTGTAAACAAGATACGACGACATTATAAAAATGTACTAAAAAAAAAAATCAAATAAATTAAGAAGGCCAGGACAGAAACTAATGGTATCTTTCTACTGGTGAAAGTCAAAACCTAACAGTTGCAGTACATAACAATACATCTTTATTTACAACCACATGTAAAATAATTAAATTCAAAGAAAAGTTCAATATTTTTCGTCAGTCCTTAATAAAAGTGAAATTCATTATCGCATATTTTCCAAAAATAGACGGTCTCTAATAGTAGCTGGTCTCCAATAAACACCTGGACTATCAGGTGTTTGCTACGCCAGGCTCCAGTCTACTGTACATAGTCATGCAGGCGCCGGGTGTCTGTGGTGGTTGTGTTGTGAGCCGCCGATCTAGTGACGACCAAGAAACGCTGATTCAATTTAGTTTTTAAACTTCGTGCAGGTGGCATACTCCAAAGAACATTCTGGTGGCATTTTTGGGGTGAATCCTAAACGTATCTGAGTATGGTGCACGCAGATGGGGGATTTCGAGAAGACGTCTGCAGAGAAAGGAGCAAAGGATTTCCTGGTGGAAAACGAGCGCCAAATTAGAACGGGTTTGAGCACAAATTATTGAGCAAAGATGGACCAGTGAATCGTGTCTCCAGGAAAATGATTCTCAGGAAAGCATTAAGGATTTTTGATGAGGAGATTGATAAAGCTTCAAAGAAAAAAGAAACGTTCACAGCCAGTGTTAATCAGAACCTAATACAATGTTCTCATCATGTCAATAAATCCTTAAATGTTCATCTGTGTTGTCTGCCTTTTTGACCAAAATGAACCCATTAGCCATCACCATTCCGTCTGTGATGGAATGAACGCTGGTTTCCAACAGATGCGTGTCTCTAATAAGAGTGTCGAATGTTTAAAACCACTGAGGCTACTATTAAAAAAGCCAACAGCCTGTGGTTGTTTGCACATATAATGAAAGGTTTCTATTTTATTTTTTTAAGTTGATTTATCAGATCATGGGACTTATAGTAACATCATGGTCATTGAAAAAGATTTAGGTACCTACTGTATACGTTTTAATTTGATATTATTTCACATTTTCTACGTAACTTTTACGACACAAGTCCTCTGCTATCCGTGTTCTAGCGTTTTTGGAGATTGACCGATTTATTCTTTTTTAAATGTATGACAAGAGAAAGGCTTCTCTCTTAAGTGAATTCTCATGTGGCTTATAAGATTAGATTTTTGTATAAAACTGCTACCACATACTTGACAGGAAAAGGGCTTTTCTCCTGTGTGAATCCTAATGTGTCTCTTAAGAGTGGAATTTTTACTAAAACTTTTACCACACTGACAAGAAAAAGGCTTTTCTCCTGTATGAGTTCTCATGTGTTTTTTGAGATCATATTTTTGACTGAAACTTTTATCACATTCTTTACATGAAAAAGGCTTTTCTCCTGTGTGAGTTCTAATGTGTCTTTTGAGACTAGATATTTGACTAAAACTTGAATCGCATTCTTTACAAGAAAAAGGCTTTTCTCCTGTGTGAGTTCTGATGTGTGTTTTGAGATGAGAAATTTGACTAAAACTTTTATCACATTCTTTACACGAGAAAGGTTTTTCTCCTGTGTGAGTTCTCATGTGATATGTGAGCTGAGACCAGCATCTAACACTTTTACCACATACCTTACAGATATGTCTATTATTAGCCTCAGTTCTCATGTGGGGATTATGAGCAATTCTTGAGCTTTTACCAGAGTTCATATAGGAAAGTCTTGTTTCTTCTGGGGATTGTTTGCGTTTCTTAACCAAAGTTGCCTTCTTTGATTTTTTTCGAACATCAGAATCACACTGACTGTCTGACATGTGAGAGCTGTTCACGTCCCGGACTTGACTTCTGTCTCTTCTCTTCCTCTGATCTCTGTTCTGTGGGTCTGTCTCTCCATCTGTAGTTGGTGTTGATTCTTCATCTTGACTATCAGTTACATTAAAGTTCTGCTGACTGTTTAAATCTGCTTCACTGAGCTCATATTCCTCAAAAGTAGGAATCTCCATCAAGGTATCCGTCTCCTGC